>VYXB01008721.1:589695-635903 GCA_013397135.1 Pachyramphus minor
TCCAAATTTACTTGGGTTTAAGCCCACAAAACTCCTCAGAAGTGATCTCCATCTTCATGCTCAGGTTGCAAATGCAGACCAAAGGTAACCGAGGAACCATCAGCAAAATCTACAAGTTAAACACAACCAAAGAAAGCAGGAGAATGCCCCTCACAGACCCACAATAAACACTGGCATATCAACACTGAGGAAGGCCACAATTATTCTCATCCTCTGTGCAGATGTTACAAAGGAACAGGACAGCTGTTCTCGGGCAGCAGTGCCAGCAGAGGGGCAGTGAAGGCCCATCTCTCCTGTCCTTCATCCCTCCTCTTACTCCTTCCCCAAAGTGGAGGACAAGCCCTTCTCGTCAAGCAAGGGGCTCCTGAGAGCAGCCCCCTCCCAAAACAGCAGCCTCCCAAAAGCCCTTCAAGACAACATTAAGCCATTCCCAACATCATGCATTATTTCAAGAGGACTGGCATCTGAAACCCTCTGACAACAGGCAGCAAAAAACAGATGAAACTGAACCTTCTTGCAAACACCTACACAGAACTGGGGTAGGACAAGCAACCCAGCCTCAACACAGAGCATTCAATGGGACAGTTCCTCAGGCACCTGACAGAAAACAGCCACGTGACAGCCCCTAAAATGAACAACCTTAGATTCTTCCAGAGTCTTCCTAAGATCTGCAGGACTATTTCAATTCAGTTCACCTCTGCACTTGTATGACTCACGTGCAATTAATAGCAAAAGTTAAATGGGTTGCAGGACCAAGCCCACTGCCTTTCAATTACTGAAAAGATTTTAAGTTTTTCTTTATTTGTGCTCATTTAAAGACAAGTGTTACCTGCAGCAGCATTGGTATGGAACAGTAAGGGGGGAAATCAGAATCTCCAGTTCTGGTCCTGGGGCATCTCAAAAGCACCTCTGTTGGGAATAGGTATGTGTCAAATGACAAAAAGGCAGTTTTGACTTTTATCTAATTCCATGGGAGCACCTTGTTATAACCATAATTGAAGTTTATGGCAATTTAAAAAAAAAGGTACAATAATATGGTCTGGTGTCAGGGGAGTGTTGGAGTGTGGCAGAGTTAGTAAGGTGTTGGAGCCTAATCATCATCAGGAACAACCATCCACTGATTCACAACTCAACTCTATTTCTACAAAACAATCATCAATTCACAGTTTTTAAAGAAAATAAAATACAAAAAAACTTATGAAATGATAGCTTGGGAAAATGCATTTTTCATTCCTAACTATCTTGTTAGTGTATCAAATTACAAAACACCATCTGAGGCAGTTTTTACCACATCACATCAGAGGGCATTTCATAAGTGATACTGCTCTCATCACAGTCTAGTAGAGAAAGAAAGAGGGAGTTTGTTTATAGATTCTTTCTTGTTTGTTTTACATTTTCTATGTGGCAAAAAAAAAAAATCCAATAACCCACAAAAAGATGTAGGTCAAATGTTCTCATCTCAAATCTTCCTTGATAAGTAGCGATTTAAGAAGTCTATATAAAAATGTGTTATTCCCTTTCAGCTCACAGGAAAAAATGTTTCAGAAATAGCACATAAAAAAATATTCCATGTCACTAAAACTGGAATAGAAAATGTTTTATAGATTAACAAACATTGTAATGAATTTGCACAACCTTAACTGACTGTATACATAGCATAATGAAATGGTCTACATCCTTTCAAAGAAAAATTAGGTATTCCAGCACATAGCTTTAGAAAAGCATTGTTCAGAAAAACCTGCATTTTTTCCCAGCTACCATGTAATTTGTGAGATGCATTTTTAAATGATCTGCAACTGCAGCAGGCTTCATCAGTCAGATGATACAGATAGATAATTCACCAAACTGTCACATGATCTTCCATCAGTCTAAAAGATGTGAATATATTGCCACAAGCTTTGGGAATAATGGGTGCACCTGTTTACAGTGTCACCTCTGTTTGCTAATTGTCTCCTTGAGCTACATTTTACTTCTAATGCATTTATTTTTGACAGGCAGTGTCTATTTAGAAATCACATTACTTCAAGTGCAATTGTTCTTTTGTCTATCAAGTAAATGAAGTGTTGTTATACAGATTTCAGGTTCTGATTAGTGAAGTATCAGCACACCACAAAGGTCAATCAGTTATTTACCTGAAGTAATAGAAGTATGACAGGTCTCCTGGATACCTTCTAGATCATGGTATAGCTCATGCTAGTATTAAATATTTTATATTTCAATATAAACACATACACCTTTGTTCACATGCATATCTCACATAAATGTATTAAATGTTCTGAAATATACAATATTGTACATTCCCAGAAGAACACAAGGACAACAGCACTCAAGTGGAAAATGTCAATGTCAACACAGACCCAACTCTTCTTCCCCAGTGTTTCAAGTTAAGCCAAGATCATGGTGATAACCAAGGTGTTGGTCCCACAAACATTTTGCAATAGTAACCTGTCAACAAACCTAATGCTTTAAAAACAGGCTTTTCTTTCGTTGTCCTTCCTGCTTATTTTATATAACAGTGAAGCAAAATTTAGCTAAGGTTACTTGCATTAGCTTCAACTAATAAGATGCCATAAGAAATTAAGATGAGCCACTTGAGGTCTAAGAAAGACCACAGGGGATTTTTATTCACACCCTTACCCTCATGTCTGCAATGTTATCAACATTCAGTCAAATAACATGTCTCAGTAAGTACAAAACCATGCCTTTATATATATATAGTAACATATTCAAGCAGAACTATAGTATCAAACAGGAAATTTTGAAAGCCTAAATCAGCACATTGATCACAGCCACTTCACTGCATATATATTGATCCTATAAACACACGCAAAAAGACATTTTAACTGTTTATCACCATGGTGGAAAATTGTATTCCTGTAGTGATAGCAGGACTTTGCCAGAGCCTTGTTGTTTCTCTTGTACCTCTGTCCAAGTCTCACATCCCACATTAGCTCTGCCATGCAAGGACAAAGGCAAGGGAACCATGAGAGCAAAAGAGTTTCCCATAACAAAGGCAAGGTCCAAACCCAGCACCTCCCCACCCTCATGCAGGGCTGGGTACAGCCTGGTCTCTGTACACACACTGGACCTCAGGGCTTACCAGGGATCTCCAGCCACCATCGCTGCTTTACCAGTTTGCCAAAAGAAACAGAGACAAAAAGCCACTCGTGCCTTAAGTCACATTCTAAATTGGCTCCCAAGAGCATTCCCCTACCGTGTTCACTAAAGCACAGGGTGTGTTTTCTCAGTGTTTAGCATATGCTGTGTAACCTGAGCAGGACTTGTATTGTTCCAGTAGTTGTTTTTCTAAAGTATGTTCCCATCAGGACCATAATTACATGCAAAATACTGGAGTCAGAGTCATTCATAAAGTCATTTAAAATTTTCTCTAACACTTTCTAGTAAGATTAGGGCACATCTTGAAACAGAATATGGAAGACACAACAAATCTGGGGCACAGATGCAAACCAATGATAAAAGTTCAAATTACTCCAGGTAGCTTCATGTATTCCAAGACCCAAATTCCATAGGGAAATATCCCCTGATGTATTTTGAAGAGCAGTCCATTTTCCAAGTATTTCTGCAAGTGTAAGCACAATTTAGATAGAGCTAATCATTCATGAGCATCTTATATACCTGTATTTATGACTACAGCTCCTGGAAACTTGAGTCTGAAGTTCTCAAACCACACTTTTCCCAGAGTTTCTAAGGTTAAAAATCATACACTTAGCAGCAGCAGGATTGAGTCTGATGCCTGTAAAAGAGGCAATGGGCACGGAATTGCCGTTTGCTCACTAGTCCAAAGTGTCTCTGTGGGAAGATGTGTCTCCTCCCATAGCCTGATGCTGCAGAAAAGACATCACTTATGTGGGAAGTGTACAAATTTACTGAGTAATTTTACACCTACCCCAAGAATTATTGTTTTCTTTAACGCAACAGCAAGCAACCTTTAGAATATTATTTTGCATACAGAGGATACTCTAGCAATAAAGCTGCTTGCCTAAGACTAAATCCTGCCAAGTACTTCTTTTGCACAGAAACAGTCTCCTTGAAATCAATGAGATTTCTTGAATGAGCTCTTCACACAAGTAAAAGGATCAGGTCCTTAAACAGCAGAGAGTACAGACGACCATGTTAACATAAAGCATCAAACAGGAGGAGGTCTCAGCAATGGACTGAAGTATAGTCACCTACCACATGTGGTTAATGAGAAGTGACAGGCCAAATTCAGATCAAATGTAAAGAGGGGCACTCTCCCTCCTGGAACAAAACCTGTTACAGAGGTCTAAGCTTTGGCTCGTGTAGTATCAGGTAGCAGCAATGCAATTAACCATCCTCCAGTGAATTACCAAGGCTTCCCAGCATGGTCATCACCCAAATAACACCCTAGAGGCAGAGGAAAGGCACCACCATCTACCTCCCAATGCCCACAGCTGGACCACAGGTGACAGTCCAGCCCTGGAGAGGAGAGATTGAGCACAAGGCCATCGAAAGGGATCTGGGATGTGTCACCATGCTGTGATTCTGTGTGCACATGCCAGAGGGCTTTCCAAAAACACCAAGGCTCTGTTTTCCTGAGTTCCCTGAACTCCCCTGCGTTCCACTCACTTCTATCACAGTTCACCTGCCTCCCAGGCAGCTGACAGCAGCCACTGCAACACCCACATCCAGCAGTGCATCTCACCCCTCAGACCCCTTCTTCTCCCTGGAAATACCTCACAGCACTGCTGAAGACCAGGCCAGCCCTTGACCCTATTTCACCTCAACTTCTGGACCTCTCTGTGATTAACAATGGAAACATTTAATTCTGTTTCAGTCACTGCATTTATCTTCTGTTTAATATATATTTTAATACTGGAGGGAAGAGGGGGTGAGGACACAGCTCTCCCCAAGCAGAACTAATCCTCCTTTGAGGACAGACGAGCCCCACACAGCCCTCAAATCCGAACAGCAAGAAGCTCTGGTTAGCTGGGGAGGCTGCACAATCTCAGCAGGTTGTAAAACAAGGATAAACAACAAATTACAACTTAGTGGCCACTTCTGCTTTCCCCCTGCAGCCCGGGATGTGCGAGACTGGCCACCGAGCGCGTGGGGAGGTGCGGGGAGCACATATGTGCCAGCAGAGTCTAGAGGGAAGGAGGGGAGCACGTGGGTGGTAGCAATTTAAAAAGCAGCTGTGTGTATGTTTTTCCCAGTTAGACTGTGAAATCACAAATGGTGGAATCAGCACTGTAAGCTCAAAACCACGTTAACCCACTTGGCTGCATTTTATCGTTAACTTTGCGTCTACATTTTTCTTCATTTTTACAAATACACAGAATGGCTCCTCAGCCCAACTACCTCCTTTTACTAATGAAAGGATAAAATTACACTAAATATTTCTAATGTGGTGATAAAATGTTGAAGAATTAGAAAGTATTATAGAACAGGACATTTGTGGCCAGAGCCTTTGGAACGTTCATATTGTTACACATATTTTCTCTAAGTAATCAGGAATGTATTGGTATTTTGAAATTATGTATCTCTAATAACACAGAAGTACTTAAGAACAGAAATAGACAGTAATGGAAAATGCAGTCAACTGTTGACAACATATAGAATTTCAGAAAATAATTTACAGAGAACAGCACAGCAGATGAGTCAAAATTTTCTCAAAAATATTTCTTGCCTCCGATAGTCCAATGTAATTCATTTTCTATCTCTGTTCATTAATCATTGTTAAAATTAGTGATCCATTTCTTCCACTCTGCCATCTGCACTCAGCTTCGTAACAAACATGACACCTTCCTGCATAATAAAACCTGACAACTACGAGGATGCATTTCCAAATAGCTTTCTGCATATTTGCACCTCTATAACTGATTCCGTTGTCAGACAAAAGTGGATTATTTAAGCAGAGTTCTTTCTTTATCAATTCAGTACACAGATGTGTGCTTGTGAGGGAGTGCATGTGTGTGTGTATGTATGAAATGATCAAGTAAAAATCACTTAATTTGAATTAAAAGCAATATATACCAGTTATCTTTGAATTCTCACAGTAGGTAAAATTGGTCATACATATGTGTGTTAGTTTTCATCTTCTACTATGAAGCTTAAGGATGTAACGTTTGGATTGGCTTCATCTTGTAAAGTTTGCATACACTAGAATTATCCTGACACTCCAATTTCCTCCAAAAGAAAAAAAAAATCATATCCAGCTCGGTTTTGTTTCCCAGCCTTTGATCACTGACAATTTCAAATAAATATTTTTAAGATAAGATGAAATATCCAAGCAATGAGAAGATATAAAAAAGTGCACAGATAAATAATTAAAATTCAGGATGTCATTTCCATCCTGTTCAGGCTAGCCTCTAATCTCCTGGTGACAGGCAGGGGACCAGAGAACAAGGTTTGGTTCTTGGTCTCCTTCCATTCCATCAACAGACTTGGAAAGCCATGGCAGCAGGGCACCCATGAACGCTAATTACACTTAGATCCCACTGATTAACAGAAGCTGCAGTGCTCAGCACACTGAAAATCAGGCTAATGGTGGGAGCATCAGGCCATGCACATGCAAGTCAACGTGAACCTGTCCACTGCCTGTGAGGAAGCTGGTGCCCTGTTCACAGCTCTCAGTTTAGTGAGCAGAGCTGCTCACCACGAAAGCCTCCGACCACTTCTGCTCAAATCCTGCAACACAGGGCAGTGAGGGCACTAAGGAACATGAAAGGGCACACCAGAGTCCTCTGGAGGCTAAAAGTAGTTACCAAAACCTTTCAAATACTCTCTGTCAGGCCTGAAAAGTATACTAATCTTTAACTGGAACTGGGAAAGAACCACCTTTTCCAATAGAGAAGATTATCACTCCATAATAACCTCAAAATATCTTGAAGACAGCAAGTTCTGCAGGTGCCCTGTAACAGCAGAGAGAATGACAAACCCAGGTTCAGGGTGGGAACTGTTACTCTTTCACTCAGCTTCCTCAGTGTTAAGTTTTGAGCCATGGCCACCACAATAACCCCTGCCCATGCTGCTGTTCACCTCCAGGCCAGGTGAGCCCATGGCATCCTCCAGGACAGCCACAGCTGCTGCACACACACATCTGGTGGCTGCCACCTCCCAGGAGCTGCCTGGCCACAGCATCCAGGGCTGACAGCATGAACTGGGAGATGGTGCTGTGTTCAAGAGACCACGCTCATTTCCCAGCTCTGCCAGCTGACCTACTCACTAAACTTGGACAACTGTCCCAATTCCAAATGTCCCCGTTTTCCCAGTATTAATGGAGCTGCTGACACCTGCCTCCTCTGCGACCTGCTGGCAAAAAAAGCTAAATGGCTTTCAACAGCATCAGAGACTACAACTCATATAAGGAAACTGTACACACAGTGCCCCAATTTTCAGCTGTGCACTGCTACTTGTATCATTCCTCTCTCTGATAAATTTGTGACAGAAGCTGTCAGAGGAGAAAAGATCTTCCATTGCATAATAAAAAACATATTTGGCACAGACATTATAAATTATAGTTATAAATTATAGATTTTTATATAATAATATATATTGCAATGCTTCTTTTTGAGTAGGAAAAATATAAGGGGGAACTTGAGTAAAAGTCCAGAGGGTCAAATCCAAATTCAAGCAACATCTTCAATGTACACTGTGAGAAGGAGCAGAACATCTTAAGAACAAAGGGCCCAATTCTGCCTTCAGATGTCTGCCAGCTACTTACACTTGCACAACAGGCCAGAAGGAGACCAAGAGTTTCTGCAAAAATTATTTCAGAAAGTTAAATAATTTTTATCTTGAAGGAAGCTAAAAAAAAAAAAAATTAAATTGATTTATTTTTTGATACAATATTTTTCAATACAGCAGCAAACGTATGTCACATTTTGGAAGAAAATCTGCATCTGACATGAAAGTGTCTGTTCAAAATTTAAACCAGATGTGATATAAGTCAGCTGAAATCTAAATTTTGGAAAAAATCAAGATGCAGAAAAGATGCAGCAATTGGCTTCTGCTGGATACTGCAAGGGTAAGAGAGCCCTCTTTTTAAAGTATTCAGACTGGAACCTTTCTAGGTACACAGAAACACTTCACCCTGTTGGTATTATCTTTCTACATGTATCTTGTTCTGTGGTCTACAGTTTGTAGGGGTGGGGGGTTGTTTTGTTTACTTTTTTTTATTTTTCTCTCAATTTTTCAGTTTGGAAACTGTCTAGCCTATTTATGAATTTTCTGTATATTCTTGTATAGCACTGTGCAAGCATTGCAGAACAACTACTAACTATTCCTTTTATTCTTCCCTTAAAAGAAAAAAAAAAAAAAATCAAACGGGCATTGTCTCTATAGCTGCCTCTTTTGCCTTTTAGTTTCCTTTTTTCTTCACATGTCTGCATAGTGACACATTCAATTTCAGGTTATCAGCACATCTGAATTACAGAATACTGATGGGGATAGAGGGCAGGCCTCTCTGGACTGATTAGCATCATTTAAGAAAGCATTCACTTGCTTGCTTCATTGGCTGCAGGGATTCCATGATGGGTGGCCTTTTAGCATTAGAAGTCAATATGGAGCAATCTCATTTGAATTAAATATGGACAAAAGAAAAGATTTGATTGTGGTTATTCATAGCTAACCTTTTAATTTCACAAAGCTCTGAAATTTAGGAGTTTGTAAGCCCTAAAACTTAAATATACTTAGTTTTACATTTCTTTTCAACTCAGTGCTCTTCTCCTCCTCCAGTTTTTATGTACTTTCTAATTTGTGCAAAACTTAAACCAGAAGCTTATTTCAAAAGAAATGTCTGGATGAATATTCAGGAAAACCTTTTAACCTAGTTAAACCTACACTGACTATAAAAGGAGGAATGCATGATTCTAATCCATAAATGTATGTAAATCCACACTGAAAAACATATTTGTCTCTATCAGCCTCATACTTGTTTCTGAATGGACCACAAATGCAGCCAAGTATTTCATTAACACAAATAATTATGTATGGCCAGTCATATTATGACCTTTGTTCACAAGAGCCTAAACCCGTGCAAAGGTTGCAGTGATTTAAAGAACAAAATCTGAGCAGAGGGAAACAAATTTCTATTCTCTCCTTGAAGTAAAATTATTCTAGTAACAACAAGTTCTACCTAACTAGTAAAATCACAGAAACTTATAACATCAGGATACAGAAACAACTGGGAGAAAATAAGTAAAGCTTAAGTTTTCCAAGAGATCAAAAGAAGTTAAGTGTGAAATTTGACTTCCAAGTAGATGAAAGAGCTCAAAGTGTAGCCAACCTCTCTGAATATCTGATCCCTCTGCACTTGAAGACAGTGGGAGTTTTGCCATTAACTTCAATGGAAGCAAGACTCAGACATTGAGAAATGAAGTGGAAGTGGCTTTTGCTGAGCTGGGCTGACTGCCACGACACGGGATAAGCTCAGCCTATGAGGAACAGAGGATAAATATCACACTACTTGTAGCACATGACTTGTCCCTTTGCTACCTATCCCAACAGACCAAGCTTAAATTTGAAATATATAGTTAACTCCACTCCAAGCCATTTCATAGATATCCTGATGAAGGAGAAAAGTATTAGAAGTCCCTCAGTGGGTGTCTCACAGAGAAAGATTCCAGCAAATCATTCCTGTACTGCAGACACCATTGAATCTGAAATCAAGGTCTGTTTAAAGCATTTTCATGGACCATGTTAAAGATTAAACCAACCCCTTAAAAAGAAGCAGCAAACCACTACCTGCATTTATCCCTTTCAGTTGTTCTATGGAAGTCAAGCCTGAAACCACCCAAAGTATTCACACAATGAGTCCTGTATTACTCAAGACTTTAGTTTATTCCTGCTGTTGTAACACAGAGCACCTAGATGAAAGAAATGGAAGGTAGGGAATATGTTTCCTAAGGAAACATACACATTCAGCTTTTTCAAATTGTATGATCTCACTGTAATATTCAATTGTTTTATAACTCAGCTTCTCCAAGTTTCCCTCCTGTCCCTACTTTACTAATTGACAAAAAAATTTTTATTTCAACTTTTTTTGTCAAGCCAATATCCCAGACCTCTCCACTCTCAGGCAGTGTTACACTGACAGTACCCCTAGCATGCATTTGTCCATTTTTAAATGGAATAAGTCTAAATAAAGAAACAAAAGCGCTTGGGAGCACTTTCACTGCAGCATAAGCATTCTGAAAAGGCCCTTCACAAATGTTTCCAATATGCTTTATACTGCAACCCAATGTGCAACTTCTAAACTACACCACCACAAGTAAGAAATTAGAAATGTTGAGGGCTATTGAACACTGAATTTTCACAGTGCATCTGCACAAAGTTATTTAGCACAGATGTTTCTGTAATTGTGATCCACTGGAAAAACTTAAAGTGTTCAATGGCCCTCACACTTCCACCTGCAGAGCAGTACTGGCCTAGTACAACTCTGCTGAGCTGTAGTGTATAAAAAGCAGCAGCAGAGGCTGGATCTGGCTTTGTAAGGATTTTCACAAATAGTGTTATTCTGCTTTGTTTGTGAAGGGGTGCCACAATTTTGGTTTTTTTTCTTTTCGTTTACAAAAAGACCCACATATTAAAAAGGGGTGAAATAGATTTTACATGCCTGGCTTTGAACCTGGGAATCTCCCACAGTGCAACTAATTGCATTGCCAACAAGACACAGGAGTACACCCACAAGCAGCATAAAATGTAACTGTGAGGGGTGTGATGGTAAGTCTTTATAAATAATACATTCATCCCAAGGTGCACTTGTGTCTATGTTGTTAATGTAGGTATTTTTTCATTAGTAGCTGTAAAGATATCTGGGCAGGTGAACATCAATATGCCTCTAAAGACAATAAAAATTAGGAAGCAAGAGGAGAGCAACACTTGTTTCTTAAGCAGAATGGTTCAGGATATTCAGTTGGTACAAAAAGAAGTGAAGATCATTACAGTGACTGCAGCTCTACATGAACCCACACGGCCTCAGAAATTCCCAGGAGTGCATCACCCTATTCTGACTGTCCAAAATAAGGGTGTCTCTGAGATGGCAGACACAGGCACAGCTGAGCAAAAAGCAGGAAGCACAAATCTGGTTAAAGGGCACTGAATAAGGACCAATAACTTCTTGTCATCCCACTGCCAATGTACAAGAAAGCAGGTGGACTATTCAGTTAACCTCATATCCTCAGAAAGGATTCTAGAGATTCTTTGAGCTGAGAAAACAAGAGGGAATTGATGAGAGAAGAGACTGTGAGCAAGATAGGGATATGACAACTTTGATATAAAAAACATCTAATATGGCTATCAGCACACATTGGACTGTAGAAGTACATAAAAATCTAGTGATAGGTTGCTAGTTTTCAAAACACAAATCCATAAAGTGGACTCATATTTTGAGCCATAAAAAGTGAGGATAATGGCTAAGTTAGCATTTGAAAATTGGCTGCAGTAACCACTAAATACATTTTTCAGAGGATATGAACAGTAATATGACAATTGCTCCCAACTAGATAACCACTTTGTGCTGCTGTCCCACCAGATCTAACAAATGGAACCATGGCAGTGCCTCAGCAGGAGAGCAGCCATTTAATTGCTCCAAGAATCTTTATTTTTATGATTCTTATTCCTAAGTTGTTGCTTATCTTATTTGCTACAACACTCTTCTACCATCTTTAATTTTCTGTGGAGTCCTGCACAGCTCTATTTTACCCTCCTCTCCTTCACTGCTCTCTGGCTGGGTCACCCCTTTTTTTGTTCACGTGCCTTCCTCCAAGTTTATGACACCCACATCTACCCTCTGCACCTGCCTCCTATCTGAGCTTGGCACACCTGCCTGCATCTGAGACCACCTCTTCTAATTATGCTGCTGTCAATTTAAACTCAGATAAATAAAATTAAGCTATGTGTCTTTCAGCCTCCTGCCATTCCCTGCTTACTTTGTCACTGTTCATCTGCACTGCCATTTCCTTGCCATCTTCAGTGTGACTCTTTATTCTGTCTCAAAAATTCCACGTAACTCCCAAACCTGCTGGTTTTTTTCATGTACCCTAGTTTAAGAAACAATCTCCTATTTCTAAATAGTGAAGAATCTTCAACTTCTCCATCCTGACTGCTACTGCAACTACTTCTACTTACTCATTCCCCAAATACTCAGCTCCACCCCAGCACAGACAGCTGTTCCCTGAGTAGGCCCAAGTGTTCTGCAATAGAAACAATAAATAATTAAATGATAATGAGGAGGCAGCATGCTGATAGAGGAGGTGGCACTACATCCTACAAGACAGCACCGAATCAGTGTGCCAAGATAATAGAGAGAAACCAGGCTGATCTATAAACTGAATTTCCATTTAAGTCTGAAAAGCAGATTTCTGCTTGGCCATAGTAAGCAAATGACAGTAGTGCATAGATCTTTGATTACATTAAATTTACCACCCTGGGCAATATTTTAAGAGATGTGCATAATGTCCTTTTGAAAACTGAATACACAGGGCCAGAAGCCCAAAGGCATGCAAGCCCTTGACCCTTCTTCAGGCACCTAAATCCCACTAGAATGAAGATCAGGCACCTCAAAACCCAAAAGGCCGCACACTTCAGAAGATGTAAGCCACAGGCATGTAGTTCCCTGAGACACCTTTGAAGTTGTAACCCCTGGTCAAATGCTATCTTAAATACTACCACCCCCCCACCTCAGCTCCCGCAGCAATTTTATCTGGTTGTTGTATTTATTTCTGTCCTGTTCTGCTACAAGCTGTAAAAATAGCTTAATTGTTCCACCTCAGAGGGGGCTGCTGCTAGGTAGGAAACCTTCTTAAGCAACTGTTTCACAACCATTTTGTTCAACTTTTCAAGTGCAGCAAAGTTTAAGGCACTCGAGTGAAGGTTCACACAGGTAAGCACACACTCCTCTTTTAACCACAGAGCTAATCAAGAAACATGAAAATAACCTGTGTTGCACAAAACATTCACTCAAGTCCTCTTTCATACTAAACCTCATGGTGTTTAAAGCCTTGGCACATTTTCGGGTTTCCAGCTATTCTCACTGCACAACAACATGAACAGAAAGTAGCTGCCTTGAAATAACCATTTCTAAAAGCTTGTGGTCTCCAGTTCCTCCTGTATTAAAACACTGACCCTCTTCATGCAGGAAAAGACATTTTAATGTTCAAGAGACAAAATTTAGTCCCCAAAAAATAAATAAACAAAGAAATGTTAACAGTCAAAAGGTAATAGGAAAAACAAGAGAGGAATTAAAGCTGAAATGTCATCCTTAACTCACCCCCACCGTGCCCAACTCTTGCAGGGGTCCTCTAACAATTGGTAATCCTTCATAGTGTACCATATGTGCTGCAATAACAAGGCCCAATGAGGTACATTAAGGATGTCATTTCAACCTTACCTCCTTGCTTCTGTGAGATGAGGGGAGACCCTGAACTCCATTTTAACATAGTCTAGTGATTAAGTAAAAGAAAAGTTGTACTTTTCTAGGACAATGCTGCTCAGATTTGTAGTGTAAATAAAAACGGCTTAAGTTGGTCAGCTGCTAACCACATGGTAATAATAAGTACAACAGACCGAAGTTCACAATTATTTCAGATTTACTCTCTTCCTGATCTTTCATTTTTATCAGCAAAACATCCTCTTGGCAATGGGAAGCTAAGCTGAAACTTAAATGAAAAAAATGCAAGAAGTAAATGACAAAAGACACAATTTTATGAAAGGAAAATATTCAGACCTCAGCCTTGACCTTGACCTTTTACTGTCTTTTAACATTAAACATTTGCCCCACCTTCGAAAAGATAAATGTGGCTTTTGATGACAGCCTATGTTATCTGAGGATTAAAATAGCCCTCTTGCAGTGCTCAACATTAAAGTCTTCCGCATTTGCAAAATTGCAAACAGATGCAACTCAAGTACCTGCAAATAATCTGCCAAGACCAATTTCAAAAGGGAGATTTCAAAATATGTGGAAGTCATTAGGACATGTATTATTTTTGCAATGAATAGGCGCCAGGAGTGTCTCAAGAAGCAGATGGGTGCTACTTTGTTTATAAAAGATCAACAGAATATTTGCCTGTAAATGAAGACGTATAAGCTATATGAAACAATTATGTTAAAATGGTGAATGTTTCAAAGCTAATTGTAATGGTCTTTTAAGATCTGAATTCCTCATTTCTTACAGCATGCTAAAATATCATTTTAGTTTTGGTCTTGATTGATATAATTACAAAAATGGCAGAAAATTAAAGCAAATGCTGTCAGTTTTGCTGCTGTAAATGTTGTCACTTTATCACTTGTTTACAGTTGCACCCATACTGATAAGTGAATATTTTTCAACATGCATAAAAAAATACGACCTTAATCTCATGGGAAAATACAGAAAGGACAGTAAAAGACGTTAAGCTTAAAAACAAAGCAAAAAATATTTCCCAAACTGCAACATGCTACTTAATGACCAGTAGTTTAAAATTCACATCTTTATAAATTTTTAGCTTATCACAACAGAGGATCACAAAGGAAAGTATCTCTATCTAACACACATAAATTTATAAAGAACTCAATAAACATTAATACATTATCCCTGCAACAGAACAATAAGCTGTAGCACAATATGGCTGGTTAAAATCTCAATGTTGTATTTCTCAAAGTAATATGTTTTAAATCAGGCTTCCAAATGATAATGAAAAATTTGTCTGTCCAGATACTAAATCTATTTGGCATTATTTGCCACAAGGAAGATGTATAAACTGGGGGGGACACACACACACACAAAAAACCCAAGCACATATTATACTTGCCCATCAAAAAAATTAATTGCTTGGGCAAAGAGAATTTTGCACTGTTGATTAAGAGCTATATCCAGAAAATTCCACTGAATAAATATTTTTACATTTGCCTCAGTACTGGTGAAGAGTACTACTACAATCACAGTTTAGTATGTGTATTAAAAATAATGGGAGGATGTTTTGGGAGGGTTTGTCTATTTGTTGTTTGTTTGGGGGTTTTGTTTTTACACAATTAGAGTCAGGTAAACAGAAATTTATAGGAGATGTTTACGCCAAAAGAGATTTGCTGACATTGTAACATACCAACTACCAACAACTGCATGGCTACTTCCATTTATTGCCATTTACACAAAATTGTCATACAGCAGGCTTAAAATACAGTGGAAGCCCTCAGAGTGCAGGTCAGGAGACCCAGTGAAAGCCAGAGAGCAAATGCAAAGACTGGTCACACTCTCCAGGTTTCACTAGGTCCTGCAAACTGCAATCTTCACTTTTTTTTTCATTGGGATGAAGTTTCTGCTAGGACCTAAAAACTCTGTTCTTCACTGATAATCTTCCAACTGGGGCTTCTACTGTTAGTGTATACCTGTAAGATAGAGAGAAGGAGAAAGTAAGAAGAAAAAGACAGAAATAGGAAAAAAAAGCTGCTAAAGAGAAATTATGAAAGATAAACAAGAAGAGCTAGGCAAAGGGAAGAAAAAACCCAAATATCAGAGCAAGCAAAACATTAAGAACTTTGAATTTTAAAAAAAATTCTTCTACATGTGAATAAATATCATGGTATGGGGCTAATGGAATACTTCTTTGTCGATATACAGGTTAGATAAATGTACTAAAGGTAAAGCACATATAAAAACAAATCTGCAGTTAGTGGAAATGTTTTTTTCAAAACTTGTGTTGGCTGTTATATAAATACAGTGAGGAAATATCTGGTGCCTTCTAGGAGACACAGTTAAAAAGAGAAGTGGGCTGCACTCCCCAGAGCTCAGGGTGTCCTGTCTCAGCACTATCAGCAGAAGCACAGCTGGGTCAAGAGAGCTGAGCCACAGGAGTCCATGCAGGTCATTCAACACAGGCCATTTTAGGGCAAAATTCTCATCATGGAGTATTTTCTCTGTTAAAAGTACAGCTCTGTCACCAAGTGCTGCACTTCACACCCTTAATTTTGGGGGTGCTTCACGACCATCTCCCCTTAGGACATCTGTGGGCAGATCTGCTGAGGAGAACACTTGGGGAAGGAGAGCCTAATTCTAAACATTTCCCCTCACCAGAGCTGGGAAGCTGGTGATAGCAGTGGTGCAGAAAAACAAGACACTTACACCCACCAGCTCCAAGTGGACAAGTGCACCCCACATGAGGTGCAGCAAAAACTGCTTCTGACTGGTGCTCTGGTGAAGGGGAAAGACCATCTCATCTCGGATCATACTTTCTCCAATTTATTTTATTTCTCCATTGGAGCTTTTAAAGATTATTTCCATTTTTACCATAACCAGCCCCAGTCAGATAAACAGAGATATTGCCTTCTGTTCCCAGCCCAAACACATCTGAGATCAGGTTCCCAGAAGTCACAGGACAAGCCCTTTGTCTCCTTAACCTGGAAGGGACATCTCCCTTCCAGTGCCCCCAGCCCTCACCTGAGCCTGGACAGCCCCACAGACAGACAGAACAGCAAACCACCAGAGCAAGTTTTATTTGAAAGCAGTTGCCAGATTTCAGAAATGGCAGGATTCCTGTTTGTTTGGAACAGGAGGATGTATTTACACTGCAGACACGGTCTGAGCAAGAGGTTGTCTTGCTGACTGCTCCGAACACGTTTGTGGGAGGTAGATTTCAGCTTACAAAGGGGTCTGCACCATCTGGAGACTCCTGCAGGCTCTTGTCCACTTCAAGAGCTTTAAAAGGATCCCATAAAGGGGCATATTTGAAACTGAATTTGAGGGTGGTTGGTTGACTCACACCAGACTACACATTTATGTAAAAAAAAAAAAAAACAAACCACCAAACAAACAAACCAAAAAGCATTTGCAGGCACTGGTACCATAAATTTGCCCTGAAAAACTATGTATTCCAATAAATTCAGTTACAACACATACTGACCCTGTTTGAGCAAAGCATACAATTTTAAAATTATGCCAGCCTCTGCAAAACTATGTGGGATCTCTTACACCATGAATTAATATCCACGAGAGACTTAGCTGAGCTCATCAAACTCATTTCACATAAGACAACAAATTAAATCACCCCAGGGACCAAGTACATGAAAAGCCAGAGTGCTACCAAGCAAGCTAGGTCCCTATAAGGTGGATTTCTTTGAACAAAACATTAACTATACTTTCAGAATACACTGCTTCTATTGTTTATATGCACCACATAATGAAATGCTACTCCTGTTTTCACCAGATGGTAGCACATATAATTTTCAGGCCTTCAGTTCATATCATAATACAAACAATTGGTATGGCAAATATTACTGGTCTGTAAACACTTCCACTGTTCCAGAGCTTTTCCACAAAAACAATACAATTTTTCCATTTCACCGCTGTAACAGAAACCATGCTAATTTCTGATATTCCAAAATATATTCATATTTGGTCACTTCTTGCTGCCCAAAACAAACGAAGCAATCAAACCTCGGACTGTTCGGCTGCTTCTGCTTTTTAAATAAAAATTAAATATTAACAAAACTATGTGAATATCAAAATACTTAAATGGTACAATGCAAGATGTATCCTTAATACATTTTAACAATAACACATGCTGTGTTCCTACACTGGAATAACATCATCCATATGAATCCCAGGAATTTAGTATATCTGACAGTTTCTCTCAACCACCCATAACATTCTTTCCTGTCTCATTGTAGCTGGCGAAAGAGAATTCTATAATTGAGTG
Organism: Pachyramphus minor; assembly: GCA_013397135.1. Classification (NCBI taxonomy): domain Eukaryota; kingdom Metazoa; phylum Chordata; class Aves; order Passeriformes; family Tyrannidae; genus Pachyramphus; species Pachyramphus minor. The sequence continues at coordinate 607,347 of VYXB01008721.1, forward strand.
GTACAGAACATGTGCCCTCCCTGCTAGAAGATGACAGATGGATTATAAAAACTTCAAAGCAGAGCATTTGGAGCACCAGGGGAGAGATAGTGGGTATTTGAACTCTCAGTCTTTACCCAGGAGACAATGGCACTCTGACATGGTGCATATATCAAGGAATGGTGTAACTAGATAGACATAATCTTTCTTTTCAGTAAGTATTTAACATTCTGTTACGAACAAGTTTCAGCCTAGCTAAAGTGCAACTCATCTTAATACTAATCATCGTAGCCTGAAAGGCTACATGCCCCCTTTTTTCAATTTTGGCTCAACTGCTCCTTCATAAAACTGTTTTTTAAAGGACAGAAGCAGTGTTACATGGGTGCTCAGGTAGCAGAAAGGCTATTTCGAATCTTACAATTAATGTGTTGCTGGGATTTTTATTTGTATAAGTGTAGGTGAATCTCTTTTGCTTTCTTGAATGCTTATTTGCATTGTCTGCATTTACAGCTCTGCTCTTCATCAGAGTTTACATACCACATGTTGCTGATCATTCATTAGTTACTAAAGTTCCCTTAAATTATTAACATCCCTAAAAAACCCCCTTATAATTCTAGGGGTAGGAATCCTTTCAAGGAATTGATCCTTTCACTCCTGCTGCTATACCACAATGATGGCTGAATGTCTTATGCCATCTTTATCAAGATAAATCATAATCTGAAAAAAACCCTCATCCTTCTGCATCCTTTAAATACCTGCTAGAAACACATAAAGACAGAGAATCCCATTCACACCAGAGGTGTGTTCAAAATTTCTTAAAGCTAAGAATAATTGCATCAGCATACAGATTTTCTAAATCATTGCCTTCCCATACAAACACAGGGCCCTGACATATCTTGGACATTGTTCATCCTTTTTACCACTCCTGTGACAGCCACTGCCCCTGGTTGATTAAGAAATTACTTGCCAAAATTGTTTTTAAAAATACCTACAACTTCCTGTGAGGTCAGAAATAAACCCGAGTCTCGAGATCTCGTTTGTCCACATCCCAAAAATCGCACACACAGGATTGGACACAGTTTGCAGCCGTTGCTCAGGCAAGGCCCAGGACTAGAATAGCAAGGGTATTATTGCAGGTCAGAATTGAGGGGTGCTGGCAGAGCTGTGTGTGGGAAAGCTTGCATAACAGCCACCCCGTGCCAAGCTTTAGCCTTTGTTATTAGGCCCTTTAATGAACGCCATATTCACACAAATTAAATAAAAAAATATGCTGCATATTTTAAGTAGAGTGAATTCAAAACTAAACAATTGGAAGCTTCAGTGCTACAAGAAAGCCACACAGTAACTATTCCCATTCTCCTACAAACGCATTTAATAAAGTAACATGCGAGCAATTCTAAATATTTGATCCTTTTATGACACAGTCGAAACTGGGGGAAAAAAAAAAAAAGCAGCAAGCAAGAACTCTGGAAGATGATGAGGCTGTAGTTTTTAAGTAGCAAGTAAAAACAATAGCACCAAGATAACACAGAGAAAAACAGAAGCAAGTAACTTTGCAGCTGTGTTAATAAAAAATGTCATAACTCCAGCAGTGGAAGAGGCTCTCGCTCACGCACTGCCCAGTGCTTCATCACAGATGGCTCCCTAGCAAACAGCACTGTGGCAAACTGCAAAGTTGCCTATTAATGTATATTTTTTCCCTGCACAAAACATTAATCCCAGTCTTTACAAGAGGGGAGGAGGTGGAGGACTGTGATGCTTTGAAGGAGACCTGTTTTGAGAAACCCTTTTTTAAGTGCATTTTCATCTTTTCTTTTTTCAGTGATCTTCTGCCACACTGGAATGTAAACACCACAGGAATAGACAGAATCTCGAATTAAGGATTTGAATGCCTTTCTTTAGAAGTAATCTTCAAAGAAGGTACATCCCAAACATCACAGTGGCTCAACAAGCTGGAAGCCAGCTACTGCATGTAAAACTGCACAGGTCATACCTAGTACCTACTACCAGTCGGGTCCTGAATTGCTACAAATATAATCAACACTGGTTTTTATCTTAGTACATTTGACAGGCAGGACTATCAGGGACAGTAATATGGCTTTAATGGAAGAAAGCCATTCTTTCACAATGGCACTAGTGTACTCACACACACTGTGTTGTTGAATTAAAAGTCAGCTCAGCAGGACCCAGCGTTACTTTTGTTAGTAGGCATCCACCATCAGTCGTCGACGCTGGTGGAGAGGAAAGGCATGTCTTATTTACAGATGCTATTGTGCTGACTTTAATAATAGTAAATACACAGAAGACAGACTATTGTGGACGGAAAAAATCTTTGGTTTAATGAACTGTCAACTCGTCCATCAAAATGTTACCCAACCTAAAACCGCCGAATCTGGACGAGCCCTTTGATGATATGAGGCAGGCAAGAGGTTTTGTTCACACGCAACAAAATGGAAGAGATTGCTGCCATTAAAAAATATACTAGCCCATGCTAGCACTAACTGCCACACATTTGTTAGATAATAGCTTGATTTTTTTCCTGTGAGAATAGCCTTCTGCAAGAAAGAGACATTTAATCAGAGTGATACATGACACCCAAAAACTGAAACCAAAAATTATGGCATGAGCTAAAAGCAAGTTGTCTTCCTGAAGGCAGAATACTGAAACATCTTTAAGATTAATTCTGGGAGAGAATTCTGAAAGTCAAATGCTGAAAGATATTGAAAATACATTAATTATGCACAACTCAGGATCTAGGAGAGGTTAAACCCCAACTTGGCAGAAAATTGAATCCTTTTATTTGATACAAACTTTGTACATCGTGATGTTGTGTCCTGCATTCCTAATCTCCCTAGATCTACCAATGGAGCAAAAGGGCTGCCAGACAAAGAAATCAGAGATTTAGCTGTTCCAGTGTCATCCTGCAAGGAAATTAAATAGAACAGGGACCGTGGAAAAAGGCTTCTTGCAACCGTTTGTGGCAGAGGTCAAACCTCAGACCTACCTGGGGCAATTGTCCATCTTGTTCTATCAAACATTTATAACAACTTTCTCAACTTCAGCGGATTCAAGGAAAGGAGACTTCTCAGAGTTGCATCTGATGACTCTCTCAGGAACAACTGTCATTCATGTGCATTAATTTTCTGTCACCTTAAGCACTAACCAACCTTTGAAGACATGCTACCTACCTTCCACAGTGCATATATTCCAGTTTTATCAGAGCTGAATATTAATCCCTTATATTAATTTTGTGTGTGTGTGCATGTTCATGCCCACATGTGCATTTTAACACTGGGGACCATTGCTTTCTACTCTGCAGAGTCTTACTTTTAATACTTTAACCGTTCATATTAGAACGCTCAAAATTTTGGAGGCTAATTTTGAATCATCCACATTTTGATTCCCGGAAGGGCCAAGCACTTATTTTTCATTATGAAGTGCAACAATAGCTGTGCTCAGGAAATCAAGTCCTATGTCTCTGAGGATTATTTTTCCAAGAATCAGACACACCAAATAAATGATGTCTTTGGCAAATGCAATGTGAAATCTATGTATTAGACACACATTCAATTTCATTTTACACTTAGATACTTAAATGAAGATGAATCTTATACATTTGCTAAAGAGTTGATTGGTCTGTTTGATAACACGATGCTCTCCAAAAGGTCACCAATTTGTCTAACCACAGAAACAGCCACTAGAGTTGCTAAAGAAGCAGATTCCCTGAGCACTAAATTTTGAGGAACTTCTCTGTCTCCAAGGACCCAGATAATTCCAGAACACAGACATGAATTCTGTTCTGGTTCAAGGTATGGGAAATTCCTTAAGGTAACAATTTTTCCTTTTTTTAGAATACTAAAGGTGAGAGTCTGACACTTAATTTTGACAGGAATGTTCAACAGAGTGGGTAATTCTGATTTGTCAGACTGAGGCTGAACTGAACAACCTCTGTGCTAGCCAAATACTGCTACCCCACAGCTCCATGCCCCTGCTTCCCTAACCCTGCAGAGAAACTCTTGCCATCTTCCCACCCTTTGTCACTGCTCCAGCCCTACCAATGAACTCTGAAATTTCTGACTGTCTTCAGCTTTCAACCTTGATCCCTATGTGGAGATGAGGTCAGTGCTCTGCAGTGCTACCAAAGACCCAGCAGGCAGCAGGAGCTGCAATGATAAGAATGATAACTGATCTTTAACTCAGTCAGTGATGCAAGCACAGTTCTTGGACCCAAATCCTTGGTTTCCATTGAATCAGACCAGCTGATTTAAGAGTTTTGTAGCCACACTTCTTTAGATAACAGCAAAGACACCAAATTAAATACCAGCACTCTTCTAATCACACAGTGCCTACAGTCCAATGGTCTGACCCACTGCCAAAAGTGCAGGACTGCTGATGGTTTTGTGGATGCTCCATGAGCCCTGAAACTTCCACTCAATTTAAGTAAGGAGAGATTCCTTCACCAACAGTGTTATTCTTTTAAGCAACTACAAGTCCAAATGTCCTTGTCTGGAAAAGGACATCCTGAAATAGCATGTGTGGATAAACAATTAAAAATGGAGCAGTTAAAACACCTCTTACTTCTACAGCAATTTTAAAAATCTCACCTATTCCTTCTACTTGTTTTCTTAATAAACATTTAGTATCTAAAATTTCAACAAACATAAGCTAAACAACATATTATAGGAATGCAGTGAGTGGAACTGGACAGGATGCTCCACTTTCAGAAGGGATTATGAATGATTCCTATGAACTGGTCTTACAAATGAGAGAGAAGTTTCACCCAGATCATCGTAAACATTTAATTCTGATTTACTTTAAACAAACCTATACTTCTATTTCTTTGAGCTACTTCTGCAACACAAACCAGAAAATTATTTTTAAAGACACAACCAAGGTCTCAAGATGTCCCAGATGCTCACAAGCTTAACCCCCTGTTCCCTGAATGCCAGGGTACAATGCAATAGCTGTAACTCGAGCACTTAGGTTTTTTACTCAAGTTACAGAGACACTACAGGTTTCAGTGCTGGAGGGTGCTAGTTTTCTTAGCCATGTCAACCAAGGTAACAATTCACAAATAGAAGGTGATGTAACTAGAGCATGTTGTGCTCCACTGGTCCTGGCAGGTAGTATTGACTCTACTCACTCACCATCTCTGAGCATGGGAAATATTGTAAGTGAGCTTTTTTGCCAACAGGCCAGAGACTGTAAAGAACAAAATTCCCTGTTGGAGTAAATATCTCACTGCCCAGTATGCTTTTCCTACAAGACTTTCCCAGCAGCTGTCTCCAGCAGACAGCAATGAAACACTTTACCTGAAGCAACTGCTTATGAATCAAATACCTGCTAATGGGTATCAGAGTTCCAAAAGACAAACAGGCCTAAAAGACATACTCAACCTGACTATGCCATGTGGTGATACCATGAAGTTTTCACTCCTGTTTTCACTACTATTTGCTAAGACTAGATAAGAAAAAAAATCATTGCAGCAATTCAAAGCTGACATCTTGTCTGAGTCATTTCACTTGGGGCCTTCTGCATCAAACCATCCACGTGGGAAGCCTCAAGTGTATCTCTCTAGAAACACAACCAAATGGAAAGTTGCTTTCCATGGCTAACCTTTTCATGTAAAGCTTGCCCACTTGCTGCCAGCTTTTCCACAATCACAATTTTTAACCAGAGACCAGGGGTGTTTTCAAGAGCAAAACTGTCAAATGCAGAATTATTTGCAAATCCTCTGGGGGATAGTATCAAAGAAGAAACTGCTGCACAGCTTTTGTGAGCTACATGGTTGAAGCTCAAAAAAATCTCCCAAAAGGTCAAGAAAAACTGCTTTGGTTCAGGAGCAATCGCTGGCTGAGCCATTCTGTTCAAAGATGGGATTGTGGCTGGAGGGTAAACTTGGGGTGAGGAATCTGTGCTTCAGCACAGCCAGAGCGAGGGAGCAGAAATGTGGCAGATTCAGAGTATCAACAGAGAAAAATGTGAAGGTTTAACATCTGGGGAAAGCAATCTAAACAGCCACGTACAATAACACTGAGTTTGGAAATGGCATGTAAGCACAGAAAGAGATCTTGGATTGACAGCCCTCTGAAATCATTAGTTCAGGAACATACAAAACAGTAAACTCAGCCTTAGTCATCTGGTCAGAAGGGTATTGAGAACGAGATGGACAGCATCCTTCTGCCACAGCAGAAAGCCTTGGTGAACCCACATCTAGAATACTGTGTGCCATTCCGGCCTCATCTTTCCAACAAAATGGAGCAGACTCAGAGCTACTTAAAAGGTCAAATAAAATTATAATGGAGGCAGAGTGGCTGCTTCACAGGAGAAATGAAAATACTTCTTTTCATAAACATCAGTAAGCTTGGTACCATGCTGCCACAGAAGGTGGGGAGACAAACCAACTGCAGACTGAAAAATTTTGTAGCCAGACATACTGTGAGGATTAGGATGTACCAACATCCCTACAGTGACAGTGGGTACAAGAATTTTGTGAGGAAAATGGACCACCAAAAGCCTTGGGGCTCACTTGGCCTCCCTAATCAGCACCTCTCACTGCCAGCATCAGGCAGAAGGGCGAGATGGGCCACTGGTCTTGTGCAAGGGCAGTTCCTTCATGCCAGGAGAAGTTACCACTCTGTAAACAGACAAGACCCTGAAAGACACTTCTCCATCTACACTCCTTCAGACAGCCTACTCATCCTCTTCATTTTTTCCAAGCAAACTATTAAAACAAAAGCTTATTTCTATATTTTTTATCAATAAATATCATCATGCTTTTTGAAGGTTGTAAAAATCCTTTCATCCACTGGGCAGACAGAGATGCAAGCGCTGCCTGAGCTTCATGAGGTGATTAGTGCCCCAGTTGCAACCCCAAGACTCATTAGTGGCAAAAGGCCTTCAGCACCTGTAAAAATCACCTTCCAGGGAATTTTCCAAGGTCACATTGAAAGTCAGGAAGAGAATTAGGAATGAAGTTCTGTCCAGTGCTTTATCAACAAATTTAATTTTCAGGTGTCATCCATTTTTCTCCTGATATTATGGTCATTCAAGCTCGTATTTCACAGATGGACACCTTTTGCTCCAGGCATACACTACTGATCTATTTTAGAAATCAAGCACAAGATCCTCAGATATGGCCAATCCACACACTCACAGTGTAGGATAATGGTTTGCAGAGGTCACTTCTGAGCTGTTCATCACCACTTCCTACTGGAAACTATTTCTGTGGGTTCTATTTGCCCCCATATCTAGATTATTTATCTAAAAGGGCACTTCAGCATATAAAAACAATTCAATGCCATGATTTTACATATGATATAAAACTTCACTTGCCCACTTACAGAAATACCAAGAGTCAGCTCTTGTTCTGATTTATTGAGGTGAAATTGAAGTGGCATAAATGTGGCAAAAATTTAGAAGGTCACGAAGATCCTTAACAAAACACCTGATCACAGAGGCACATTTAGAAAGGAAATTCCAAGTTCTTTGGCCTCATGATGAATGACAAAGCTTAATTGCAAAAGTAGTGCAGTACAGGCTGAAGGGAACTAGAAGACTGGTACAAATAATTGCCCATTTTTAAAAAGTACTTTGCAGAACACATTTGTAGTTCTTCATAATCACTTCAGTATCTCAGGAAAAAAAGAAATCTGAAGGAAAATGGTAAGATTTTGGTGAATAGAGCTGGCTATAGGTAAGATAACAAGTTTTTACACGGGGAGAAGAAGAAAGTTAACCTGAAAACCATCTCCTTCCTTTGAATGTTCTCAAGCAAATCCACTACAGTAATATGAGACAGAAAGATAAGGGGTGGAAAGGACATGCAGAGTTCACATTAAATTCTGCCTTTACGGGTTTCACAGTGATACAGGAACACAGGATTCAAACAGGACTGGAAACAAGCAATCCCTGATGGAGTCCTTCAGAGCAACAGCAAAGACCAGCACCCAGAAGACAGTGCTGGCAGAAGTAATGTCACCAACTGGTCCTTTCACCCTGACAGACACATGAAGACACCCATATGTCCAAACTGGAGGTTTGCTAAAGGAGAAATCTAAAATATGTTTGGATCATTCATATATAGAACACTTCAGGCTACAATCATTCTCAGCAAGAGATTTTCCTTAATACTTGCCTACATCTGTCAGCTCATGCTGATACATACTTTAGCTTTATTTTTATTGATTTGAAATTTTAACAACGTCACAAGTTAATTCACAGGTCTTTAGAAGAGACCAACAGTAACTAAACAATTCCAACATCTTAATGAACCTACTCCACCAGAAAGGAATATCACAATTAGTATATTCATAACAAGATTTTTATAATTTTAAGCTGCATACAATGTATACTCTCTTCTACACCCCCTCCTTGCCACTGGAGAGGCAAATAACTTGTATTTTCCCTTTATATGAACATCTTCTTATATCTTCCAGGCATATAATTTACTATTCCTATAAGCTCTTTTTTTTCAGGTAATGGTGGTGGTACATGGCACTTTGCTTTGGAGCCAATTCCACGCTAAATATCGATGTGTAGCTTAATGAGGGACTAGTAAAGGAAAATTAAGGGTGAGGGAGACTGGATTAACAAAACCAAACAGTGACGATGCTGAAGGTTGACCCAAAAATGCATTTTAAAAATTCTACATGTTTTAATGAGTAATACTTGTGTGCTTTTTAAATCACTTTGTAGCTATGGCTTCCAGTCATGGAAATAAATGCAATCTCATAAAATGCCTGATATTAGCATGCCTCTTCAAGTGCAAGTGAGTTGTCAATAAGACAATTAAGACAACATCAATAATACACACTGCATGTTATTATCTGCTATTCGAAATCTCAGCCTATCCAAAGATCTCTGGAAACAAAGGGTACATCTGACATTGGCAAAAACATCTCCCAGAAGTGAAATATGTAATTCTGAGCGTACGCAGCGGCACCGCTACCTGTAAGGGGGAAATGAATTGCCTTTAAATACAGAATAAATAACTCCTGGTAATGTAAAACCTGGCTCCACAGAAGAAATGGCTACAATAGAAAATTAGCAATCCTGTGCTTAAATCAATCACTTCTATCACATGATCCAAGTCAATAAAAGTACTGAATAAGTGCTATCATTGACCTTAATCAGCCAGCAATTGGCACACAGGGAGCAGAAATCCTACTGAGGAAATCAGTTGTCCCCAGTACATTTTAGGGTTTGGGGGAACTGCAGACCTGCAGTCTCTCATGATACCTTTCAATCCAAACTCCACAACGCTTTAACTGGAGGAAGGAAGGACTGAAGTTAAAGAAGCAAACTTCAGCACACTCTTTTAGGTATAGAACTTAACAGGTGCACATGCATTCCCATTCCACAGCTGAAGAACTCTCCTGACTTTTTTTTCTCCCCTCTGTAAGACAGGAACTGCAGCTAAGCATGCAATGAAAACAGTCCTCCAAGATTTTACTTGGTGCAAATTACCTATCTGGAAGTGAGGGTGATGAAAATCGTGCTGCACAATGATTAATTTGGGCTTTAATCCTGATGTCCCATTTCATCCAAAGTTGCCATTAAGCTCAAAAGGAGAAAGGACTAAATAACAGGGACCTAACATTTTTATTTATCCACCTCATAAGCTGGATGTGATTTCAGATTGAACAGAATGGATTTCCCTGTAACTAATGGACCAGATATATTCATACAATGTCCTTTTATTGATTTTACTTTCTTCTACCTATTGTTTGCGTTTTCCTTTGAAAAACACAGAACTGTCATTACACTGCAGATGCCCTTTACAATTATTATATCATTCCCTATTTCGTAACAAAAAAAAAAATACATGTTTTGCTATAGTGTACTTTCTAATGAAAGACTACCCACTAGCCAAACTGGAGCCTAAATTGTTGGAACATACTGCACATTTTGGGAGAAACAGAAGAAAATTAGACCCCTTTGGAATTGGTTTGTTTGGTTTTGAAATATGCACCTTTAAAAATTTAATAAGAGGGAAAAAAAATGGCTAAAGGACAGACTGCGTTTGAGACACATTCTAAACAATAAGCCTATTTATATAACTGATCACATAACAAATTTCTAGGCACTTTATGGAATGAAAAGCCTTTTGCACTGCAAAAGTCACACTGCACGCAGCTTTCAAGTTTCAGAAAATAAATATTCAAAGGGATGGAGCAATAAAAAGATATTAAGCATTTTTAACCTACACTGTTCTGAAATTTTGCACAGCATCTTAAATAACCACCAAAATTTTGTCAAATATCTACTAAGGATAAATATGTGAACAAATTTAAGTGCACTTTCTTCATTTAACACTTTTTATTTTCACTCTTCCTTGATTCATATTGCAACATTTTGTTCCTAAGTTATGATTATGCAAAGTACAACTTGTTTTGGGCGACTGTTTGGAATGTTTACAATTATTTAAATACAATTTACTTAACTATTTTGAAACCAAATGAGGTGTTGAATTAAAGAAGGTTCGACACTGGAATTGCCTCTCCATGCTCACTTCTCACATACTGCACTGACGTTGGCACTCAGGGTGCACGGTGCTCCACCAGCTTGCACTGACAAAATACGTGATTTTAGAACCTCTTTACAAAAGGGCAACTTTCTTTCTCAGAATTAACACTCAACTTCTCTGTTAACAGAGCAGCCTCCAGCTGAATGCAGGCAGAGTTACAAAGAAAAATGTAAACCCACACTGTTATCTATAAAACCGATACAGAGCGTAAGCCACAGCTTAATGATTCAGCAATGATTCAGCTATCAGATTCAAAACCATTTGCAAATAACCAAGTAAGTTTGCATGCAAGAGCAGCCTTCAGAGATATTCATATTTATGCACAGCCAGCTTTTGCCAAAACAGCGATGATCTCAAGTTTTTCAGTTCCTTAACACAACTAAGCCTAAGGGCACAAGAAAGGGATGAGGTTTATAAAGTAGGAAGCACCCAGACATAAGTATCTTTGACAGAGTAAAGCTTCCAGCAGGATCTCAACCAGGTGCAGCCACTCTCATTAGCCAAGTCTGAGATTACTCCCATGCTGACTATCAAGTCCTATGAAAATATGAATTATCTGCAAGCACCACAGTAGTGTTCATCCACATGCTTTGCCACTGCTGGACATCCTTCTCAGGGTTTCAAAACTGCACACAGAATTACCAAAATTCTCTGAAACCTTACACACATAAATACCCAACCACATTTTGTAATTTTATTCCTTTAACTTGTCCGTAATCTTTAATTTCCCATTAAAAGGGGAAAATTTCTTTCAGTTGTACAGATGGCACAAAACAGAAGTCTGGGATTTCTGAGGCATACAGGAGACAAACCGTGTTAGGACTTTCATCTCTCCCTCTTGGTTTCTGCTCAAATCTGTTATTTGTGCTTATACAACCAGTAACATTCAAAGTAGTATTGCTCAGATTCACAACCCAGCTACCAGGAACCCTCTGCACATTTCCAGCTGAAACTCAGGACAGTTCTGGAAGCTCAGCCTTACCTGAACTCCTCAGGATCTGGGTGTGTTTGTTTAAATCAAAGGAAAAGTTCAGATAAAGAGCTTAAATTCCCTGTCTGAGTTAGCCATCCTTGGAACACCTTAACTCTTGGCCATGGAAACTGAGTCCCAGTCTCAGAATCCCTGTTCAGGATGGAACATGCAAATGCAGTTTTGGAGGTGTCAGTGTCACTGAAGTCAAGGCTATCCCTTCCATACTCCAAGTCTGAAATAAGCTTGAGCTAAATATTGCCTTGTCATGAATAAACCAAGTTCAGAGAGTTAATCTAATTTTCATTTCTGTGTGATAAAGCATTTATATTATGGCAATCATTGTGACAGCAGAGCCTTGAGTCAGTGTGGCTGCTCTGTCTGCTACTGTGAAGTCAGGAACTGTTCTGGCAGCAGGTGACAACCTGAAGGGCTCTGCTCAAATCCTGGTATGGTCAAGCCAGAACTGACATCAGACCTTCCCAGAAGAGCATTAGAGGCTGTTCTAAGGCTTGCTGATCACCTGAAATTCAGGGGCATTTTTCTGGTACATATATCATCACAGGTGTTGCCACTGAAGCAAAATGCACATCAGTCTGCCAGACTTAAGCCTTTTGAGTAGAGAGAGTTTTCTCAGGATCACTGGAATGACTGATGCTACATTCATGAGGAGCATGACTCAGCACCCTGTCCACAGGAGGAGCAAAGCTGACAATTATTCTGAAGAGGAAATCTTGGTTCCAGGGAACTCAATTGTAAAAGTCCCCATGATTCAATGGAGCCAAGATTTCTTGTTATACTGCAAAGCCAATAGGGAAAACAGAGGGAAGAATTTTACTTAATCACTTCTTATGCACTTCAATAATAAGATGGTCTAGTCCTCCCTGTTATTATCAGGGTTCACATGAGGACAGGGACACGATTCCTGTCTGTTTTATTTCAAACCATCCCAGGCACATCTTTCTTTTCTTCCCTTTTTTTCAGGAGTCAGACACCCTGAAATCTGGGGGCTCACTCAGACTCTAGCATCTCCTGGTGGGTCTGTCACACACATGAAAGCAATTTGCTGCACAACCTGTGCTGTGCCCCAAGCTGCAGTGGCACTGCATGGCTTCATTGACATGTCCCTGTCAGGGGCAAGTGTCTGAGCTCACTGACAGGCACAGAACGTGTGACACCCCCCTCCAACACCGCTCTCCTCTGCCCCTCGGGGACAGCGGAAACGAGACCTGGTAGCTGGGAGCACACAAGAGGCATTTCATGGGTTTTGTCAGTGTTGTGATATGCAGCTGCCTTGGAGAAGTATTACCACAGCTGAGTGTCAAATGTCACTCATGTTTCCACTGTGACTGAGCCCATGGTACAGTGCCTGAAACCCAGACGTGCTACCTACACTGTGTAACTCCTGAGCAGTGCCCTCCATTAAATGTAATTGCATTATCTGACAAATAATCAATGTTCAGATGACACTCAAGAGTCCTAACTGCTAATCCTGGGCTAAAACTATCTGATATTTGCCTTCTTTCTGAAGTTTTATACTGTGCCTGTGCTTCAATATCAGCCCCAAAGGAGAAGCAGCATCACAAATAAGGTCCTGGCTTCCAGTATGAATTTTCTAATAGTGCCATTAGAGAGATGAAGAACATAATCTGGTTTTGAACAAAAGAGGGCTCAGCCTTGGACAAGCAGAATGACATGGCACCTTGTTTATATCATTACTTCAGATATTTAGCATGTTAATTTTTCGTTCTGTTAGGCTTAATTCTTCAATATTTGGTACAGATCTCTTATTTTACCATGAGTCCCAATGAGAAGGGAAAGAGCAGTGACTTTGATATCAAGGTCTGCAAAGAAAATTAAAATAGCAAATATTGGTTCAGAACAACCTGTGAGCACGTAAGAGCTCTTTTATATGGCTGTGGGCTGCTCTGATCTGAATGCATAGAGAATAGCATTCCCCTGGGACACAGTAAAAGGCTTTTTTCACATCTCTTCTTCCCTTTCCTCTTCCTCAGTTGGACCTCCAAGTTGGAGCTCCCATTGTCCACAGCCCCTATGTCCCTGATGTTCCACCTCACCCCCATGGGAGTGACCAGTAGTACTCCAGCTCCTCCCTAAGCCCTTGTCACTCAATATTCGTATTTTTGGCCTTTATCACCTGTGGGTGGTGATATAAAACTCCTTGGAATTCTCTGCCTTCCACACTTTCTCATCTGTATCCAGTCAGGGCCCAGCCAGGCCACCCTCACAGGACCTGCCTCAGAGACCCACCCCACCAGCTTCAGAGCCAAGAGTGGTCATGGCCAAAGGGGTCAGTCCTGACATTTGGGATGTCTGAGTTGGTTCTGCTGTGGAAAGGTGATGGTGGAATGGGGCCAGCCAAGCCTTGGTGGAAAGAATGAGAAAATGAGCTTTCCTGCTCTTCACAAAAAAGCCAGGTTCTGTGATGTGAGCTTAATTAATGTTTACATGAGCACTGGATTTGTTTATCTTTAATACATCTTTTTCTAAATGTAATCCAAGACCACAGCTATTCTGGAGTACGAAAAGCAACTCCTCCTTTGAACCACATTTTTAAAAGCACTACTATTACAGCCAATGTAAAAAATAATTATGAGACCACACATGACTTTATTGATGGGAGCAACACTGACCAAAAAAAAAAAAAAAAATAAAAAAAGAAGGTAATATGCCTTATTGCAGGTTTTCAAAACACTGTAACACCTAACTCTTAAAGTAACAGCATTGTGACCAGAATTTTTCACTACTTTGGCTTTTTCTACCTTCAGAGGACCTGATTCAGCACAGACTTAAGTACATGATTTAACACTTGACACATCCAGTTTTAGCAAAACAACTAAGCACACGTTTCAATACCACTGCTTCCACACCAAGTCAGGATCAAGCAATACACAGAAATGCTCAGTGTAAGATCAGCTGAAGCAGGGCAGGAGGATTCATAACCTGTAAGCTGCACCAGTAAGGTTTTGCCCTGACCAGCTTTAACTGACAGTCTTTGCATGTAGCTGAGCATGTTGTTTATAAAATCTGAAAGGGGGCTCATGAAACAAGTGATAAAGCAGCACAAATGATTCACAGCTGAGGGAACATACAATCCTCCCCACAAACACTATGGAATTCCTACAGGCTACAGAAACTTATCAAGATACAGCTTTCCTTAGAAAACTTAAACATGTAAACCAAGGTAAAAAAAAAGTGCTGAACATAATAAAAAGATGAGGCCATTTTAAAGTTCTTATTCTTGTCATATCACTTTCTCAAAGACAAACATTTATTGTTCTACAGGTGCCTTCATATCACGCAATTTTAAGACAGACACATCAGCATCCTTAAAAATACTAAATTATTATTCAGTAATTATAATTTACATTCTCCTCCCACACTTGCCAAACTGTACATTAACCTGCTGACAGAAGGATGGGGTGACTGTGCTAAGGCAACAGGTATTTCTGTATGGACTTTAATCACAAAGCAGCAAACCCTAATAGGTAATAACCCATAATAGGTAACTGTGTTCCCTAATTGAAGAGTTCAAGTGTTGGCAATATCATTGATAATAAACTAATAAGTTAGAAGAGCCTTCTTCACCTAGATGTCCAGCAATGATTGGGCAAAATAAGGGCTGAAGATTGTTTAGAATTAATAGTGCTCACATTTAAAGACAAATTATCTTAGTAGGCTTTTCCATATTGATTGTACACTGCTGTTAAGTCCTCTTATATCTATAGAAACAAATGATCCTTACTCAACATATAAAAGCTGCCCTAGTACTGAATTGTTGATCTCAACAGGGGGGAAATCCTAAAGGGAAGTAACTGGAGGGGACTAAATCCTACACTCAGCAGGGAGGCACATGGGAAGCACCCAGGACCCAGAACAAGCTACAAGTGGCTTCCAACTCCAGCAGAACTTCCACGTTAACCAGATGAAGTTCCATTTCTCACAGATGCTTTCTGAATAATTCTGTGAAAACACACACACTTATGAACAGAGACTGGAAAGAGTTCTAGACGCTTCCCTGCCCCCCTTTACTGTTCAGATTTCCTATTTCAAATAAGAAGAGATTACGACAGGAGAAAAAGTTGTCTTCAAATACAGTTTGAAAAGTGTGCAATACTCCTGCTTGCTTTATCTGCCAGCCCCTTTCTCCTGACACTGTTTCCCTGGCACTGTGGCAAACCCCAAAGAGAAGCTGCTCTGCTACATGTCCATGTAGCTGGAACCACACTGAAAGCAGCACTTCTCCCTAACTTATCCTTGGTTTGCTCTGTTGTGTTCTCCACCAGCATCAGAGAGAAAGGTGGAGAGATTAGGGCATGTTAGAAAAAGAAAATGGGGTATTCAGGGGTATTTTCATTAACAAATCAGAAGTCAGAAAATTGTATCATAATACTTTTTAAACAACAAAACTTTTGCCCCCTAATAATCAAAACCAAGGGAAAAATACAATTAGCAGAAGATATATCATGTGTCATAACAACAAGCAACAATAAAAACTGTCTGAGGACTTATTTGTATTTGTGAAACCAAAACAAACACAAATTTTAAAAAGAGGGTCTTTTGCTCAGACAGGTATTATTTTATTCTACTCAAATGTATGAAACATATCTTCAAAAGCCTAATCTCCCAACAGAAAACCTTGTCAAAGCAAAGAACACCCAGAAAATACCTTTCCCAATGTCACAGAAAAAAAAAGTCTGCCTGGTAATTTATTTCTTCCCCCAACAGAAGTTCTCAAAGGCAAGTTCTGGCTAACAATGGTGGATGTGACTTCACTGCAGAAGTGGTATTCAGTAAGGAAAAGGTTAATAGTCTGAAGTCAGTGATTCAGTGTCATGACGTGTGAAGTAGCCAATCAACAGTTGGTGTTTGGAAGAGGCTGGAATATCATATTTATAAAGCAGGGGGGGTTGTGGTGATTTTTTTTGTTGCTGTTCTGGTTTGGTTTATTGCTTGTGTGACAGTGATTTCAGCTGGAAGCAAACTAAATTTGACTCAGCCAGCTCACACCTGGAAACAAGATACTGAATCAGTGACAACAACAGACCTGGTCATTACAACGTTCATTAAGGTCTTCAATTAGTGAATTCCGTGGTGAATGTTGATCTTAAAAACACTGGAAGAGTATCTGCAAGCTGGGGCCCTATGGTGCCTAAGGGTCCCCATTTCTGATTTATATGATGGGTTCATGGGGGCTACTGAGGGACACTGGGTGAAGGTAGAAAGTCAGGCAGTGCAAGAAAGAGGGAGGGAAGCTCAGGGTGCTTGTCTCTTATCAGTGGCAGAAGCCCTGGAGAGGTGCAATGCCTCCTCAGGCTGCCCAGACATTTATAAAGCACTTGTCAATAGCCACAAATTTAGGCCATCCCCAGAAGAGCCTTTTGCCACTTAAACTGTAAAGCAAAATAAATTAAAATCCAAACTAACTCAACACTTATCACGAGCACCTTTTTTAAAAGAATTTAAGAGTTTTGATGCAAAGAGTAATGGTCAGCCAGTATTTTACTCCTAGGATTTTATAACAGTTAACCTACCAGGGATCTTATTTTTTACATTCCTCACGTGTAAGATCTTTGTAGGTGTCAGCAGCAGTACTGAAGGGTTGCAGGCATATCCCCAGATTCACCTCAGCTGTAGGAATCTCACAGCATTACCAGATCACAGATCAACTCAGACCAGTTCTAAATAATTAATACTGTTTAACCCAACTTACAGCAGGTATTTACACACAGGTTAAAGGTCTGACCTCAAACCTTTGAGAGTCAACTGCAAGGTGCTCATGATTTTCATGGACTTTGATGCAGCTGCTAAGAAATATTCAGGCCAGAATTTTTGGTACTATGTAACAGGGTAGTAGCAGTATCTTGTGTATACCTTGCACATATAGATAAAAATACAGCATAATTTTAATATCAAATTACAGCAGCACCACTGATGTAGGTCTTGTAAAAATCAAAGTTGCACAAAAATTGAAGACCAATAAAAATGTTTCCATGATTCTTTTTTTAATCCCATTGAAAACAATTTCTCGTTGTAAACATTTTTGCCAGCCAAGCACTGCAGCATTGTGCAACTGCACGACAGCCAAAGAGAAACTGATGAAAAGCTGACTAGATTGATTTCATTTTTCCAACCGGAGTGAAATACGTAAAAGGAAATAACAAAATGGTGAAGTTATTTTTATATATAAAAAATGCTCACATTTAATAAACTCACANCTGTGGCAAACCCCAAAGAGAAGCTGCTCTGCTACATGTCCATGTAGCTGGAACCACACTGAAAGCAGCACTTCTCCCTAACTTATCCTTGGTTTGCTCTGTTGTGTTCTCCACCAGCATCAGAGAGAAAGGTGGAGAGATTAGGGCATGTTAGAAAAAGAAAATGGGGTATTCAGGGGTATTTTCATTAACAAATCAAAAGTCAGAAAATTGTATCATAATACTTTTTAAACAACAAAACTTTTGCCCCCTAATAATCAAAACCAAGGGAAAAATACAATTAGCAGAAGATATATCATGTGTCATAACAACAAGCAACAATAAAAACTGTCTGAGGACTTATTTGTATTTGTGAAACCAAAACAAACACAAATTTTAAAAAGAGGGTCTTTTGCTCAGACAGGTATTATTTTATTCTACTCAAATGTATGAAACATATCTTCAAAAGCCTAATCTCCCAACAGAAAACCTTGTCAAAGCAAAGAACACCCAGAAAAACAGTCCTCATCTGTTTAAAAACATCAGTGTCTTCTGAAAAAGGTACATGAACAAGTGTCATGCAGTTGAAGAACATGGACTAGCTAGACTGTTTTAACAGAGGCATCAAATCTACTTTAGATCTTCCAACTACAGAGCACAGAATGAAAACTGTGGTACACTACAGAGCATAAATGTGTAAACCATTTTCAAATCCAGCTGCTTTTATTAAAAATGTAAATCACAAATTTCAATACCTTTCCCAATGTCACAGAAAAAAAAAGTCTGCCTGGTAATTTATTTCTTCCCCCAACAGAAGTTCTCAAAGGCAAGTTCTGGCTAACAATGGTGGATGTGACTTCACTGCAGAAGTGGTATTCAGTAAGGAAAAGGTTAATAGTCTGAAGTCAGTGATTCAGTGTCATGACGTGTGAAGTAGCCAATCAACAGTTGGTGTTTGGAAGAGGCTGGAATATCATATTTATAAAGCAGGGGGGGTTGTGGTGATTTTTTTTGTTGCTGTTCTGGTTTGGTTTATTGCTTGTGTGACAGTGATTTCAGCTGGAAGCAAACTAAATTTGACTCAGCCAGCTCACACCTGGAAACAAGATACTGAATCAGTGACAACAACAGACCTGGTCATTACAACGTTCATTAAGGTCTTCAATTAGTGAATTCCGTGGTGAATGTTGATCTTAAAAACACTGGAAGAGTATCTGCAAGCTGGGGCCCTATGGTGCCTAAGGGTCCCCATTTCTGATTTATATGATGGGTTCATGGGGGCTACTGAGGGACACTGGGTGAAGGTAGAAAGTCAGGCAGGGAGGAGGGAGGGAAGCTCAGGGTGCTTGTCTCTTATCAGTGGCAGAAGCCCTGGAGAGGTGCAATGCCTCCTCAGGCTGCCCAGACATTTATAAAGCACTTGTCAATAGCCACAAATTTAGGCCATCCCCAGAAGAGCCTTTTGCCACTTAAACTGTAAAGCAAAATAAATTAAAATCCAAACTAACTCAACACTTATCACGAGCACCTTTTTTAAAAGAATTTAAGAGTTTTGATGCAAAGAGTAATGGTCAGCCAGTATTTTACTCCTAGGATTTTATAACAGTTAACCTACCAGGGATCTTATTTTTTACATTCCTCACGTGTAAGATCTTTGTAGGTGTCAGCAGCAGTACTGAAGGGTTGCAGGCATATCCCCAGATTCACCTCAGCTGTAGGAATCTCACAGCATTACCAGATCACAGATCAACTCAGACCAGTTCTAAATAATTAATACTGTTTAACCCAACTTACAGCAGGTATTTACACACAGGTTAAAGGTCTGACCTCAAACCTTTGAGAGTCAACTGCAAGGTGCTCATGATTTTCATGGACTTTGATGCAGCTGCTAAGAAATATTCAGGCCAGAATTTTTGGTACTATGTAACAGGGTAGTAGCAGTATCTTGTGTATACCTTGCACATATAGATAAAAATACAGCATAATTTTAATATCAAATTACAGCAGCACCACTGATGTAGGTCTTGTAAAAATCAAAGTTGCACAAAAATTGAAGACCAATAAAAATGTTTCCATGATTCTTTTTTTAATCCCATTGAAAACAATTTCTCGTTGTAAACATTTTTGCCAGCCAAGCACTGCAGCATTGTGCAACTGCACGACAGCCAAAGAGAAACTGATGAAAAGCTGACTAGATTGATTTCATTTTTCCAACCGGAGTGAAATACGTAAAAGGAAATAACAAAATGGTGAAGTTATTTTTATATATAAAAAATGCTCACATTTAATAAACTCACACGGAAACTGCACAGCCAATGGTAATGCTTTTAAAATAGATCTACAGATCCCTTCGGTTCTGCACAGAAACAAAGGCACAAATGGGTTCCTGCAGCACCTTTCCCCTCCCTTGGGGACCAGGGAAATGCTCTCTCTGCTGAAGTCAGATCCAAGCCTGCCCAAACTCTGTATCACCCATTCCCTCTCCCCCTGTGACCTCCCAGGTTTCTGTGTAGAAGTCTGGCAGGGGGTTACTACTGGAACTCGGAGCTATATTTATTCCCTTGGCTCGCATCCATCACTGTTGCAGAGCAGCCAGAAGGGGAACCAACCAATACAGCACGGGTTCTGCCAGAGTTGTGCTGCCAGAGAAGTTAAGAATGAAAGACAGAGGAAACAGAAGCTATCAAAATGAGTATTTCTATCTCTAAGGAAAGAGGGACTTCCTCCCTCTGCGGATTCCCCTTCTACAGATTAAGATGTTTCTCTCCTTTTTAAGAGATCCTGACAGAGAAACACACCAGTTCCACAAGTCTTCCACATCTCCCATGAGGTTCTTCCTGGCAGAAGGAACACTAACAGCATGGTATCCCTTGCAAACCTCAGGCAGATGTGTGGCCTTTCCTTCCACCTCCCATTACTACAGACAAGGTGCCACCCACAGCAAGTTCTGCCTGTGCACAGGTCCAGGGCACCAACAGCAGAAAGGGTTAACACTGCACCCATTACAGCTCCTACAGCCATACACTCCATGCTCAGGGGGATGTAAGAATCAGTCAACTGGTTCTGTACAAACATTAAGTCCACTGAACAAAATAATGGCACCAAAACTCCATTTCCAGATGAAAATGGTTTGGATTATAGAGATGCACCTCATCATCAACTGATTTTTATAAGAGCTGGATTGTGAACTTTAAGAGAGAGGTAGAGAGCTGAGTAAGAAACAGTTTTTCCACATCACAGATACTTTGAAGATTTCAGAATTTCCTTTTATTCTCCTCTGGGACTAACCTGATACCTTCTGCAACTTTTTAAACAGAAGAGCCAACAAGACAGCACAAAGAACACGAATTTCTTACCAGGAATGCAGGCTGCCAGACTCCACAACAGAAACCAGTTAGACCCAGTCCCTCACATCACACTGGTGTGCCCCAGCCAAGAGCTAGTTCTGTTCTGACCCACTGAATAATTAACTGATTACTTAAATTGGAAAAGCCTGAAGCAGGGAGTTGAAAAGAAGAGCCAAAATGCCTTTTTAGAGCACTCACCTGGGATGTGAGAAACTTGATTTGAAGAAGCTGATTCAAATCAGATAGAGAGGAATGATCTGAATTCAGCTCTCCAGTGACCCAGGTGCATTCCATAATCACCAGTCCATAATGAAGTGCAGAGATGCAACTCTTTCATTTTGAGCAGAAATTCAATTGTGGACCTGAGAAATCCTTCAAAGATGCAGCATGTTGATGCAAACTAATGAACTGGCATTTTTCAACTGCAATAAGAAAATGGCAGCTAGTTCTGGCCAGAAACTATACTTCTATATTTGGAAAGCCCTTAGCATGCCAAAGATACTACCAAACAGGCAAAAGATTGAAATTCTAATCCAGAAGTGGCTGTGGATTTCCTATTGCTCATTTATCTCCTAGCATGCCTATTTATTGCATATAGCTTTGTGTGTTCAAGTTTAAAGAGAAAATGCTTGAACAGTTGATCTCTCCAACAGTCAAGAATATTTTAAAATATCTGAGCTATTTTAAGAGAAATTTTGTGGTAAAATTCAAAGAAGGGAGTGGTTAAAACAGGAGAATTTTTGTTTGTTTGTTTGTGTTACGGTACAAATGAGGATACTGGGTTAACTTCTACTAGTTATTTTGTTAGCCCTGAGAGGAATTACATTCATATGGTAAAACCTCAAGGACTCAATGAAGAGCAGTTACCTTAAAAAGGTAATATATAGTCATTTTATTGCATGTTTCTGTTTTAGGTAGCCTATAATCTTTACCATTTTTTAACTCAAAAGGTTGGATTCCTTTTTGTACTTGAAATAATGAAATGAGACAAAGTTTAATCAGGAAACAGTGGAGTTGCACACTGTACTTCTGGTGGAACTAGGAATCACATGAGATTCACCAGGTAAGGCAGTTTTATCTACTGGCTCAGTCCTACCCAAATCAGAGAAGCAGAACTGGATCCTAGAAATCTCATCAAAATCAACAAAAATTTTGCTAAACCTTCTTCACTTTTCTCTGAGAAGAGAGATTGATAATTTCCCACAAAAGTGCAGGATATATTCCAACAAAACAAAGGTAAACGCTACTGGGAGCACCAGTTTCAAAACTAGTGCTGCTTTCCAACGTCAAGTCAACCCTCAACATTCAAAAAACTCAGAAGTCCTCCTATGGACTGGAACCTTGAGAAATAAAAGAAAATTTGCCTCTGCATATGTTGCTTTTATTTCCAAAACTGTTCCAGCACTGATATGGTCGAACCAGGGCACACACCAACCAGAAATCCTTAGCCACTCGAGTAAAGGCAGTTTCTACTTCTCCTATCAATTATACCAGAGAAGGCAAGATTTTTCCCTAATTCACCCAATCAACACTTCACTGTCACATCACTCCCTTGAGCAAAACTGTTATCAAAACCAAAATGTTGCACTGCCTTATGTTTTATTGTTTCTGGGGACCGCTGAAGAAACAACAGGTGTAGATCCAGAGAGCCGGTGTTAGGACACATATATGGAACTAAAATGTAACCCATCCATGCAGAGCTATCGAAAAAAAAGCAAGGAAATAAACATCCAGCCCACCAGGTTAGCCTTTCTTAATAGGAACCTGACTTTACACCTCCTTGCTTTCTTCACCCTAGCTCTCACATGCTCTTTCTCAAGAAACAAACCTAGGCTTCCCTTGAACTCATTTATCCTTTCCTTGCTGATAATTTATTCCATATGTCTTTTGCATTAAGTTATTCTGCCTGATTTTCCTATTTACCTGTGTTTTTTCTAAATTTTAGGTTAAAGAGACCTATCTACATCTATCTGTATCTCCCATTGGTATTGCAGTTACGAGACTGATGGTGGGGAAGTCTGCACACACCTATGGACAGACCAACTCAGGAGAGTGAACCAAAACAACATTAATACTGCATGCTATCATTTAGAAAGAGAAATGTAAGGCCAGGCTGGCAACCACCACAGTTCTATCACATGGGTTACCAGGGCTAATTCCCAGATCAGCAGGGGCCAGGACTACGGAGGAACCACTGCACATGGCCCTGTTGTGACCGAGCAGACTGAGGTACTTGATAGCAACCCCTTTTTGCCATCACAAAGAACCACAGTGACTCTGGCACAATATCCCAAAGGCATAAAAAAGGAGGCAAAGTTTCTAACAGGGCTGATCACATAGGGGGGAAAAAAAAAAAAAAAAGAAAAAGCAACGTAAAAAACTTTTTAATAACTCACATAAAGGCTGAAACAAGATTATAAACGGAAGAATCAAGACTGCCATGTACCCCCTTTGCACCATGATACCCATTTAAGGCTGATGGCAAGGAAGGCACCTGGAACATCCTGGACTGCCCCAAGGCAGAGCTCAGGCCACAGGCATCCCCTGCATCCAACCTCCCCTGCGTCCCCACACAGGTCATATGGGCAAAAGTCAGCTCATGCTCTTCTTCTTTCATCTCCTCTCTCTTGCTTCTCTTGTTCAAAAACAGAGACAGGGCCAAATTTTCCCAAGCAGCCTTTCCCTGGCACTGTGCTACCCCTGCCTGATCCTCACCAGTTCCCACCCTCCTGGAAGTTCCCACCTGCTCCCTCTGGAAGTCCGAGATGCTACAACCAGACAGTTTTACACCAGTGCATCAAAACCCAGCCACTGCTTTGGGGCAGGTCCCACACCATGGGAGTGAAGCCATCACCATCACTCTCAGGCACTGCTACCTGCACATCTCTCTGTTAATGTCCCACCAGGATCTGCAGTGCTGCCTTTTCCCTAACATCACAAACACTTGTAAGGAATTACCAACTTTGCTTTTGGTTCTATGAGTCTCAAACACTGCAGCAAAGCACAATGGAGGAAAGATCAGATATTGAGGCTGCTGTGGCTATTTCAGTTCTGTTTTCTTCATCTGTGTTTAAAAGACAGTCAAATTATAACAAAATTGTTTGTCTTTAATATAGTTCAACTTGACCTGAGGAACCCATCTCTTTAGAAAACAATATCACATGGAGTATTTAGATTAAGACCTGTAGAAAACAGTGACTTCAAAATACTTTCAAGGCCCTGTCTTACAATTTTTTTAAAACACAGACAACCAGGCTAATTATAATTACTCCTCTATAATTCTTTTGCCTTTTTGATGCATTTGGTTATCTAGTAAGATGCACCTGAAAATCAGAGCAAATTTAAATATAAGGGAAAGGTGCCAAATTCAGAATACTGGAAGAATCCTACCTCTGGGAGCATATTTAGTCACAGCATTGGTACAGTTGGGCAGAGGCAACCCAAATCCTCCCTCACTACCCTATTCCCCTGCCTCCTTCCTCGTCTGGATCTCTGCTGCCCCTGAAAAGATGCTTCAAATCTCTCACTCAGTGCTTGGCTTTATTACTTAACCTGCCAGTACGAGTGAAAATGTCACAGCAGTGATCGTGATC
The DNA here is from genome assembly GCA_013397135.1 of Pachyramphus minor. NCBI lineage: Eukaryota > Metazoa > Chordata > Aves > Passeriformes > Tyrannidae > Pachyramphus > Pachyramphus minor. The sequence continues at coordinate 631,982 of VYXB01008721.1, forward strand.
CACTCAGATTCAGACAGACACCACTCACTTATTTCACATTAAGCAACAAACCCCCATCGGATCTTTACAGGTTTCCCTTGTTTGCAGCCAAGGGCAGATTCTGGGCAGTGACTTGGTCATAGGAACTTCACGCTCCATATTCGGCCACACAACTGGAAGCTGGAACTGCACATCTGTGTGATAACCCTGGGATCATCCCACTGAGCATCAGAATTATTTTACTTTTACATATTTTCTTTCAGTAGCTCATCCTTTTCTCCTCTTTGGCGAACATCTGTGCCCAGAGTGTCTTCACTAGAGAAATTTGGATTTCCATCTACAGTTGCCAGAATAACTTTATTCATGTTTCTATAAAAGAAAGAATATGTATTCTATTTGTGTTTTCCTTCCCTGAATCCAAATTGCTTGCAACTCTGGAAATGCAAGGTGTGAATGAGAGGACAGAAAAATAGTTTTTCAAGATCATACTGTTTTTAGCATTTTAAAGAGCTGATAAACATCTATCCAGGTATCTCAGAGAAATTCAGATATTAAAATACAAATTTACTTACAAGTCCTTTTAAAACACAGCAAATCAGATGATTTTAAAAAAGCTTTAGTTGCCCACATTCAAACTAGAAAAATAGATCTATTTATGGCTTTAGTTTCCATTTTTATAAAGTTCATATAAATTCATGCTTTTCCTTTTTTTTTTTTTTTTAATAAGTCAAGGCACTCTAAAAACACCTGTGCAATTCAAAGTCAACTTTAAGTGAAAATCAACATTTGGAAAAATTACTTCTACTCATTTTCCTACACTTGATGAAACTTGTGTTTCCCAAGGAATAAGCACATCCCATTTTAATGGACTAATGGATTTTCTACATGTGTTCGAATGCAAATCTCTTTGGTCACCTAAGGCTCCATGGTGGGTAAACAACCTAATGTGTCAGCTTTCTGTCCTGCAGATCACAATTTCTGATCTCAGCACTGTCTTCATGGCTGCAAGCAAAACAGTGGTACTGATGTTGCAACTTACAGGCTCCTCTCTTCTGATAATGAATGGGTTGGGTTATTGGCCTCTGGCATGGACAAAAATATGACAATCAGTCTCCTCGTTATATAAAATCTACAGTGAAGACAGTGCCAGACAATTTGCTGAGTATTAGAGCTCAAATATGTTCAGAAGTCAAAAAGCCTGTAGAACAAATTCTTTTTCCTCCTTACAATTGATAAAGTCGTAGTCAATTTATTAGAAGTGTTTTAATACAGCATTTCCATCCCAGCAACTTGTACCTTCAGGAACTCATTTGCAAAACACAGCTTTAGCCTGCAAATATTTTAGGTTGTTTCCCTGCACATGTAAGAGAGAGGTTGACCTTTCTTACATCTGCAGTTGTTAATTGTCATCATCGCAACAGCAAATGAAAACAAAGTTTAAGTCACTGGCACTTCAAAAAAACTCATCACATTAAATCTCGTTTACCTGCAGGAATAGAAATTCAACGTCATGAGCAAAATCTGAAGGCAGAGCAGACCTGAGAAAGGGCACCCAACCGCAGGGTTCAGCAACTGTACCGAGACTCTTCTAGTGCACGTTCTGAAACAGCAATCGATTCTCTAAGCACTTGGTACCAAACTGGAAACATTTCTCTTCTACAACATTCTGGAAACTTTAAACAACTCATTTATGATTCTTTTCTTCCGAAGATTAACAGCACATCCAATAGAAGATTAACTGAAAATAAAATTTTTAAAAGGATAGCAGGAAGGGCAAAACAGAACAGACTAGGACAAACAACTCAAGCTATTTACAAATATTTTTATAATGACTAGAAATCGTACAGCCCTCTTTAGCTGTCTAACTTAAAAAACAGTAACAAAAAAAAACAAAAACAAAAAAGCCAAAAAAATGCATCATCTGTTGAGTGAACACAGGGCCTGATTTTCAAAGCTGCTGAGCACCCACCACTCCATCTGAAGTCAGTGGAAGTGATGAATGCTCAGCAGCTCTGCAAATCAGGCCCAAACTGTCCAGGGGTCTGCTAGAGCCTAGCACAAGTGGTGTGTAGAGAAGGATTTTGTTCCAGAAACGAGGAGGTTCAAAGTAATCTGTCAAAGAAGGGCTGCTACATTCACAAGTCGTAAAGCTAGCTGGCTCTCAGCTATGGGAAAAAAGTTAATTCATAGGGCTCATAGGGCTTGCATTTGTCAAGGAGCAGGACGTCAATGCTATCATTATCAGGCAAATCAGCCAGGCGTTTAATGGTAGAATCAGGAGACATTTGCTCTCCACTATCAGAATGACATCATAACTAAAGCAGCCTTCGGCGAGGGGGGAGAGCCGGGGCAAGGCTTGGGCTGCACGCACACTTTGCACTTCTGCTCGGCTCGCCCCACCGGCCGCTGCTCCCCTTCCCCAGGAGGCAACTTCCAGCTGCCTTCACTCCACAACTCCGTCCTCGCAGCATCCGAAACACCAGCATCTGATTTTACAAAATACTTCTAAACCTGCGGATCCAAAACTGTGATATTGTAACCCAGACGCTCGGTTAGGAGGCGTTGGGTTTGACATAGAAGCTGCAAATTCACTCTAAAAATTTCTGGTGTTTTTTCAATTACTTCAGTCATCTTCATTCTCCATCAAATGGGAGGGGGGGTACACAGACATTAAAAAACTAGTTGCCTGTCTGATTTACAAAGCAACAGCTTAGTTAACTAAGTCGATTTTTAAGCGTACACAAACATATACACAAACAATCTTTGAATATTCTGAAGCATTTACTGATGATCTATTTGATGACCAGAAATATAACAGCAATACACATTTCCCTTCCACAGTAACTGCAATTATACAAGTCAAACAGCACGAATTACAAACTGCTAATCTATTTTCTTTAAAAATATCACTACAGGTACACAGGCACAGTACAAAAGCCTCACCTTGTATAACAACTGTGAGGGGAAAAAGTTATGAAAGCAGACAGAAAACCTAAAATCCCTGAGGCTACAAAAAAATCCCGCTATTGAGAAATAACCCAAGAGACCACATAGGGAATGTACAGCTTTCAGAAGCACTTCTCATCTTATTTGCACTTAACCTATTGATGTACTTATGCAGGTCACTTACTTTTCGGATATGTTTGAACCCTTTATAATCATGCAGATCGCCGCGGTTTTCACTTGGGCTTTTGGTTTTTTGGTTTTGTTTGGTTTTTTGCAAACAAGTTTCATTTAAAAAAGATCCAATTATGCAAATCTGCTCCCGGATAGGTAGTGAATATTCAATATGATGGTGATACTGTAATAGTTCAATGCAACGCACTGTACTGGACAGATTTATGAGGCAACGTCACTACTACGCTCTGGTCCTCGCTGAAGCATCTTGAAGTTAATTAAAGCTGCAATGTCCACTTTTCCAGCCACCCTCCTCATTCAGGTTTACTATTTCAACATCAAACCAGCGAGGGGGCCTCCCCCCTCTCTCCGTACATTTAAGCAGCCTTCCACAGTCAATGAACAATGAACAAAGATTTGAGCGATAGGAAGGGGGGGAGAGAAAAAAATCTCCACAGGAATAATCAAATCCGGTTTAAACAAGTAAAAATATAGTTTCTAATATTAAACTAGAAAAGAAAACATTCTTCTCCAAGCGAACGTGCAGAGGCGCTTAGCCAACCCCTTCAGAAAGGGTCTAAAAGCAGCCAGTCCTTTTTATTTCGAGCAGTGAATGAGCCCAAACAAGGCTTCTAAACTTAATTATGACACTTAAAATAGTCTTTTTCCACAGAAGCGGGGCGGCTCGCCGCCGCTATCTGTATCAGCCGGGCACATCAGCTCAGCAAACACGGCCCCTGTTGGATTTATTTTAAACTGCACGGGGGGGCGGGGGGCGGCGGGGGAATGCACAGCCCCGCAGAGCGCTCCCGCCGACGGGCAGCCG
>VYXB01008722.1:0-35108 GCA_013397135.1 Pachyramphus minor
AATCCAAACTTCAAGGCATCAAATGTCCAAATATATGTCCAGATATATGTCCAAATAACTCTTTAGGAAAATTCAGGTTTTTCTTTCAAACTGGAGTATAAAGGCAAACAAACTGGACTAAAAATCTTTCCTTGCTCAAAGCCACATCTCCATTAACTGAAGAGAAATAAAACCTAATGAAGTAGTAAGATGATCTTTCCAGCTTAAACCCATGAAAATTAACAGCCAGTCAAACGTGAGGAAGCATCATGTTATGTTAAAAGTAATCATCCTCCCAGTGTGTTTTTTAGCCATTTAATTTTAAGTCCAACACAATGTTTCCTATTGCTGTGGTGTCTTAGAATGGCAGCACAGGCATCGGTAAACCTAACCATCAAGTAACCAATGCTGTTAACTTCTCATAATAGTATCTCACGGGTGAGTTGTGTGTCTTTGCCATAAAATGTCAAGGTTAAAGTCTATGAACCCCTACAGATAATTAATGAACCCACTGCAACATTATCCTGTGATATGTCTGCATGAGAAACTTACTGAGCACTTAGCTAGGCTATAAAATAATGCTATATTCCCTGTGTCAACTCCAAGTATCTCCATGAGAGGTTGGTTGCTGCATTTTGAAAGCTATCCCATGCTGAGTATTCAAATAACTATTTGCATAAGGAAATAAAAGTAACTAACATGTTATAAATTTACACCTATCCCACCTGAACGCTGACTTCTTTTGCAAATAAAACTCCCAGACACACTGAACTCCATACACTGTACTAAGGTAAAGAGCAGTACAAATATTAACTTTTACCATACTATATTCTGTTTGTCAGGCATTAGTTTGGCAAGCAAGCTTTGCTCTTGAAAGAATGTCAGCTTCCACAGGCATTTTAATGAAAAGACAAGAGAAGCAAGTAGTGTACTCTTCTGATTCATAAAGAGACAATAACAACTAATCCTGGGATCTGATAGAAACCCTCTCAAATATTTTGATTCAGTGTACTTCCAAATGTTTGCAACAGCTTAGGAAAATGAAGTCTGTGTTTGTTGGAAGAATCAGAAATCAGATACTGTACCATGCATTTGTGATAACAATACTATGTTTCAATTTCAAATCTTTATAATGCATAAGCAAAGATAAGCTTGGCTTACACAGCCTTGCAAGATCTTTGAGCTCACTTCTGGATTTTAGTCCACTTCCCCCAAAAGGAACAATCTATGGAATAAATCTATGCTATGCACCTCAGCATTCAATTGTTTTCATGTGCAACAGGTAAAATTTCCTTCAAATGGTTTCCTAATACGAGGCAGGGAAGCATATTTATCGCATCTACCTAGAAGTTTTTGGGTGGAGCTAATGGATTAGAGCTGCTATAAATGCACAAATTTGAAAAATTAAGACTCTTTAGTAAATAAAATATAAGACTCTTTAGTAAATGAAATAATAAAATTGGCTAAAAATATAAGCCATAATTATTCATTCCACTTCACAACAACAGCAATACCCCCCCAAGAAAATTAGCAACTTTCTCCCTATATCCACATACCAGTGCTAAGAATTTTGTTCAGGAAGCATAATCAACCTTACTTTCTTACATGACAAATACCCTGAAACAAGAGGGTAAACTGAATGACAGCTCTGAAGACAAACAGGAATTCAGGAGCTAAAATGTGGCACAGGTAGTGTGTTTAATTTTTGGAGCCAATTTTTGGAAGAAAATTGTTATGTGTTATATTCCTGCATGAGCACATACAAAACTTACATCTATAATTTATAATGAAGAACAGTCCTCTTTACTATCCCATCTTTTCCCATTTCTTAAATTCCTATTCTATTTCAGGGTGAACTGGAAAAAAGATTGATCTTCCATAAAAAACCCAAACAAGCGATACCAAACAACTAACAAACCCACAGTCAAAGAAAAAAACCCAGAACAAACAACCGCCTCCCCCTCAAAAAATTATACTGGTTCTTTATCTATAGGATTGTTTCTATTTGTGCGTGAAATAACCTTATATATTTATCAGAAAACACAGCCCAAGTATTGTTGTCTATCAGAAAACTTCCATTACTTTTAATCAGAAAGTATCCAAAGACACCACAGGGTCTTAAGTGCTTTTGCAAATGTAGGTGCCATCCCTGCTGTAATGGTAATGACGCTGAAGAACATTTTCTGCATTTTCTTGGCTCTTCCCCCCAAACACATAGTTTCAGCAGTGTGAAAAGCAATTGAACAATAAAAAAACCACCCTATTTCAGATCAACCTGAAATGAAATATTTATGAATTCAAGACCAAAGTAATTTTAAATTACTTTTTAAAATAGTTTTTCTGTGAGCCAACAGAGTCAACATGTTTCATTAAAAAATGTATCAAAGTGGGGCATTTCAAACTTTCCTCAGTTTGGAGAAGACTCACTGAAACAGTAGGCCAGAATTTGACGAAAATTATTAGTCGGTTCTCATTCTCTTCAAATACAGATTTTTCAGCTACTTCATAACTTCCAGGGATGAGGAATATATCCTGCTCTGTCATTTACAATCAGTATCAATGACATCTTTATGTGAGTTAATGCTGCCAGATTTCATATCGTATTGTTGGGTTCAACTCCACATTAACATTATAAATGAGAGTGCAAACAACAACATGTCGATTTTCAGTATTTCACTTTCCCAATCAGATAGAGTAATTTTCTCACTGTCAAATATCGAGAGGAAAAAGAACCAAAGAGAAGAATGTAATCTATTCTTCTGATTAGTCTTCAAATATACAGGAAATCTGGTATCAGTTGCTACTACTAAGACTATTGATAGTACTATATGTTCTTTTTTATTTACCATATTTACCACGCTACCAAGTTCATTCATGTCACCATGAAAACTGTTGAGAAAAATAAAAACCAACATGAGAGGAAAAACTGATTCCTCTGCCCCTTTCCATCCAGGAACTACCTTAACATTTGTGAAGAGCATTCATATGCCATTTCTGCATAGAAATCCTTATATTCCTCTTTCAGGCATTTAACGATGTGCATGTTGTCTTTGGTGATGTACAGACTCCGCCTCAGCCCTGCACACAGGCAAGATTAGGATAAGCAGCAACCACCTGCGCTTAGCACTGTTGGGTAGGTAGGAAGAAGCTGGAGCACCAGTTTGCTGATCAGCACTGCCTCACAGGGCCATATCCACTCTCTTCCTTAATAATTCCTAGGGAAAACTACATTTACTAAGTAACTGCTTTGTAAAGCCATTTATGGACCAGGGATCTCCTTGGCCAAATTAGAAGCGAGCTGTCATGCCCCAGCCTCTTTCAGGGCAAAACCCTCTAAAACCAATTGTTTCTAATTTCTTCAGTGTCCTTAATTTCAATGTGATTACATTACACTTATGTTTTAATTATGCACTAGATGCAAGTACCCCGGTGGTGGAAGCAGCGCTGGGGGTTCTGCCAGGGTGGTCCCTGTGTGGATCGGCTGGGACTGCCCCACCCAGACACAGCCAGCTCCAGCAGAGCAGAGAGTCCCTGGCAGGGATGTTCCTGTGGCCCAGGGGGTCAATAGATTCTACCATTAAGGCAACAGGGAGCAGAAACACCACCTCCTAGAGGCAAAAAAGCAATGAGATTGTGGAATATATCCATTGGAGTCCAGTATGTCTTAGTCCACTTTTTTGTCAAGCACAAAGCCACTCATTCCTTCCTGAACAGGGTAAGCCCTGAATAAACTACAAAAAGCAACTTGCAAAACTGAAACCTGTTTTTATGTCAGTCTTCTGCAATGCATTCGTTTGTGTTACACTGTGCCATGACATACATGAAGCTAACAGTTTTTCCTCAGATGGTTTCCTAATGCATTCTGATACATGTAGAATCATTTAATTTGGAAAAGATCTCCAAGGTCATCAAGTCCAACTACTAACTTAACACTGCCAAACATATATATATGTATATATTTACTCATAGACAATTAACACAAGCATGGTACTCTCCAATTTACTAAACAATTTCCAGTAACAAGGGTTAAGCAAATTTGCTATGTTCCTTGTAGATTATGATGACATTATTATTAAGATTGCATATAGCCATGCAGTATTAACCATTTAAAACATAGTAGTAACATGACATTTGTATCATGAATACTCAGTAAGTATCCATGATACCACTTAATAAGTGGTCCGTTACTTGAGCATGATTGGTGTAGACAGTCCTAAAGCCATAAGTGAAAGCACTGAGATGTATAACTACTTAGAATTTGTCAAATCAAACATTAGGGGATTTGCATAACATACAGGAATAAATTTATCTAAACTTTCTCTATCACTTTTGTTTGGATACTGATATCCTTGATTTTAAAGTGGAAAACTAAACCCATGAAAAGCTTTGCTTTGTTTTGTCATGACTTCACAGTGACAAAATAAAGCAAGCAAGGAGGGAGCATTGCGTTCTGAAATTGCACTCCCCAAAGCACAGCTGAGGCAGCAGCATCAGGGTGACCTGATCCTACAGCTATAAGGTCACACTGTTCCTGTTCAAGCACCTGAGCAGTCAGACCTCTCAGAGGACTGTCATGGTCCGTTTGAATATCTTGAATTTACACGACAATATACTCTGATTTAAACTTAATTTCAGGAGCTCACTAAGAAATACAACAAACAATCATAACAAACAGCTGCTCAATCCCTTTTACCAAAGTAATCTATCACATGAACTCAGTCATTCACCCTTCAGGTCCTAAGTTTCATAACTTATAACTCGTAATTCAATTTGTGCACTTTTAAGGATAAAAGAAAGTGACCTAGCCCACGGTGAGTGTGCTCATCCTTTCTCCTTCACAACAGTGTGGATGTACCTTGTATCACAATGAGAAGCATGAAGGCCTCAGCAGTCCAGCTGCTTTGGGATTCCCTTAAAACTTTATTGGGGTAAGCTGATACTTTTGAGATTCCCGCTTGGAATTTTGTACCATTTCCAGAAGGCAGTAGATTCTGACAAAACTGTCAGACATAGATGATGAACAACAATTTGCGTATGATAATGGCTGCAAAACCACCCTTTAACTCTTTCTGACCACCTGTCCTGCCTATGCAGTGCTCTCACTTTGACCTAATGGCACTGCTCTCAGCATACATCATGCCTTAGCATGAGCTACATTAGCCAATATCTATGCAGGAGTTGAAAAAATAGTCAAAAGTGCGCAGCCACATCACTGAGTGGCACAACCATCACACCTCCATTGCCAGAGCGTTCTGAGGGAGTCCCCGAGACAGGGCTGGGAGCAGGGTGGGGAAGCAGGAAAAGGGAGCACAGCTTGGTTGTCCCCCTGACTGTGAGTCGCCCTACTCCTACCAGGCAGATTCTCACACTTGGGAAAAAAATTGTCCATTTTTCCAATGCTGTTGACATCCTAGTGTCAGCTTTTAACCACCCAGAGGGTATTGTTTTCTTTCACAAACCCCTCACTCCCTAACCTCTAGTGAAGGTCAGGGCCAAAGATTTCTGTGCCAAGCCCTCTCAACTTACCACAATCCACCCAGCTCTCTTGGCTTGGGATCAAACCGCAGAAGGCTTTTCAGGGCACATCACAGCTCTTTTACAGTTTGTTGCAGCAGCAAGACATGACAAGCACACGGTGGCTTGGCCAAAGTGGCTGCAGGGCAGAGCAATGTCACCCAGATGCCCTCTGCATGCATCATTGTTTCTTTGTGTCTCACAGCTGTGAGTAGGAGCAGTCTGGTCACATAGCAATCCCATCGTTGCCCCTGCAAAAGAGAGAGCTGCACTCTTTATGCATTTCATAAAGGACTGAGTGATTCGCTTCCTAAAAATTAGAACAAAGGCTATTTGTTTAAATTAAAATAGACAAATAAAAACACTTGACAACATAGTCATACCACAGGTTCATGGCCATGCAACAGTTTTGGCAGTTGTTTATTATTGGTGGTCCATCAGCAAGCCTGTAGCAAGCGTGGGTAGAGCCCTTCCAAATCTTTGTTCGCGAAGCCAAGCCATGATTATCAGTGGGGGAAAAAAAATAACAAGAAAATAACAACAAGAAGACTCGTACACTTAATTCTGATGTTCATATCCCATATCATGTTCTTTCATCTGAGAATGGGTTCACTTTTGAAATGTCTTAAAGTTCATCCTGTAAAAAAACCAATCAGATTCGATATTAGCAGTTGGTTTGGTGTTTTTTTTCTTTTCCTCAAAACTAACAGCTTATTTTAAGAGTATTTCACAGTGCTTGAGAACATTATCAGATGGATGTTTTGGTTTTTGCAAGACCAGGGTGCACTAACATTTGCCTTCTGCAGAGGAGAAAGGTGCTGCTGTTTTTGATAGGTAGACATGTTAAGGGGTAACCATACAGTCTGTGACTGTACCTACTGCATCTATTAACTGCAGTTCACATTCAGATTTTTGTTACAAAACTAACTGAATTTATGTGAGCTGTGAATTACAGCCCCCTGGACTGAAATATTACAGCATTTCAGAGTCATGGCTTCAGTTATTTTTGCTAAATAGTAACACTGGACTATGTAGCAGAGTCTTTGTGTTACACCATCACATTTGATACTTTCTCTGTAAGACTGCAATAACCCCAAAGCATTGCAGGCTGATTTAAGGTAAAATTACAACCCTGTCAATTTATGCTCTGTGGAGCAAGAGGGTTGGTTTGACAGCTACCTGACGTGCTGTAGAAAGAGTTGAAAATTTTTTGAACCAAAATTGGCCTGTAAGACAGCAAGGAAACCAATACTACCTAGTAAAGCACATTTAGCACACAGACATTTTTGTTTAGTACCAGCCCACTTAACCATCCAACACCAAAAAAGTCTGAAAGCAGCCTCAACTCCCAGACAGTAGCAAGTATTTACAGAGGGAAAAGGATTGCAAGTTGTTTTCTGTCACCTGTAATGCAGAGGACAACGCACTGGGTTTGGCACAAGTAGATTATGTAATGTACAAAAATACTACATTATTTGATGAGTTGCAATTAAAATTAGTTTTACTTAGTTTATACTGCTCAAAGAGACTAGAAAGCCATATAGATTTTTACCCGAAAATGGATTTATAATGTGTGATTATAAGGTATAGTTATGTACTATTGCCTAGTACTAGAGCCAAGGGATGGTTTTCTCCCTTTCCTTTAATTGAGTTTTCCTATGAATTTTCTGCCTTTTCAATTATTTTAAGGTACATGGCTACAACCACACTGATACAATAAATTTATTCAATATAGCCTTGTTGACAGTCAGCAGCATTCCTGCACCACTTGCTTAACAGAACACAAGTTCTGTTAAGCTCTAGAAAATTACACTGAAGCATGGCTTTTTTCTAGTTAAGTCCTATACGTTTAGCTTAGAATACCAAAGTAACTATAATCTAACAAGACTAGATCAATATATCACACCACCATGTGAACTAAAAACCAGACCAGGGTAACCACACTACAGATAACAAAGACATTAGGTAACAGGTAGCATCAGGAAGAAGCAACAGATAAGAAGCTAAGTTTTAAAGCAAGAAAGGAAAAATCTGAAACTTCAGGCAGAATAATGGATGGCTTTTTGACCTTCTGCTTGCAGTTTTTTCCATATGGCCAAGTTTGCCTAGAGCGCAGAAATTTAGGCTAATAAGCAAAAAGCAATGTTTACGTGCCAGATTGTCGGAATGATACTCGAATTATTTATAAACAACAGCTTTGCTATTACCAATAAAGCCAAATGCACACTTAAGTTAATTGCAAATATCAGGAATGAGAAATGGTGGCTTGTGCACTTTATGATACCAGTGCCCTTTTACCCCTGCAAATTATACTATAGCCCGTCAGAGGTGAACAAGACCTTTTCAGTCCTTTGCAAATACAATTCGTATCCAAATACAAGTACTAGCTCTCAGCTAAGGCTCTCAGACATGGTTGGCTGCCCTGCACTTGTTTGTCATACCCCTTGCTGAACAGGGGAGAAGTGGGAATATAGTCAGGAAAGGAATTCTTTACACAGATGTCCACCACTATTGAAAAAACAAATGTATGATCACACCTTGGGTTTATCTGCACTAAAAGGCCAAACTACAGGAGCAACTGTTATAACTTCAGTTACTACAAAAGATTGGCTTTTACTGTACATACATGTTAGTATTCACTGTAGCTATGAACCATTCCCCAGCTAAACCAGTTGTGTCAAGACCACTAAAAATTTGATTGAAGTAGTGAGGGTGTCCCAAAATGACAGATGCATAAGCAGATTCTGTGTAAAACAGATTCTGTGTAAAACAGATCCTGTGTAATAAATAGTTTTCTCAGAACAGTCTCTTCTATCTTTTGTGAAGTGAGTAGTTAAAAGGATATGCGGATCAATACAGAACACAAAAAAGAGCATGTGTCACACTAATGTTGGAAAAGATACATTCCTCAGAAAAGGATATAATGGAGAACATAAAGCACTAGGCACCATTAAAAGAAATCAGCTAAATTTAATACATACATTAGGATGACACATACATGTTTGCCGAAGTTAGTTATTTTGGCAGATGTTCAGAAACATACTATTTTCTTCAGAGGCAGAACTCCATATGTCCTTGAATATCTGAACAAAATCAAATAGTTTTACATCTTTCTGTTACTTCCTGGACTGTGTTGAGGTAAGGATTGCGTTCTGCTTAATGCCTCTGTAAAAACAGTAAAGAAGTTAGGTGAAAAGAGATGGGAGAAAAGGGCATGGGAACTCAGTCAAGCATGTCATAAACAATGCCATAATTAAGAGGGAGAAAATGGAACAATGCAAAAACCAATGCAGATTTGTAAAAGCATTAGTGTTTAAAATAACTTTGTCATCGATGAGGGAGTAAGGAGAGCATTTTCTTCCTGCATTTATAGGTACATATCAAACTTTATTACATAATTTATGAAGTAATACTTATTGTACCCAATTTAGGAGCCTGCTTTTTTGTTACTGACCATGCAGAGACCTCCTAAATGAGACAGCATAAATAACTCTTCTGATCTATTATCTGGTTCCAGAGTAGTACACCTCTTTCCATCATATGTCTTCTATAATAACAAAACCTTTTTAGAACATTATGAACATCACTGGAAATACAGAGTATACTACACATTTTATAAACTTCAGCTTTTCATACAAATCTAGTCTAATCCACAAATCAAGGTTTCAAGCACCCATAAAGCAATGAAACAAATGAGGCATGTATGTTTTTGCTACTTTACCTCTTTTAACTCCATATTTTAGGGTGTCCCTATATTCAGCAAGCGTTTGTTCCCAGGATTCTGGCTGGTTCAGACAGCTCCAGGATAAAACCTTTCAAGCCTTCCAGAAGCTGTTGGGGGTGGTGGAAGTCCAGGACTTTATTTTCTCCATCACAAGTTTTCTTAATGTAACACAGGAGAATCTCTGCCACCTCAAGCAAGAACTGATCTGTGAAGCCTTTAGTATTTTTAGCAAGTAAAAAGCCATGCAAAAATAAGAACATGCAAGTAAGTGTTAAGCTTTAGCAGTTTAGCCAGACTGTTTTAGTGGCTATGAATATCCTGCTGAGTTTCTCCCCTTACATCCATTTCACAGGCAATCAAACAGGAATGGGGATGTAACAAAACAGTGAGGAAAGGCAAAAACATAGTTAAGAGCTTACAGCCTTAAGGCATGAATGTTTTTGCAACATTTGTAATTATGCTCTACTTCTTGCTTCTGACGTAAGAAGTGCCACAGAGTGCCACCTGACTTGTGAGAGACTTGTCATTTGCGAAGTGACCATCTGCCCACGAGTAAGGCAAGGAAGGGTGAGAAGCAAAGCATTTGCTTGTTTTGCACTCATTCTGGGGACACAGTAGTTTATTGCTGCACCTTTCAGCAGCAGTGGTAGGGTATGCCTCCCAGCAAGAAAGGCATAACTTATCCATAAATGTTCACATTGCTCCAGAGGTGACTGTGAGAATAACCACTGTACTTTCACAGGAACAAGTGGAGACCACAAAAGGTGACCATCCCTTCTCCCTCAGCATGGTTCTGAAGACATGTTTTTTCATATTTATAGGAAGAGAGACAGACACAAGCGGAGGATGGGAAAAGATTTCCATGACCTGGCTAGTTTCCCTCAATGCTTTGCACAACTCTTTTAGGAATCCATACCATCACCAATTTTCAGCCTCTCCAACTGAGGCAGCTACCCCACAGATTTTGTCTGATGAGATGAACAGTTTTATTTCTAGGTAAGTTTTGAAAAGGAAGAAGATACAACAAAGATGGAAAAAAGATTGAGAGAATCACAAAGAATAATAATGCACAGAGGCAGAAGTTGGAGAAGAGGGATCTTCATCCTCAGTGTACTTCACTTCTTCATTTTCTCCTGTCTTGGATGTGGTGGTGGCTCCTAAGGACTCTGCCATAGTAGCTCCACAGGAAGCTACTGAGGTCCTGTGAGATTTTCCTGAGAGAACAGGCAAAAAGGATGTGTTCTCAGTAATATTTAAAATGTAAAAATCACAAATTACAAGTTGTTTGGGTGATTTGGTGCGGGGGAGGGGTGGAGGGGTGTTTTGTTGGGTTTTTTTTGTTTATGTTGGGTTATGTTGGATTTTTGGGGTTGGGTTGGGTTTTGTTGTTATTGTTTGGTTGGGTTTTTTTTAAATTTAGGCTTACCTGATGGATAGGTATTTGAAAAATAATTTCCAAACTCTTGGTGCAAGTCTCTCTCTTCTCACCGCTTGGTGGAGATTGCTGATGTGTATCTACTTGCTTCTCCAGGCTTAAAATGAATGTCTTCATCTGCAGAAATAACATCAGGATAAGGGTGAAGGGAGAGGGAGAAGGAGAAGAATAAGAAAAACTTTACTGGGAACTTAAGAACTTCCATACCTATGAGATTGGCTCACTACTTGATCCAGCTGAATATGGGATAGTCATTTGGCTATGAAAGCAACTTTTTGGTCTCACATAGCACAGACACTGAAAAAAACAACAGGTTAGAGAAGCTAAAAATGGAGTGAGGCATCTGAAACAGCTCTTGTCATGTACAAGTCCATTAAGAAAAGGACCAGTATTTTGTGATGGTATAACAACAAAAACACCAAAGACTAAATGAAGAGGTTCTATAAGCAGCAAAGATGAAACCTAAAAGCCTTAAAATTCTCTCAGTCTTTAGGGCTCTGGTGAATCCTGTGACTTTTCATTTTTCTGAAGTTCTACTATCTAGTTTTATATATAATAAGAAATACTTTTCTCAAGGTGATAAATTTTTAATATACCCACAATATCAGTAGATCCATTATCAGGTAGGTGTTAAGAGAAGCATATTTACCACTAAACCATAGAAACAGAATTTCAGCTACAAGAGAGCAATTTACTAAAAACACCTTTTGAAGCAAATACTTTTTTTTTTTTTAAGAAAGAACTTTTATTTTAGACATTAATAGACAAAGAATCAATAGCGTGCTATCAAAAGAAACATATACCGCTTTCTCTTGAGGGGTGTGATTGGCATTTCACAAATGTAAAATAAGGACTATATTAATTCAAAAAGCTCTGTTTCAGTCCTTATTTGTGAAAATGAGAATAGGGGACACTTGAAAGAAGGTTTCACTTTCTTTTCTTACCCCTCTGCCTCTTTCAATGAGACATATTTCTCAGTGAAAAATGGAAAAAATGTCTGCTGCCACTTACATCTCACTGGTTTCTAGATGTTTTATAGATGTTCTATTTACTTTCCCATTCATTTGTCAAATGATACTGGCTTAACTTTTTTATTTTTTTAAACTCACTGCAGAGAGGAAACTTTGCAGGCTCCTGCTCTGGTTGTACAAACTGCAACGTGTACAGACAAAATAATGCTTTTAGGTCCTAACTTCTTTCTGTAACTATTCTGAAACTTTCTGTTTCTTCTGTAACTATTTTCTATCTTGCAAGATATTTCTATGCCAGTATCACAGTGCTAATTAGGTATGCATGTGTTTTTGAATGGAAGATAGTGACAAACTGAGTCTGACATGCAGTTTTGGCTTTCTTGCTGTCTTCTCCATTGTAATTGGAGATTACAGATGGTTAGAATACTGAAGGTTTTTCCACCAAAAGTTTCAGAGAAAATGCATGTTACTTAAAATCAATTTTTTTGCTAGAACTCTAAACAATTTTTTTCTGAAGTTTGCTTAAACTCCCACTCTATGTGCAGGCTCTAAGAAGACATCACTCTCCTGAGTAGTCTTTGTCTGTAGTAGAAGTTTATGATTAGTATTTGTCCTACAGAGGATTTCAGGGCAACAAGAAAGGTGAATGAAGTACAGTTTCAGAGGGTCACAACAATAATTTGAATGTATGTTTATATATATTTAGAAGAAATATTTCAAGATCAGGATCAAGAAAAAATAAATCTGATTTCCTGTGAAAAGCAGCTTTCTTCTGGAAAAGCCATACCACTTTACAGTGGAGGAAACAAATTATATGGAGAAAAGTAGGGATTCCTTGAATCAGCCATCATTGTAGCAATACTTCAGAGCTTTCTCATAATTCCTGAATTAAACCACAAGGCTTGTTTCATCAGCATCTAAGTAATTTCCCTATGAACAATTGCATAACTCCCTGAATTTTCCCTTGTCTCCTCAAACCATGGGTTGAAAAAGGAAGTATTGGGATCCAGACAGAGTGACAAGGGCGCAAGTGGAGTTTGTCTTAGGGGTAGATCTTACTGAAGTAGGTCTTGCTGATATGCCCCATTTTAGATTTGGGTTTATTTTCCAAACATAAATTGTTGAAATGGAACTGAAATATCATATTTTTCATTAACAAGTTGGTACAGTCTTTTTGTCATGGTTCTACTCCAGTAAGAAAGAAGTCCTCCATTGCTACATAGAAATAAATGAGGTGAACATCTTCATGTTATCTGTTGGCATTTATTGTTACATATATACACATATGTAAAGTAACCTACATGCTCCCTATTGCATGTGCAATGAAAAAATATGATGTCTGGCAGAAGTTGCCCATGTATTTTTAAGCCTGTGGATTCTACACATGCACATTTTCTTTTTTAACATTTCATCCCTTGGCTAGCTCTGCCTAATTTCCATTAACTTTAGCAGAAAATTTGTATACAAACCTAAAGATGAAATGTTTGTCTTCAATGACTGTCTAAAATTAAAACCATTACCATTTACTAAACTTCGAGTATTGGCCTTCACTTTTGTTAACTTTGCTCTCAACTAATTTTTCTAATATAAAATTTATATTACAGTAAACCAAGTCTTTCAGAATTTCACATTTATTTTAATTATTCTTTCCCTGATAAAGTCATGTGAAAAGCCAAGAACTCTTCAGTAAGCAATATTACATTAAATTATGAATCCCAGTTATTTTAAATCTTAAACATGGCTAACATGAATTTAAAGCAACAGTGGAAAAGGACTTGGAAGTATTAAATGTCAAGATTTATGATGCCTAGACTATATAGTGTTTGACTTCAAGTTTAATGATTATAACTGTAGTTTTATAGATTTTCAGCAGTTGAAATTATGTGTCACATCATCAGGAATGAAACTAATTCTTTCTTAACATGCTATATAATTTTGGATTTTACTATTGCTTTTGGAATTTGACAAAACCTCAAGAGACCAGACCAGAACCTCTCAAAAGTTTTACTCCATTTCCCTCTGTTAATTTTTACTGCATTTGAATCCCTTATCTCAGCCAATATCTTTAAGAACATAAGAGATGTGACAGCACACTCAGTAGTTTACCTGGTACTATGCTGGTGTGTTGTGTGCTATACAACCCTTTCTTTACACATCCAAGTAAAACATCAAGCAAACAGAAGCCTTGAATTCTCCTGAGTACAAGAATACTTCGAAATTAGCATGGCTGGTCTCTCTAACACAGATAAAGAACAAGAAAAACAGACATAAAAGGAAACATGCTGTTCTCAGGGCAACATTTTAAGGTCGTATGAAGCCTCTTTCATTCACTTCCAACATAAAGTCCTTTCTTCATGGCTTAGGAGACTCCGTGTCCCTTAAAACTGGAATAATGCATACTACCCTACCTGTATGTGTGAAACATAAATGCAAAATAACATCAAGAAGCTTCCTACTCTCTGAATTCATTTGTACAGAAAGAGCTTGGAGAGCTAAGAGGAAAGCACTTAGCTCAAAAGACTCATCAGATTAGACATCACTCTTGAGGCACAAAGTTACATCCCATTTAACATGTTGGAGGGAGGCTGGGAGAAGGACAGAAAAAAAAGCTTTTAAAGTGGTTGTTCGCTTTCACTTTCCTCAGAAAAAGATAAGACAAGGACCACAATAAAGCCTGTCACAACAATTTTGGAAGCTGTAAAAGCTACACTTTCGTTTCAAACAGCTCCTTTGAGTACTCCATGTTCTCAACAACAATAATTGAAAGACAAAGCTTTTACAGCTCCTGAAATGCTTGTCCCTGTTCCTCCTTTACATAGATCAAGGACAGCAAGAGAGTAATTACTGACTCTCTGGAAATATACAGCCCACCAAAATCTTGAAAAGTAGTAGATATGCCCTTTTTCTGTTCTTAGCCCTTTCCTTAATTTCATGAAACAAACGGACTGAAGAGGGCTTTGAAAACATTGGCTCTTCATCTTTGTCAAATAAAGATATTTTACAAAAATTAATTTTTTCCCTTGATCTTCCTTTTTAGACTTGCTTCCTGCAATGGCCTATAAGGACTTAAAATTAACCTGTTTGACCACAGGGGGGATCATCCTTGCTTAGATATCACCTCATTGTAATTACATCTACATTGTCTTTTTATTAGATACCAAGAAATTGACTCCTTCGTGCCTGCAGGGTTCAGAGGCTTTTCCCTTATTGAGTCTTCGATTCTCCCTTGGACAAGATCAAAGAGTATCCATACTGCAAACTGACTGCTTTGCCTCCTAACCCAATGCTCACCCACAATATTCTTCAGCTGGAAAGTGCAACCTCACCTGCCCTGCAACAGCCACAGCATCTATCTGCTTCTCTCATGACACCACTGCTCTGGCACTCTCTGCAGAAAGTCATGCCGAATGCTTGATCTGAGTTACTGCTCAAATCCCACGCACTTCTCACAGGTTTCCCTGTGTGGTGATGCCACCACGACTTAGGATAGCCCAGTGCACAGATTATTAGGGAAAATGGGAAATTAAACCCTGCTAAAAATAAAGGCCTAAAACTGACTCAAGAGCATTCATTTAGTCTTCGGTGTGGGCTGAGGCTCCCATGAATACAGTTTCTTCATCACCAGGGCACTACAGAGGCAGTTTAACAAACAGCCTTGGCAAATTGTTCTGCTTTTATTCCATGTCACATTACTCAGTGTGCATCCTCAAATCTGGAATTAGCTGTAGGACAGGGCTCCCTTTTCCAGGGATTTATCTGTTTTTTATAAACTGCCTCATTTGGAAGGTGTCATGACACTTGTAAAAACATCACTTGTTGCATTTTCCATTTTGTGTGAACAATGCCCACATAAATAAAGACAAGAAGTTAGTCATAATATACTACACTACCATCTTTGTCTTAAATGGCAGCCCATTAGAAGCCTTAATGGGTTTTTGTATCTAATCTGGGGCTAAGACTGACTCCAGGTAAGGATAATGAACTATTCAACCCTTCTTTGCAGAAGGGAAAGGAAAAGGAAAAGGAAAAGGAAAAGGAAAAGGAAAAGGAAAAGGAAAAGGAAAAGGAAAAGGAAAAGGAAAAGGAAAAGGAAAAGGAAAAGGAAAAGGAAAAGGAAAAGGAAAAGGAACCTCTGACTTGAAATTTTCAATCTACGATGCAGAAAAAAGATGAAATCTTTAGCAAGTCATCTCAGTGACACACAACAGGTTCAGTTATGATTCATGTCTATGGATCTAGCCTATATGAGACTCTATATATCTTGCTCTATTGCCTGCTATGCTACTATGCAGAAAACTGTGACATTCATTGCAGATCACAAAAAAAAAAAAAAAAAAGAGGCAAAAAAGACTCTTTTCACTACTTAAGTATGACACTCTAGCTTTGATGACATAATCTAACCTCTTCATACAATTATGTCCTTGATAAAAACAAGAGTGAGTCAATTTTGAAGTGATACTGGAAATGCTGTTTCAATAAGTCACCAAAGGGAAGCTGCTTTTGTTTCTGTGTTGTAACAAGTTACTTCAAAATTAACCCAAAGCAAAAAACTAGCATCAAATGAAAAGCTAACATACGGAAACAAAAGGAAGGAACTTAAAACTATTGGTGCCCCTAGCATACAACTCACAGTCAATGCCCCAAAGCCACTCAAAATAAGCCTCTGAGGAGTGCTGAACTGTTATAGGCATCAGCCTGTCAGTGTTAAGCTTTTGTCTCATTTGTGGGATAGATCAGTGCTAGTAACTATTTACCTCGCCCAGAAATTAAATAGCTTTTGTTATAAGCACTGGGAAATGTTACAGAAACAGAATGAAGTTCTTCAAATGGGTTTATAGGATGAGAAGAGATGGAAGGGAAGAAAGAAAAAATCTGGGACAAAAGTTCTACACCCAAGTAATTGAAGAGTAAAGCAGAAATTTGGTTGGCTAAGTGAACAACAAAAGGCAAAACACAGACCAGTGTGCAGATTTGAACAATGGAAGAGCACCGTGTACAGAAGAAATAAAGAAAACTCCAACCTTTATAAGTGCAACAGGATCACATCTAGGGTTAAATGAATGTCAGATGTTTCAAAGCACCACTGCATTATTAAAAACAAGACTTCACTACATAAATATTATTAAGTCAAATAATTATGTCTTGTAGAGTAGGAATCAAAAGCTATCCCTGCTTCAACAGATAAATCTTACACCCCAGGCACCTTTCTGCCTCCAATCAATTCTGTGTGTGCTTCTCCAAAGTGAAAGCAGCTGTCCTCACTCCTTGCTGCTGGCATCAGAGAATGGGGTTCAGGGGATACTTCTCTCCCAGGGATACATCTTCTCAATTCCAGGTGCTCCTGGGGCAAACCCTGACTCCTCCCAAATCAGCTTCCTAGCTGATGCTATGGATCATGCAGAGGAGTGAAAATATTACAGAGCTGTTCTCTCATTTGATGCTATTGATTCATGCATTTCTGGAGTTTTAAAATGTGCAATTTAGTAATCGGTCTATAATTGAGCTAGGTGTGATAGAGACCATTAGGAATCAACACTGCCAATGCAGTAATTTGAGAAACTAGTAGTGCTTAGAAATGATATGCACATTGGACATCAGTATATAGCATTTTTCTCCTTGGTGTATGAATTAAGCCAATTCAATCAGTATATACACCCAGCAGCAGCTGAAAACAACAAATCAAAGACACTACTAATGTGGGAACAGAAGCTAATTTAAAAAAAATATAAAGTGCTTTATAATCATACAGGCTTAGCAGTAATAACAGAGACATAAAACAACTACTAAATAAAGAAATTCTGCAAGGAAAAAATGAACATTTTTCTGTCATGCTCATAGAACTCAGACATTTAGGAAAATTTATACAACACTTTAAGAAAGTCTCTTATGCCCCCAAGTTTTATAACTACAATAATTTTGCATTTTTTATTCTAATCATTCAGATGATATAACTATAGTTCCAACTGTAGTTTTTTAAAATCTAAAACACAAGTGGCATTGTGAAAGACTTTTCATGCTTAGAGTAAAAATGTAACAATATGTGTTGAACCCAGAAATATTCCCCTCTCAATTCAACTATGTCATGCAGTTAAACCACTTTCTGTAATACAACAGAACTCATAAGGCTTTTGTGTAAAATGTGCTTAGAAATAGACTTAAAACTAACCAAGAATCAGGCAAGCTACACACATCACAGAATAATGAATTTCTCAAGTTGTGCAAGGTTGCAATTACTTTGAATAAGGAAATACATTAGTACTCTAATGAAATACATTAGTATTCTAATGAAATACAATAGTATTCTGATATTTAGATAAATACTTTTACTAAATTCTAAAATTAAAAATATATGTTTTTAAACTGGGTTTCTAAGAGTGCTATATTGTTTTGTTTGCTTTTAATTTTTCACAGAAAGATTAGAAATTAATTAATTTTCCTCTGTTTATTTTTTATATAAAACTGAAATAATTTCTAATTTAAAAGACTGTTATTTAAATTTAGACAATTACACTTTGAGTGAAAGTATTTTGTCCTATTCTGGGAGGATATTAGAACAAATATAGCAGAAAAATTAAACGAGAAATCAGAATGAAAAACTGGTAATACTTTTTTCATGAATCTTGCGTAGAACAACTAACTGATGATCTCTTTGTATTTTGACCAGTTTCAGTATTTCATGGTTGAAATGTGTTTTGTTGCAATCATGTTCAATTTCTAAAGACAAGGTACCTTTAAAATAAATTTCTCTTTTTCTATTTCTTTTTTAAAAGCTTCAGTTAATTTTTGTTTCCCCACAAACTGATTGCACTAATTTCTCATGTGTTTTTTCTTTGGTCAACAGTTCTAGTGTTTACATTAAGTCTTCTTACTGAAGTGTGCTCAAAGTACTTGAAGGTACCTCTGCAATATTGTTTAAAGAAAACATATTCAGTCGATATTACATGTTCACTTTTTAAAGAGTGGTTTACACAATGTTTTAGACTGGCACTAATCCTCTACATAATATTGAGATCAAAAAAGCAATCCAGACTTAATTTTGTTACGAAAATTAAGTGTAACCTGTAGTTTGCTCAGATGGTATTCAGTTTTAAGAGGATATTTCTTCTGGACTTTTTTTGATCCCAAAACATTCCTTTGGAGCCTTTTAATTTATTTACTGACAAAATTAAATCAACATTTATTTATTTTAGCCCAAAGCAAAGATGACTTCTTTACTTTAATTCAAAACAAACCAAAGTATTTGGGTTGTGGTCCAAACAGAGATTGGCACGGAACTGCCATGCCTCCAGAAGAGACTGCAAGCTGATTTACCATTGTCTTGCCTCTGCTTTATTCCCCTCCCTGTTTTCCTTGCTGAGCTGTGACTCTGGGGTAGACTGAAGGAATAAGTGTCTAGCAATCCTTCAGAAAGCCTTATGTGAGAAATATTATAGAAGGAAAAAAAAAGGCAATAAAGAAAGCAAACTAAAATCAATTCTATAATGAGTTGCTATTTTGTAACTCCTCTTTAATCTCCATCAGAGCCTTTGTGATGCATTTAAAACCATTATAAGAATCAATTAGGGCTAAAAAAAAATATAAATCTTTGAAAGCCTAAAGGGCTTTTTCCTCTCTTCATTTTTGGAGGACGCCAATTCTCGGAAAAAGAGTTCTTGGAACTGAAACTTGTTGGGAAGGTTTCTCAGAGCTATACTTGCATTTCTCCTTATGATGAGAGGCAGAAGCACAACAGCCAACAGGTGAAGTCATTCCTTATAACTGTAACCATGTGGAGAACCTGTTGGAAATACAGGTGTTCTGCAGGCACATTTTTATGGCCTTCTCTGATGAAATGACCACCCCAGTGGGTAAGCGAGTGGCTACAGATATCATCTATCTGGACTTCTGTAAAGCCTTCGACATGGTCCCCTACAACATCCTTCTCTCTAAATTGGAGAGAGATGGATTTGATAGGTGGACCATCAGGTAGATAATGTATTGGTTGGATGGTCACATCCAGAGGGCAGTGGTCAACAGCTCGGACTTATGAAGGACATCAAGTGACTGGGATGTCCCTTGGAGCAGGGAGGGAGCAGGGGAAGTGTGTGACACGTGGTGTCCGTCAGGTATCTCTACTGGGACCAGTACAGTTTAGTATCTACATTTATGACACAGACAAAGGATCAAGTGCACCCTCAGGAAGCTGGCAGGTGACGCCAAGCTGAGTGGTGCAGTTGACATACCTGAAGGTCAGAGTACCATCCAGAGGGATCTGGACAAGTTCAAGAAGTGGGTCCATGGGAATTCATGGGGCTTAACAAGATCAAGTGCAAAGTGCTGCACCTGGGTCAGGGCACCAAAATCTTTCGTACTCAGAAGATTTTACAAAAGAAAATTTACAACAACCCCTTGCAGCACTACAGGCTGGGCACAGAGTGGCAGCCAGGTAGAGTTTGGATCAACGGGAAGCTGAACGTGAGCCAGCAGTGTGCCCAAGTGGCCAAGAAGGCCAATGGCATCCTGACCTGGATCAGTGTGGCCAGCAGGATCAGGGAAGTGATTCTGCCCCTGTACTCAGCGCAGGTGAGGCTATACATGGAGTACTGTGTCCAGTCTGGGCCCCTCAGTTCAGGAAGGACATTGAGGTGCTGGAGCAGATCCAGAGAAGAGCAACGAGGCTGGTGAAGGGACTGGAGCACAAACTCTACAAGGAGAGGCTGAGGGAGTTGGGGTTGTTTAGCCTGGAGAAGAGGAGGCTCAGGGGAGAACTCATCACTCTCTACAACTACCTGAAAGGAGGTTGTAGCCAGGTGGGGGTCGGTCTCTTCTCCCAGGCAACCAACAGTAAGACAAGAGGGCACGGTCTCAAGCTCTGCCAGGGGAGGTTTAGGGTAGATATTAGGAAGAAATTCTTTACAGAGAGGGTAATCAGATATTGGAACGGGCTGCCCAGGGAAGTGGTGGATTCTCCATCCCTGGAGGTATTCAAGAAAAGACTGGATGTGGCACTTAGTCCCATAGTCTAGTAACTGCGGTGGTAGTGGATCAAGGGTTGGACTTCATGATCTCAGAGGTCCTTTCCAACCCATCTGATTCTATGATTCTAAGATGCAATTTAAACCAAACCATTTTGTGTATTTTGTTAGAAAGCAGATCTTTTAATGTACAAGTTCTGTCCACATCTCTGAAGGCGTGTGCCAAACAGCATCTCCAGGCTGTAAGGAGATTTATCAATTGCTGCTGTTTTAGTAAACACAGGGCACTCAACACCTTTGTCTACTTCTTCTTACTAATACATTCAGAAACTGCTTCCTTTTATGAAGAGTTTTAAAATTCACTATCCTGGTTTTTTTGGCTACTGTAACTACAACCTGATAAAATGAAAGTGTAAAAAATAAGATGTAACATAACTATATTTATAGTAATACAGTAATAATTATAAGTAAGTATATTTTAATGTCATCTGTATCTGAAAGCATGTGTGACCTCTATCCTTTTATATCAAGCAAGATGTGTGCCTGACTCAGTACTAGAATGACCTTCTTTCAAAGCAGATGTTAACACACAGCAAATGACGTGAGCTGGAGGATGTAGAGGAGTAGTGAGAAAATTATGAAAGAGGCTAAAGTGGACTGAAATTACCTGGAAAGAAATCCATGCAATGAAACAAATAAATAAATAAAAGTAAGTAGTTAGCTATTTACTATGAGGGAAAAGGAAATATTTCTTAAGATAGGAATATGTTGCAGGAAATTAAAGCTTTTGCTCTTGTTTTCTCTATGACCCAAGTGGTCAAAGGTTCCAAATTTTTTGTTTCCTCACTTAAATTATTTGGCTTATAGGGCTTTAACCTGAAAGCTGTCCATCTTTTTTCCCCTTGTAAACTTTCAACCCTAAAAACATGCAAATGTGCAAGGCTTTTTTTTGGTTTGACTGGATTGGAACTTTCTATCTTGCAATCATTAAATATAATGCTTGTTGTCTTCAAAGTATCACTAATAAGCAATTAATAAGCATGTTTTTGGTAACATGCCTAGAGATGAGAAAACAAAGCTGTTTTCTGGGATTATCCCAAACACAACCTGACTACATTTTTCTTATACACCACTTGGAATTAATTGAAGAGTTGACCCCTTTCCCTATAGATCTGTATTAACAAACAATTCCCTAAGACTTCTGGTCCAAGTAAAATAAAATTCAAAACAAACCCTAATAACGTCACCAGGAAAACCCCAGGAAGGCAGCAAACATCTTTGGAAGAAGAAGCTGGTCTACTGAAATTTAAAGAGTCATGGAATAGTTGTCCCAGCTCTGTCACGGAAAATCATACAGCACCACCTTGTGAACTTCCCTTATAAGCACCCTTAAGGGAACTGTAAAGATATAGTTAGAAGCACACTGATCAGACTTACAGCATGACTAGTAAAATGAGCAAAGGCTCTGAAACTTGGATTCAGAATACATATTCTGTATAAAAAGAACTTTAAAAAAAAACAGTTAAAAAGTCAAATAGTATTCAGAAATAATGCACTAGTTAATGAACTCTGAAAAAGTTACCTTTATATATATTGACTAAGCAAACAAATACTCTGAGTCTTACTAAAGTCTTTCACCACAGGGTCTGCCAATAGTTTTTCTAAATAACAGCCAGATCTTCTGGCTGAACTCCTAACTAACAGCCAGAAATTTCTAATAACAGCCAGAACTCCTGCATTTCTGCCCTTGCAGAATGGGGCAGCCTTACAGCAATAGAGCCACTGACAGCATCAACAACAAGCTCTGAATGAAATAGCAAAACCTTTCTGACAGCTTCTACTACTTCAATCCAAGAACAAACGCATCCCTTTTGGAGCCCGTGGTAAATAAAAGGTACAGCCAATGCAACACTTATACACACACACAGAGCACCATAACCAAAACGTAGTCTAAATAGAGAAATTTTTTATATTAAAAAAATTATGTTGGGACAAGCCCTGGTGTGACTGCAAACACACAAGCATAAAAGCTCCCTAGAATGCTGAACCTTGCACCCTTTCAATAAAGTTATGTCAACACAAGCCCATGTACCAGTGAAATAATATCAAGGTTAGAGCAGTAGAACATTAAGCCTATGGCACGGTTTAAGCCCAGCTGACAACCAAGCCCTATGCAGCCATTCCCTCACTCCCCCACCAGCAGGATCTCGGAGGGAATTGGAAGGGTAAAAGCTAGAGAACTCGGGGGTTGAGTAAAGACAGTTTAATAGGGAAATCAAAAGCTGCACACACAAGCAAAGCAAAACAAGGGATTGATTAACTTCTTCCTATGGCCAGGCAGATGTTTGGCCATCTCCAGGAGAGCAGGGACTCATCACGTGTAATGGTGACTTGGGAAGAAAAATGCCATCACTTCAAAATTCCCCCTTTCCTCTTTCTTCCCTCCACTTCATATATACCACATTCTTTACTGAAGTCAGCAGGAATTACACAGTTTCAAGTCCTTTGCCTGCAAAATAGTGGTTTTTACTAAACAAAAGAAGAGTAACAGGATCCTGGTGGTGAACTCATGCTCCTATTTACTCTTGTCTCTGTGACTTTAATTACTCTTATGTTTATAATTTGGTTTTAACGTTTGAGAGCCATTGAAGTCAGGATAAAAGGCCAGTAGATAACCAGAAAGTGTTAATAATATTGTCTCCTGACACAGCACACCTTGGAGCAAGAGATGCAATTAGACGCACTTAAAGTCATCAGACATAGAGGGTGCTGTTGCACTAAGCATCTAACAGTGGTTTTCATACAGCTCTGAAATCAGGCATTATCTTTTTACTGTGTCTTATAGCTAAAATTCAGGATATTTATTGTTATTTGAGAAAAAAATAAACAAAGGAGTGCTATTAAAAATAATAACTCATTTTCATTCTTTTAAAAGTTAAGATGAGCCGATGGCAGCTTCATGGCCTTAATAGCAATACAATTTCTAGTTCCTAAGACCACAAGTAAAACATTCATTTCAGTGCCTGATGCCAGTTGTAAGTTTTAAGGAGAATAGGAATTATAGGATCAACTCGTGTTGTAACAGTGTAACACGGATACTTTTTGTTGGTTTCTATTTAATCATGAAGCATAGGGTTGGAGTTGATGATCTCAGAGGTCTTTTCCAACCCGATTGATTTTATGATTCTATGATAAAGAATAAAGTTTGTAATTCTCTATTTCTCTTGCAGCAGTCAGTACTGTTAATATCACCCTCAAAGCAAGGAAAGGTGTCAGGGAAAGTGAACAGGTTAATAGACAGATGACTGAAAGTAAAGAAACACTTTAAAAATATTTGTCAGTTTATATTTTATATATTTTTTGTGTAGAGAGTCCAATTTTAATTTGAGTCTTTCAATAAGCAAGTTATTACTTTCGGGTTGTCTTGCTCAAGTTTCTTCTGGATAAATATGCCAGTGAAGAAATAAAAAGGGAGATAATCAGCTTCTGCTAGCAAAAGACCTTTCCCTCTTTCTGCATGCTATGGATTGAAGATAGCATAAAAAGTAAGTCCAAGTACCTGAGTAATTTTTAGAAGCTCCAGATCTTGGAAACTTTTTTCTCAATGGAGAGGAGAAGAGGGAAGAATAGGTTCCTCTTACTTCTCTACCTCCTGCCTAAATCTCATGGTTGTGAAGAAGCATTTGAAACATATAGCCGGTATATCTTAAAGGCTAAAAACTACGTAAGGAGTCAAAAAATTATTTGAAAATATACCCTTAACTCCTCCCACTCAATTATTTTTGTTTTGGCTTTATGAAAGTCAGGTAGGAGCAGGTGGTGTGTGCATACTAGACTGGCAAGACTGAAAATGCAACCCTTATGCTATTAATGGATTTATTTTTTAATGTTTGTTTAAGAACAAAAGATTCTGTTTCACAAATAAGCATTCTTTTTTTTTTTCCACCCCAGAGGAAAATAGATGTTTACATCCCCTGAGTAATGGAAGCATATGCTGTCTTTATGTGATGTTCTACAAACTGTACCTTAGAGTTTGATATTGCAGATTTGCAGTACATACATGAGTTCAAAAGAGAAAGGTAAAGATTTGGCACTGTAGTGTTCACAGCTCTTCTCTGAGGAGCCCATAGTGCTGCAATGAGAGCTCTGAGAACATTACGGCTGAATAAATTATCACCCAAGTGGGTTATGCTGATTTGCTCCCCTAGTAGAGATTTGTCTCAGGAAGATGGGATAACATTTGTGGGTTGTGGGGTTTGATTTTTTGTTTGTTTCTTTCTTTTTTTTTTGTTTGATTTTTTTTTCAATAAATGTCATATAAATGTCATATAAATGCAATTCGAAACAGAGAGAACACCCACTAATTTAACTGGCAGTTTCATAATCTCTTCTGTACTGGTGTAGATAAAAAGGAAGAACAGAGAGCCCTGACTGTGATGGTGAGAAAGATGACATAAG
Source organism: Pachyramphus minor (assembly GCA_013397135.1). NCBI lineage: Eukaryota > Metazoa > Chordata > Aves > Passeriformes > Tyrannidae > Pachyramphus > Pachyramphus minor. The sequence goes on from VYXB01008722.1 coordinate 25,036, forward strand.
TACATCAGCTAGAGTAGTCCTTGAGGGACTTCAAAAACTATTGTTGTCACAATTCCTTATTCACAGGAAACAGGAAGAGAGCTTGCCTAGCAGCAATTTAGATCACAAGCTCAGTGGGACATGGACTTCACCTGTTTGAATGTCCAACCCCTTGCATTACACATACCTCAATGATGACAGAAATCCTTTGCAAACCATGCTGTAAAAAAATCAATTAATACAAGAGATTCAGTTTAATGGATCCAGGACCAGCACAGTCACAACACACATACAGTGCCTAAATTAGCACAAATACAATATCTAAATCAAAAATAAAATTTCAAAAGCATTAAAAAATTTTTTTGCTTGAGTGGATCAGCATGTTCAGCATGATCACCTTGGTGAAAGAAAAAGCAAAGGAAATGTAAGGCAGCTCCAAGTTCATCCCTGGAGTCAGAAAGACAGCAATTTCCACAATGAGTTTTTGAAGTATACATTTTGATGTCTGGTTGCTGGGAATAATGGAAGGTGAAAGATGACTCAGCTCCAGAAAACCAGTCGATTATTAGTTTATATGGGGTCATCTGAAATCATGAGCTGTAAGATCAGAAAATTGAGGTTTGTCCAACAAGGCAAAGGACCAATTTTCGGTATGATGGAAGAACACAAATGTCTGTACAGATGACAACCCTGTAATAGCTTGGTAGTGAGGAGCGGTTCAACGTACTGAAACTAGCATTTACAAGCTTACAGGTACTTTAATTGCAATAAGCTGACTCACTAACATTGATGCATTCTCATCTAAATCAAATTAGAAAAGGTGCTCTAACATAAGGTGCTCTGAAGTTCAGCCAAAGTCATTGAATCGTGGCAGAGCTGTTATCATACAGTTCTTGCTTGGACAGAACTGTAGGCTCCAAATAGGTCCATTTAAAACCATCTCTTTTCACCAATACATCACTTTACTACAAACAATTCTCTGAAAGCAAGTCAATCCAAGTAGAACACTCTCTTGGAGCCCAGCCTGACCTGTGTTGAAGAGCCAGCAGAGCTGAGCAGAACCAGGTCATCAACTTGTCTCTTTCTCTGTGGTGAGATAGATCTGCTTTTTCCATTTGAGATGTGACAACAGCCAGCCTTACTTGACATGCTCTTCCCTTTCCAATATGCCCTCCCAGACTCTCAGCCTCTCCCTAACCTTTTAACGGATCATCGTCTTTTGATCCTGCCTTTGGTGAATAACCAGGTGTGATGCCCTGTTTTGTTTTTGTCAGCACTTTAACTTTCTATTGAATTTCTTTAGTTCCTTCTGGTTGATCTACCTGCATTTCACATAGTCTGCAGTCATATGCCAGTTTCTGGTTATTTGTGTCTGAGATATGAGAAGTTTCCTTTCATGGATTTATTGTCTTCTACTTTATTTCAATACATTTTTGCATGTTTGTGCCAGCTATAATTGTAGAATGAAGTCAAAGCATGAGTATAGCTATCACCTGTGATAAAATGTTTTAAATTAGTAACAGAAATCTACAAAGAAGAAGCACAAAGATGCCACACAACAGGATTTCCCCTACTCTCTGACTCCCACATTCTCGGATTTGACAAGGAAAAATATTTTGGGTGGTCTTTCAACATCCATGAGAAAGTTCAAACGTAGGATTTACAGAATAATATCTGTAGAGAGTTTTGCTGGGATATTACATTGCTATGGTAACAAAACCAGTTACAGACCTAATTTGAAAGACATTTCTTTGTTCTGAGAAAGCTTTCTCTTCTTCTACTTGTCTTCCCAGCTCTTTGAAATTTACTATATAATACTTGCTGCTGACCAAAGACAATTCCAGTAAGTCGAAGAAACCTTTCAGTAGTAGTTTATGAAATATTTAATCATTAGACTTAAAGAAAAAGGTAAAAAATTAATTAATAACTGAAACACAGAAGGAATCACACTGTGCTTCAGGGGGCATTCACATAGCACACAAAACAACTGTCACAATGCTGAAACTAGAACAACTGCTACCATAAAAGTATTTCAGGAAATTAGCCCCGATAAGCATAAGAACAGATTATGACATAGGCTTTACCATTACTTGAAATATTTTTATTCAAACAGAGTGGCTTTGTAAGACATAGGCCTCATGTAACACAGTGACAAGGTAATCACCCCAAAACTGAGTGAAATTTTATACTGGTTCTGTGAAGATAGAAGATTTTTAAGGTTTATTATTAGCTGTCTAATCTTCTGAAATATTTTGTAATTTACCAACTATAGCAGGAAAGAACTCTCTGTACCTGCTTAGAAATAGTTGACTGTTTCTTCAGCCTTTACCCTGGTAGCAATAGAAGGAAGAGTTTGAGATTAGTGTCCTAAGAAAATGGAAGAGAACACGTTATTCTTTAAAAGAAAACCTCAAAAAAAACCTCAACAAGCCAAACAGAAAACAAAAATCAAGGAAGAAACTAAAAAAAATAATAATAATTAAAACCTCTCTCCTTGCTTGCAGAAGGAAAAAAGCACAGAGAGGGGCTATTTTTCTTTGAGATTGCATCACCATGAATTTGTGCTGAGAGAGCACATCAGACCCCACCTGAATAGATTGCTTCCCAATACAGACAGCTAATTCTGCTACCTTTGCTCCCAACAACTGCAGTTCACTTGCCAGAGCATATACACTTCATACACTAGTAAACCCAGAAGTGTTCCTAGACTAAGGGCAGCATGTGAATTTTCACAGCTGTAAAATGAGATGCTTATGTTTCCCTTTACTTGAGGGCAGCTCAGCAAAGGCACCTGGAAATAATCTCCTGTGTTAAATACCTTCCAGCAGCTATAAGTATTTTTTGCTCTATATGCCTTATCTGAACAGGCAAGCAAAGTAAATATAATTTCCCAGATTAAACCCTCCAGTGATTTTTATTCTGGATGCAGAAGCTGGTTTGGGTAAAAGAAAGAAAGGAGAAATATCAAAGGGAAAAAACAGAACAGGAAGGCAAGGATGAGAGGAGAGCTGGCAACCCATGCATAGGAAAAAAATACAGTCCAGACATCAAAACTGATACAAACAGCTTGATATCACCAGCAACAGACACCAGCTTATACAAGGATGGCTCTGTCACTCAAAACTTCTCATCTTTTTTGCTATAAATTCTGTGTGGTGAGAGGGGGTTTGCTAGGGAGGTGGGATGGGAAGAGGTGTCCTAATACAACCTTATTGAACAGTATGCTCCTTGTGAACCTGGGTTGGTGGCAGTAACCCAGGCAGATCCCTACTAGGGGCAAGAAGGAAGCTGGTGGGAGTTTCTGCAATCATGGTCACCATGTCACCCTGGGACCACCCTTCTTGTCTCAACCCAGGCTCCTGGGGCAGCTGCCACTCTCTCCCTGAATGCCTTTCTCCCCATGTTTCTCAGGCTTGTGGTTTATAATCCCACTGGTCAGGATGGCAACTCAGGGAGAGCCAATTCAAGCACAGGTAGCAGTAGTATGATGGGCATAGGAAAAGAACAGGACAGGTAAAGCATATGAGGTCAGCTCCCACTGCCTACTTTATGCAAGATCTTTTGCTGCTTAGACCAGCCACCACAACCTTTGCCTCTTTTCTGCAACAGCACAACTAGCTGTGAAGATCTGGAGAAAGGTTCCATGTTACATACGGAGTTCATCAAGACAACCAGAAAACAGCTTTCTTAGGAAAAGCAGAGGTTTCTGATATTTTCTGATATCAGCTTACTTACCTGCTGCTGATTCTGCTCAAAGTTGTGGGACATCATCTCCTTATTTCTGTTATAGAAAATCAAAGCTTCATTGACACTGAAATTCTCTCTTAGTAACATCGTTAACCAGTCTAAGCAGCACTGAAATCACCCGTTTCTTATGCCCCATTTGATGCTGCCTTCCTCGGTTTGCAAGATAAGATCTACTGAGAAGGAAAACGAAGGCCCTAGAAATGTGTCAAGACTCATGGTGCCTTCAAAAAGTCTTCGTCCCCTCATTTGTATCAGAGCAGCATTTACTACTGTTTTTCAATTTAGAACTGAAACAGGGATGCATAGAGTTGCCTCAGCTATCAACCCGCACTAAGTACTGTTCTCACCATTGCCTGGTAATTTATAAATAGTCTAAATCTGTTAAATGTACAAATAGACTGTCATTGCCATTCGCTTGTGCAACAAGCGAACTTTTGGTAGTTCTACCTGCCTGTCTCCCTACACCCCATTCTCATGTTGCACTTGCTTCTCCCAGGAAGAATCAAAACAAACAGACACCTAAACCCCACAACTATTGTTGATGAGAGAACAGACAACATTTAATAAATTGCATATTCTTTGGTGTTATCTGGCTTTTTATTGCAATCAGCTTATTTTGAGAAAATTCAGCACCCTGCCCATGTTGTCATTGTCTCCCCTGCCTCCCAAGTACTGCCTAAGGAAACCCAGAGATATCAAATGACAGCCTGCAATTTTTCTGCTATAAAAAGTTCACTTGCCCATTTACACCACTGTCATGTGTGCTAGAATAAGTGGCTAGAAGTCTTCTCAGAGAAGCACCTGTACATCATCCTGTCTGCAGGTCTGGCCTTTTCTTTGTAAACAATGCTGAGAAATCCCGTCAAATTCAATCCAGTTACATTTTTAAGTATGTCTCTGCACCCCAAACCACTTTCCATTTTGTGGTTTGTTTTTTTTTTTTACACCTGCTCTATTAGCTAGCTGTTACACTAGAGAAATTATCTTCTTGTCCTAAGAATTTTATTTCCTAGCTGTAAGAGAACCCCTTCTATGCTTATATGCACAAACAAGCAGAAAGTGAGCTTGCCATATACGAGGCTGTTTTTTTCATCAGCAGTGATCACAGAAGGCAGTGAAGGCTCTGTGGCTGGCCACTCTCATTACAGTCATCAGACAAGCAGGTACTGTGTGGGCTTGCAGAGCACAGATAGTTATGGAAATGAAACACTCTGCCAAAGACTTCAACCTGCTGTCAGCTCTGGCAAGATAAAGCATAAGTATAATTAGATTTTCAGTGGCACTGGCTAGTTAACTCTCAAACTGCCATACTTCTCAAGCAGAAAGGGCGTCTGGTTGTAACAATGTCAGCACCCAGTAGAGTGTGAAGTGCAACACTGTGGTTTAAGGATCAAGTAGGAGATGGATATGCCTTTCATGTATATTACCAAATGCTCACAACAGCTTTTCAATTTGATAAATATTTACAGGAGAATTAACTCACATGGTTTATGAAGTGAAATCTGCCACTAAGTATTGCCAAGCATTCTCTGCAACCTCAAAGGATCTGATAAGGTCAGAGAGACAGGAGGAATGGACTTTCCTTAGTCACAGATCATCAGGATCGTATCATTCCTCCTTGCAGGCCTGATTTCACCCTGAGGCTGCCTCTCTGGAAGACTGCTAGGGTGCACTGTAACTAAGGGTGTGGCTTGCGAATTTTCAGTTTGTCACAGGAGATGCAGACCAGCGGGAAACCAGTTGTACTGACAGCTTCTGTCTGTAAGGGTGTTTGTTCATCAGCTAAGGGCCCCACACCCCACGTCCCCCTTCTTACAAGTCTGGCTTCTTTCAACTTGAACCGAGTGGAGAAAGAGAGAATAGGGTGCTGGCAACCTATCTTTCTGACTGTTGGTCTCCAAAGTCTCTAAAGATGTTCTATCCAGTATATTTCATTAGAGAATTCATGTGACAAATGATAAATTTTGTTTTGTATCTGACATGAAGCAGACACTACAGCCTTCAAATGAATGGAAAATAGTGCCAATTTCTTTTCTTTAGAAATATTACAAAAGACTCTATTACTTTCATATAATGGATAGATTAGTAGAGAATTTTAAACCACTTTCATTGGATTCTACATTGTTAAAATCAAGGAATTATCACACCATTTTCCCAAAGTGTTTGAAGAGCTGGTTTTGAATGAGATAAGGGAATGGGACACAATTGTGCATTCTTGCCAGTCACATCTGAGAACACATAAGAAGATGCAAGACTAATTGTATGTAAAACTACAGAAACATTTTTCAATAGAAAAACTTCAGGAAGTCTGAGATTTAACTACCTTGTACTAGACCATTCACGTCACCACAAACTGTAAAACAAGCACGCTGTTAGTGTTTTAACTCTATTTCCCTTCAAAAGCCTTTTAAAGTTTTGTGGAAATGTAATTTCCTTATTAAGTGTCTTTTTACTGTCATTTTTACTTGGCAACAGAAAAAAGTGCAGAAATTATGAAAGTGATCTGACTGGTGGCAAAGAGTTCTTACAGAGAAAGCTTAATAGATTGTTCTTCTAATGAGAAACCAAAGAGCAATTTTAAGTATTCAATATATAATTCTCCAGTAAGTAAATGCAAAAGAATTTAGAATACAAGAAGTTTTAAAGAGTTCTTCAGTCTAGTGAAGAAGAAATACAAGGAATAAATGGATTTCAATAGCAATTATTAAAGTCAATTTTCAGTGAAGCCGATGTTTAATTTACTTGAATGACTAATCAAACAGCTAATAAGGAGAACAGCAAATCTGGCATATCTTGGTATTTTCACAACTAATGATATGCCCTTTTTGGAAGCCTTTTGGCTAAACAAGTTGCTTTGCTGAGCTCAAAAGCAATCAAATTCCAATCTAGAACCCAAAGGTTCTCAGGAGTGCAGAACCTATTTTTTCTTTTTGTGTGAAAAAAACCCCAACAAACCAGACATCTCAGACTTCACCAATTTTATTTCTGCTTGTATGGCCCAGTTATGGGGCATACAAATACATACTGAACTAAGAGCAGGTTCCTGTGTCCTGGCTCTTAACCATCAGCTCAGAGGAAATAAAACTTTCTCTCTTCCGCAAGGCACCATTTGCATCTGTTAGAGACGTGCTGAGGTTTTTGTAACTACAGCTAGCTCCAGCCTGTAATTTGATGGTAATTATCTATAGAATCAAAAGGATAGATCAGGTGAAATAAGTGTTTAGATAGAAATGTGTCATGCATTCACGCAAAACAACGGAGTCAGCTGGCAATTAGTCTTCCCAGAGTTCAGACTCCTGAGTTCCACACTCAGATTAACTTTGAGCTAGTAAGCCTTTGCAAGTTTAAACAAATACTCAAGAGTGATATGGACCTGGCCAGAGTACCTATCTGATTTAGAAGAGACCAATATGCCCTCCAGCTGGTGGCAACGAGGAAGGAAGGTTTATTGCTTGTCTTACTCTGAACTTTTACTATTGGTATTGCAACAAAGGTTAGGTGAGGACAGAAGTGTCCTTTTAAATGCATCATAAAATTACTGTAGATTAAAAATTCCTATGACACAGTGTTAGAAGGTTCCTTTCTCTATGGAAAAACCAAAATAAAAATATTTTCAAATAAGTTGCCCATAAATTAGAGCAAAGTCTCCATCAGCTCAGGTTATGTGAAACTATATGTTCATATGTAGCTACAATTCATGTGATAATCTGTAATTTTCTGCATTCATGATTATATTGATTTCAGGAAGATGATGGAAACTCAAGAAACAAATTGCCTTTAGATTAGTATCTACATAGCTTTTTTTATTTTTTATAAGCACTAATTCCTTATAACCTGAATCCTTATGAATTATGAAAATAAAGACATTCTAGTTGTCAGAAACTACCTTCTTTGGGCAGATATCTGAGCTTTTCAGGAAATTGAATGCATCACACAAGGAGTTTTCCAGGTGTTCAGTTACATTTTCTAATAGTAAGAAGAAAATACTGAGGAGACAGCCACACATCCCATTGTAGCTAAAGCTCAGCCAGTGGGGAACACTCCCAGCACCCCATTCCGGTCCCAAGCTGGTTCCCCCCTCCCCAGATCTGCCGTGTGAATCACTTCCCTTAATGATGCAGGTCAGCCCACATGCATTTGTTATTTTCTCAGAGTCAGGAAGCTGGGAGAGCAAGGTTCAATGCCCAGCAGGACATTTGTTATTGCTGGTCCTGACTGTGGTGAAGCAAAGGCAGAGCTATTTATGGCTTGATATTATTTTCCAGGAATATCTGTGTCTTTTCAATATTATTGTGTTATTGAAGCTCACCAAGAGTTTTTAGTCAGTGCAAGTGATATAGTACGGCTGGTAGGGACAGGAAATTGGCCTAAAGTAACTGAATTACTGCTTTTATTAATGTGGGCACGTAGAAACAGTTTTGGACAATTAGGGTACATTCTGTCAAACCCAGGCACAAAGGATAGTCTCCTTTTAACTCACTAAATCCAGATCAGACATTTCAGGATCAGCTTTTCACATTCTGTATCATATGTTTTCCAGAAGTTTCTATTCCACCTGTGCATTTTATTTTCTTCCATCTCAATTTTGGGGAAAATAAGAGTCTTTAAAGACTCTCCAAATACCTTTGGGGTGGAAGTTCTAGATATTTTAGTAGCTCTTACAACTGAAATTATTTTACCATGTACTCTGTGGTCCAGCTTCATGTTTGAAAGGGTATTTATTCTGAGTGCCACTTGCACCTAAATAAAAGAGAAGGCAGAAAATTGAATCAAGTGTGATCAAAGTCTGATAAAACTAGGAGCATCTATCGTACAGAAAAGACAGAAAAGATATTAGTGCAGAAGTATATAAAAGAGGTGGTTAGTTGCAGATTATGACTATTGCAATTAATCACTGCAGGCAGAACAAAGCCATGAAGTAAAGTTCCTGCCCGAAGTGCTGAAGTTTAACATTAGGGAGGAAACTACCTACTGTAAAGCAATGGAGCTGTCAAATCTATTGCAGACTCATGATAAGTGAAGATATCTTAAGCTGGTCCAGACATCCAAAGATAGATGAGGAATAATTAAATCAACACTCCTCCACCACCACTCACATACAAAACAGGAGGAAAGAATAAGTTATCTATTTGCAACTTCAGAATGGCAGAGTTAAGAGGAAACACACAGAAAAAAATCTTCCCCCAAATGAGAAAAAAAGACCGAACAACCAACAAATCCACTCAAATCCACTTATATAAGTAAATTACTTTCCTAAAGCAACAACGATGAAAGAGAAAACACAAATAACACATTACTCACATTGTTTACTGAACAGAGGTCATGGTTTGGGAATGGTCCTCCCCAGTTTAGTGCTCTCACTGTGACTCTCCAAACTATGTGTTTTGAAATTGTGAAAGAATTAAACTCAGCAGTTTGAAAGAAACCTCATACAAAAAGAAGAAAAAGGATTAAAGAACAAAACAGAACTGTTAGCATTAATGATTGGAGGTGCGTAAAGTGGAAAGAGACAGAAAAGAGAGGCTACTCTAATGCAACATATAAGACATTGGAATGAGAGGTTCTAGAGGATGGGAAGTGTGCTAAACTAAAAAAACTGCTGTAAGAAGTGACAACATTCAAGAACTTTACATGTCATCATAAACATGACTTACAGACCTTCATAAAGACAGGAAAACTGCACTAAAGATGGCCTAGCCAAGTGCTATCAGTGTTAAAACCACTAATAGAGGCAATAGTTAAACATTTGTAAGAGATCATGTTAATAAAGTAAAATTTTTAAGAAAAAGGAAATAAATAATTTGACTACCTCACTCTCAATCTGCTTGACTTACTGAGGCTTTCTGGTATTTTACAGCTGTAGAGTTCCTTAGGATTCTAGATCATGACCCAAAAATGGAGATGGAATTTCTCCCATGGAGATTTCAGCTAGCATAAAGAAAGTGTGAGCTTTTAAAGTGTTATACGTTGAAATAGAATTCCAGTTAAACAAAAAAAACACCCAAAACCACAGTGGATGTGAGCCTGCCTGGCAAGGTTATGGAGCAGATTATCCTAAGTGCAATCACACATCATCTACGAGGTGGACAAGGGATCAGACCCAGCCAGCACGGGTTTAGGAAGGGCAGGTACTGTCTGACCAACCTGATCTCCTTTTATGACCAAATAACCTGCCTGGTGGATGAGGGGAAGGCTGTGGATGTGGTCTATCTGGACTTCAGCAAAGCCTTTGACACCGGCTCCCACAGCACACTCCTGGAAAAGCTGGCAGCCCACGGCTTGGACAAGGGCACTCTGTGCTGGGTTAGGAACTGGCTGGAGGGCTGGGCCCAGAGAGTGCTGGTGAA
>VYXB01008722.1:35539-161229 GCA_013397135.1 Pachyramphus minor
GACAAGAGGGCACGATCTTAAGCTCTGCCAGGGGAAGTTTAGGTTAGATATTAGGAAGAAATTCTTTACAGAGAGGGTAATCAGACATTGGAATGGGCTGCCCAGGGAAGATTCTCCATCCCTGGAGGTTTTTAAACTGAGATTGGATGTGGCACTTAGTCCCATAGTCTAGTAACTGTGGTAGTAGTGGATCAAGGGCTGGACTTTGTGATCTCAGAGGTCCTTTCCAACCCATCTTATTCTATGATTCTATTAATGGGTAGTTTCATGTATATTTTCATTGCTTTATAATCTATTCTATTAATCTGTTATTCATATTGCTTTAGCAATGCAGTTGGACAAAATGATCTGCAGAAGTCCCTTCCAACCCAAAACATTCTGTGACTCTGTGATTCTGTGATCTGTAGCAATGACAGACATCATCTGGAACTTAGGAAACAATAGCTAACTGACAGAAGAATAAACAAAAATGTCAGGCATCACATTATGCTTATGAGTCCCTTATTTGACAAGAAAGCTAGAAGAAGGGAGAATCCTAGGAGTGCCAAGTGCTGGCTGAAGAGGACCATGTGGCACAGCTTTCCTACATGGGCAAGGTGGCTGGAGGAGAACAGGACAGGAGGTGAGAAAAAAGGTCTGCACACAGGACTGAGAACACAGGAACATGCAGTGCAGCACTTGTGCCTCTGCCTTAGTCTCTGAATATGTGGCAGGCTCCCATCTGCTAGTTCTTGCTATAGTTACATAGATCCCATTAGCTCTGAGAGCTTCCCAGAACTGCAGGGTAAGTAATGACCTAGATGTGCACAGTTAGCTTTTAGCCAGTCTATGTTTTGGTCAGGTTGCTGGGAGCAACATTTCATATCCTCATAATTTGATAGCTGTCAACAATATAAGTTTGGTCTAGTGTTCATTATCAGCAGGTAAAAATGTCTTCTGTTATGTTTAGGAGCAGAGGAACTGAAGGAGTCCTGAGTTACTGAATAATACCCTGCAACATCTTTGCACTGCTTTATGGACACCTTTTCATCAGTTAAGCAAGTTACATTGTGAATTTAACTGCGGGGTTTTGTGAGTTTGTGGGTGTATTTTTTTTGCTTCAAACAGACCTTTTAAACAATGATGTTTTGTTTTCCAATCTTAATCTATCAATGGTCTTTTTATAGCCATTTTTTCCTGTGGTGACATTGTCCTTCAGTTTAGTTAAAACTTCATGTTTAATCTATTTATGGACCCTCTCAGTCCTCATTATATTAGTTAAGCCAAAGCATCCTGGCTTCCCCTAAAGAAAGGGGCTCATCACTCCCCTGACACATCTAAAAACCCTTCTCTTAGTTGAACAAAAGTGTTATATACAAATGAGCAACAGCAGAGCTGTTTATGATGATGTCAGCAACCCGTCTTCTGTTAGAAATACTTATTTTCATGTATTTTAGGACTATACTGTCATTTTTCATGTCTGTGCTGGTTGACCAATTTGTCATGAAGGCCATATACCCCAGTATTTTCCAAATCAGTTGCTTCTATCTGAGCTCTCTACAGCTTATAAAGAGGGTTAGTTCACAAACATCCATTCTGTTCCTGTACTGATGATCTGCACCTATTTTCAGCCCAGTCTACCCCTTTCAAATCAGTACCTTAGTACTTTCACATATTGACCATACTTCATTGGCATCAACACATGCCTTGTTCACCACTTTTGACCTGAACAATATGTATCCTTTATGTCATGTCCTTAAAAGACAACTGATTCATATTATCTCTATTAAACAGAAATTAAAACTTCATCTAGTAGTCCAGATTCTTCCATTTTTTTGTCCATTCCTTTGGTTTCTTTTAAAAAAAATGGTTTAGACTTCATTCTCGCTGATCACAGCTATATTCTAACTAGACAAGGAACTACCACTGGTACTATGAGTTCTAAAAAAAAATCCCAGTTTGACAAAACTATGCTTACATCTTTATTTGAATAATTTTAAACCTTCTGCATACTAACACCAAACACAGAAGTTGTGTTGTTCTGTTATAGTTCTCTTCTACTCTATTCTAGCTTTAAAATGGACCTCTGGGCCTCTCATGGTCTATCTATGCAAATAAATTCAGGGTGATTAGAGCAGGTTTCTATTCACCAACTGAAAGCTGAACAATCATTTACTCTTAACAGTAAAGGGCAGATCAAGACATGCAGACACCTTCAACAGAGTTCCATGTTGGTCAGTCCTTGAGAGAACAACTCCACTGAGAGGAACTTTGCCAGAGACAGTCAGAAAATTTGTGAGAAGAGGTCTAGCAAGGACAGGGAAGTCATGTCTGCAGAGAGAATGAAGTGGGAGAAATACATCAATGAACCCAATGGCAGGAGGGCAGATGTGAACTTCAGGACATACAAAGCAGAGATGCCAAGAACACATGATCTCTCTGGTCTTCGAATGTCAGTGCATGCTCAGCAACATATTTGATTTTTCTTTCTGCCACTGATCAGAAATACCAGCAATTTTTCTTTACTTAAGAAAAACCCAATATGCATGACTGTACTTCAGGGTTGTAGCTTCAGAAACTGAGCCAATCAGAGGCAGCTGTCACATTATGGCATTCTTTGTAGGATGACTGAGACTAGGTAGAAACACTCTTAAAGAATAATTGGAAGGAAGAGTAAATGCCAAAAATGAATGAAAAAACCCAAAGTGTATCCCAAAAATGGAAGATTTTGGAAAAGGTATCCAATAGACAGGGACGTTCTCATCAGGTTTGGAAAAGAGTTGAAGACCATACATACAAGAAAACCAAACCCTATAGTTAGTAGCACAAAGCTGCAAAACAGAACCAATGAAAATGGTTGTAATTTTTTGGCATTTATTCAACCAAACCCACCAAATTAAATTGTTCTTAAGGCTAATGGATTAAGTGGGAGTCCTGGTGGATCTACTGAAAGACCACACAGTCAAACAAATAAACACCAAATCCAAAACCTGCTTTGGGTTCTCAGGTTCTAAGGAATCTGCCCTACTTTTATACTGTGGGTGAAAGAGAATAAGGGAAGAAAAAGTAGACATTTGAGGTTTGTCTTCCTGAAGACAATAAAAAGACAAATCTTGGCAAGGCAAGCCATGTTTCTTTTGCCTCCTTTTTCTGATCCTGAAAATACCTGAAACTTTTTATTCTTCTCTGCTTAGCCTTAACTGAAACTTACGTAGTTCAAAAAGCAGGTGGGGATTTTATTTTTTTTAATACTCTGTATTTTAAAAGCTACCTTACAGGCTGGAAAGAAGTAAAAGAAGGTGTACTAATTTATAAATTTATAAATAATTTCCTGGTTTGTCCATTCCGTACAGAAGATGTTTGGGGGTAAGACATTTCCTATATTCCTGATCAGTACACATTCAATTCACTTTTTCAGTCACTCTGGCACAGGATGTAAATTAAATTCGAATAGGTGGGTAGCGACTCAAGATTACCTTTTCCGAATTTCATCACAGATTTCCAAGTGCCAGTTCAACATAATATAATCACACTTGATTCAATTCTGGGTATGTTCAATTGCATTGTGCAGTAAGCTCTGGGTTTATTTATAAAATGATATTTCTATTGCAATTTATTACAGTACTGAGACAGTAATAAACCCGTGGGTACAAAACAATATAAGCTTGCAAAGAAGTTCCTCAAATCTGACACGGATAAAACTCTCCTTCTTCTTCTATAGAGATGATTCTATCAGCCCAGTGTATCACAATGAACAGGCCTTTACACAGAGACACTTCTTCAGAATGAGCGGAAGTTTTGTACAGAGATAGTAGTGGAAACAACCTCAGTATTCATCAAAAAAATGCTCATAATCTTGGGAACTCTTATCCAAGTAAACTAATGCCAGCTGGAGTCCATGAGTACCGTAGCTGTCATACCTCACATGGCAAAGCAACGTTTGTAGAGATAGGATCTGTCATTCTGTAATTGGGTATAAGGCTCCTGAAAAGGTTAAAAATGAAGGAAAATGTTGAAATCTCGTGGGAAAGTACTGCTGCATCAACCAGTGTTGCATAAAGGATCTAAGTATCAGAGAACAAGGAAGACTAGTTTTGTTGGAAATACACTCTACAAAAAAAATAATATCTGAGATCTGAGATCAGGAAAACAAATTCAGATCAAATGGAAACAAGAACGTAGTGTTCAGAGAAGAAATACAGGATGATAGTGGTTTCAAAACCAAAACAATTTCTAGAGTGAACAAGGCTGGATTACTATATCCTCTCACAGGAACTGATGGCAAAGGGAAATGTATTTTATTATCACATGGTGTAGATCTCATTTAAAGGCTCACTACAGAAACATACAATACCTGAAACTTCAATGCCCGTGCAAGCTGACTAGCTAGACATCAATGGTAGATATTGGATTTGTTTTTTAAAAAAACATGGATTTTGACTCTCCTGAAAAAACACCCTTCAATTTATGACATGCTGTAGCAATTCCCATAATATAGACACATCTGCTATGACCCTTCTATCTCACATCAAAATATTATCAGAGTGATAGAGTGAAGTGATAGAGTGATCTCTCTGACAGGAGATCAATTGTACAGATATTAAATAAATGAAAACAAAGTTTCCCCAATACAAATAGCTGAACATTTATGACTTTTATGACCTTTAGGTAGAATGTACAATCTTATCTTTTGCTTAGTTCTTACCATGGTCAGCTAAAGGAAGAGGAAAAACACCTACTAGGAAGTGATGTTTGAATAGGCACCCAGGTTGAAGGTGGAAATACTGTTAGAAGAATGTAAACTTTATGTGGAGTTTCAATTAACATGAACTCAAGTAGAGCAGGTTTAGTCAGAAGTAAAAACTAATCAATCTACAATGATTATAAGACATGCACAGTATCACAAGTTCAAAAGGTGAATTACAAATTCTTGAGAGATGTTAAGTCTGCAGAGAAAGATACACACCTGGCTGAGAGAAATGAGGGGGTTGAAAGTGATGGGACCACTCTTGATTTTATGTGCACCTCATCTCTGAAAGAAACATGCACTGAAGTACTGAGAGTGACATAAAATCATTATACTGAACTTTATCAAGAGACAGAAACTCTCCCGGTAGTTCCAGCAACGCAGATGAGGGCTGAAAGAATATCAGAGCTATGATTTGCCTCTTCATTGCAGAGCTACAGAATGTCAAAAAGTGTTAGGAATTGTGACTTAGTTCAGTCAAACACGTTGCTCGACATAAAATTGTGCATACCAACAGAAACATTTTGGAAACATTCAAATAAAGTAAGAAATGTAAAATTTAAAGAGCCGAAATCTGAAAACCAAAAACAATCAAAATAGAATGTGATTTGAGTATTTCTTAACCAATAATGTTGTCATGTCTGTGTGGGGTAGAAAGTCAAGGGGGAAATCCTGAACTGAGCAATCTGTTTAAATATAAAATCAATTTGTTGTGCATCACAGGAAGTATTTTTAATCCAAGCATATATATATGTTACAGAAGAATAAGATATCATGTTTTCAAAGTTCAAGAGGTGAAAGAAATAAAAACTTATGTTAAAACACAAATTCCGGTAGTAACCGGCAAACTTCTTGAATTATTCTTTTTTTTCCCCTTCAATTCCTTAATCCCGCAATTGCCTCTCGAACTTGTCAGCTAGAGACTGTCAAGTCAATGACAGCTTGACTTTACAATGATAAATTTCTTAAAAAAAATTTCAAAGCTTCCTCAAGCTTGTCTGACATACAAATTAATAGCTTCTTTCTTGTCCCAAATTAAACAGGTCACAGTGACCTATTTAAAAGAAAATATTTTCAACCATTTTTTTCTGTTTGTCACACATGTCCCTCCCAACAGCACCTCTCCCTGGTCTCAGTAAGATGACCAAATGGGCTAAGGGTCACTGCAGCAACAAAATGACTGGGAGGTCTGCACAGCAACAAGCTGAATGGACGTCCTACTATCTAGGTCCTGTTCTGGTTTCTTCTTCTGTCGTCCATCTGTGAAATTCCATTTCATAAAGTCCCTTAGGAGGAAATTTAAAAAAACTTACCCACAATAGAAAACATTTGTTAGCCTTTTGTGTGGGGCTGCACAGGAGAAAGAACTGTTCATTACTTTGTATATTAAACAGCTGGGTTCATCCTACTTACTGATGATTGAATGAGATATCATAAGCCTATAAAATGGGCAAGTTGGAGAATAAAAGATGTTGTTCAAAAGTTTTTGTATGTATTTAATTTCTATGTCTTGCTAATGAAGACATAGAAAACAACTCTTTAACTGTTTATTTCAAAGTAAATTATAGGAAACTATCATGAAATAGCAACAAAGACACACTGTGAGTAATTTTCCCTCAATATCAAACCCATTCAATAAGAAACTGGGTTTGTACTGTCAGAAACAAAAGCCTATGGAAGCAACATAAATGCATAGAAGGACCACAGATGAGATGGTATTAAGTTTTTTTCATTGGAGTAAACTGAGAGAAACACAAACAGTGCTCTTAGAGTCATGGATAGAAATATTTCCCAGAAATCACTATTAAACTCCGACCTTCCACTAGGACAAGGCAGCATGTGATTCTCTGCTGAAGGGACCATATAATGATCAGATGAAGTAAAAGAGAAAGTTCAGGCTTTTCGAAAAATGAGATGTAAGTACTCAGGATTCATAGAATCATAAAATGGCTTGGGTTGGAAGGAACCCTAAGGATCATTTAATTTCCAAGCCTCCTACCAAAGTCAGAGACATCTTCCACTGGAACACAATGAGGCTTAGGGCCTCATCCAACCTGGTCTTGAACACTTCCAGGGATAGGGCATTCACAATTTCTCTGGGCAACCTGTTCCAGTGCCTCATCACCTCATAGTAAAGAATTTCTTCGTAATATCTAATCTAAACCTACTCACTTTGAACCTATTCCACCCTGTACTGTCATTACATGCTCTTGTAAATAGTCTCTCTCCATCTTTCTTGCAGGTTCCCTTCAGGTATGGGAAAGCTACAATTAGGTCATCCTGAATCCTTCTCTTTTCCAGTGTGAACAAACTCAGTTCTCTCAGCCTTTCCTCGTTGTCCACCCACATTCAAAATCCCATCTACACTGCATGCAGAAAGCACCTGGTGGTGCACGTGGGCAGTCAGTCTGACCTGGTGACTCTTGCAAGGCTGCAAGCAGCACGTTGTATGAGAGAAAACCCAAAACCTGAGTTACTTGACTGCACTGGTCTGCAAGAAGGAGGTGATTTTGGGGATTATACTGATTTCTAAGCTGTTTCACAATTTATTTGATTTTCTCTTTAAATTGAAAAAGAAAACATCTAAATGTTTTGCAAATATCCTTTGCTTTGAGTTCTCATTACAATGAAAAATATAAGTAATATTTTCTGTAAAACCTAAAGAAAAATATTTCTGTACTCATTTTTTAGTTTGGTAGGCCAAGCTGAGGTTATTAATATAGGGTTTACTCTGAGAGAATGCAGTAGCAGATTGAAGCAAATAGAGTAAAGAGACATAAAAACACTTCAAAGGGCTGAAGCCTATGCTGGACTGGCAGGTAGTCCCATGCTTTTACAAATAATGCATATTTAGTTAAGCATGTTAATTAAACTGGTTAACTTGAAACACATGTCTCAAATGTACTTGTATGAAGACACTGTACAAGGTGACACCATACAATGTCTGTGTTTAAGAAGCTATGTAATGTCTCTATAGCCATATTCTCATTCTTTCAATAATGTATCATGTTCCTCTCATGGAGCCTTTCCATCCTATGTAATAGGATAAATACAACAGATGTCTAAAAAGATATTAATAATAGGCCAAGACTAGCCTTCAGATATCTGCCAAAGTCTGACTGTGGTTTTAGCTACTAGGCAAAGATGAAGACAAAAGAAAGATTGTACTTTACCTATATGCTGAGGCTAAGCCATGCGTAGCAACAAATGTGCCACTTCAAGACCGCTATCACATCAAGATGATTAGCTGCTGGAAAGGGAGACAAGCTATATCCAATTAAAAAGCTCAGCCAGCTAGGATATATACACAGATGTATGCTATAGAGAGCCAAGAGCCATAAGAAAACAGCACACAACTCACTGGAGTCAATTTAACACATTCAAGGACAGCCAGAGGTCACAGTCACTGGAACATGCTGCTGCATTGTTGGTTCCCACTTTGTCCTTTACAAGCATCTATAGGCGAAATCACACTTCACACTTCACAGGGTCTGACAAAAGAAAACTTAATGGTACATCTCATGGTGAGGAGAGCTCTGCAGGGTAGGCAAGGTGGAGGCAAGCAGGACCCTGGAATCAAAGGCAGAATCCAGAGCAGTGATTTGCAGTCAGCAGGCACACAACTGCCCTTTAGGGTCAGGATGGAGGGTCAGAGCAGCAGTGCCCCAGAACAGCACACAGTGACAGGTGAGAGAAAGATTGGCTAGAAAGGGAGATTTTAAAGCAACAGATCTGCAGTTTCATCTACAAGAAAAAATTAGTCAAAAGGACACAATGTACTGAGAGCTATAATACAAGGGAAGTGGAAACTCTAAAGGGAGGAGGGATTTTTGTCTTTTTTATTGCATCCAGGGCCAACCAAACAACAGGCCTCATTCAGAGAGAGGCGACAGAAAACAGCTTAATAAAAATCTCTCTGTTTTTCCATTACAAACTATCTCAGGGGGTCATTCACTCAGAAATACATCAGCCTCTCATTGTACCAAGTAATTCAGACAGATTACCATTCTGTGTCACATCTACTTTTGCCTAGGACCCATGGTGGATCGTATCAGAATATTTCTTCAACACCTTGTATTTTAATAATTCCTGCTATCAACTCAGAAGCATTAGCAGGTTAGGGAGAGACAGTGACAAGAAGTATTAATGCTATAGTAAGTATTTATTCCTACAGGTTTAATCCTTTGTGCATGATTTTCAGTTTTACCTTGGCAGTGAAGTGTCATCACCTCACCTTGGTTATTTCTAAATTTAGTTTTCATAGTTACCACCCTAGATGTGTTTCTGGTGCTGGACTTGGCTGAAAAAGGGAGGGACAAATTCAACCATTTTGGCCAAGAGTGCCTGGGTAGAAAAGATACATTAGAGATCCAACAGTGAGATGCTCCAAAGAAAATGTGTGGTTCCCTAATATTTTTTTCTAGTTGGCCTTCCTGGTAGCTCTAATATGCAGAAGCTCTACCTAGCAGTAAATCTCAGTGGACCAAACAAACCTTGAGCATCCTGATCACATCTCCTCACTACTTCTGTGCAGAGCTGGTAGATATGTTGGAAATCTAAAAGGCCCTTTATCAGCCCCTCAAGAACACTACTGTCTTTTGAAAATTCTCAAGGAAATAATCTGGGTCCATTATTATCTACCTTTTTGCCAGCAGAAAGAAAAAAGAGCTCAGGACAGAATCACAGCCTTGGTCTATTGGTAAATTAGAGACAAAAATTATCCCCAAACTGATTTCTGAATCTACAGCTACAATATTGTTTACTCTAATGCACAGGATATTAGCCATTAATCATAAATGGTTATCAAGATTATCACCATGATCTTGAAGGTCTTTTCTAGCCTTAATGATTCTTTGATTCTGTGGTAATGACTTTACAGATCAGATTTGGTCTTATGCCTGCTTCCCTTCTAAATGAGAGAGGAGCTCTGTATGTCTGCAAAGATGTTTCATTCTCCCATTGTGATTTTGCATCTCAGTTCACAGGTGAGAACTGACACATTCAGTAACAGAATATAAAAAATACTCCTGAGAACCAGGAATCATCATGTTATACCTCTTTTTGGCTTTTTCTTTTTTTTTTAATTCTTGAACTCTTACACATTCTTACCCTCCTTCATGCAAGTGTACAAATTTTTAGGAAAACTACTGAAAAAAAACCAGTAAGTGTTATATTAGAATAAAGAACGTTTACACAGCAGCAGTTGTTCCCATAATGATGACCCACGTACTGATAGAAAAAGAGGAGCACCGAACATGTTGCTCTGATACAAGGAAGGAGCATGCCAGTGAACAAACAAAAGCCTGGAGCACTACTGACAGAATAAAACCCTAGCAAGGGGAACAGGAATGGCCCTGGAAGCCCTGGGACAAAAAAAAAGGTATCTCACCCCATCCACCCTACTTCCCAGAAAGTGTCTGTCTGAGAGAGATGGTGCAGAAGAGGCAGTGATTTCATTAGCAATGAACAAGAAGAAAACAGAAGATTTTGGCAAGGAGTAAAAGATAGGAGTATCACTCAGGGAAGCTTCTGTGGTTGGGGAAGACCTAATGTGGGAAATAGTAATTTCTCATGAATGCTATTGTGTAAGTTTTCTCTGTCTATCTGTAGAGAAGTAACTCCCCTGCTTCAAGGAGAGACAAGATTCTCACAGACATGCCCAGGGGCCCTGGGTGGGCCAGTAAGGCAGGCCATAAAACACAGGGGAGAATACAGCCTTGAGAAGTTATGCACATATGAGAGGTGTTATAAAAGCACAAAAAAGGAGTTTCCTGCTTTGCTTTTTCTGCCTGCTGCATGAGTGTTCAGTGATCTATTACAGTATATTAAGGTCTCTGTTGTGAAAATAAGCCTTTCCATAAAACCTTAGCCATAGCCGGCTGGGGTTACCTGTGTGTATATCAGTTCTCACAAGCAAGAAGATACATGAGTGGAGCTGTCAAAACTTTTAACATAGTAATCACTTCTCATACAAGTTGAAGAGAGACTTGCACCATGATGTCAGAAGTACCATAAATGAGCCAAAAATAAAAAGCTGCAGCACTCCAGAAAAGCAGGAAGCACAAGCACAACGAAGTATCAATACAGAAACTGAAAGCAAAGCTCCAACTAACATGAATGAAATATGCTATTTAGAAGTCCAGTAATTACAAGAATAGTTCAATATAATGATTTCAAGTAAGAGAGCTAAAAAACCCTCACCAGAAATCCAGACAGAAAGAGATATTTGTTCAGGGTGCTCATGATGCTTGTCTCCATAAAGTGACCTCAACCTTTGTCTTCAGAGCCTCTCTACAGCCATTTGAGCTTCTTCTTGTTTGTCTCTTGTGGTCTGTATTGTTAGCATTCAGACCTACTCATGTTAAAAAAAAACCACCCTATCTTGACGTAGCTTCTGGGTCTTTTTCCTGCTATCTGCTCAGTAGGAAATGTAGCTTAACTAATTTATACATCTCTTCCTGTGAGTGTAGAGACAAACAGGAAGATTAAATTATCTTCATTTTTTTCCACTTAAGTATATAAGTACTTAGTTTAAGGATTACTCTTAATTTTTCACTGAAAGATGTTCTAGGGTCTAAAACATCCTCTGAAATTTCTGTCTCCTACACTGAATATATCCTTACTTCAGGTTGTTGAAGCAAGACTTATGTCCCCAAAAGTCCTGGTCACAGCTGGAGAACAGACTTCTGAGGAAACTCATACCTGTCACAGGGGGTCTCAGAGCAAATACCTTTTGATACCTCTGTGCCTGCAGGGGTGCCAGGGCAAAACTTTCCCTATTGGATCTGATTATAGCTACCAAGCTGCTACTGTATTTTTTGCCAAATGGAGCTTTGTTCGCAGAATGCAGAGATACTCTACTATTTGACTATCATGCTTTGCTGCTCCCTTTTTTGTTATCTTTTCCTCTCTGGTCAAAAGCATGATCATGAACTACATAATATCTGTCTAGAAAATAGTGTTATTACTTTTCTAGCAGTTAATAACTAATCCCAGCTCCCTCTTTGGTGTTTAGCCAAATTCTATATGAAACTAAGTCAATGGTCAGAAATTATACAAGATTCTGCTTTGTTGTTTTGCACTTGTTTTTAGGGGGCCATTAGCCCATTCGGTGGAACATCTTTTAGTGACACAGACTTTATTGTCAAGTCACAGTGATTTTCAGAAAGACAACATAGAGTTATAGAACAGTTTGGGTTGGAAAAGGCCTCTATGATCATTGAGTCCAGCCATTAGCCTAACACTGCCAAATCCATGTCTAAACCATGTCCATAAGAGCCACTTTTTCTCCCCATCTTTGAAATACGTCCAGAGGCTGTGACTACACCATTTCCCTGGGCAGCCTGTTCAAATGCTTGACAACCTTTTTCATGAAGGAATTACTCCTAATATATAATCTAAATCTCCCCTGGTGTAACTTGCTCTCCTGCTATCTCTCGCTACTTGAGAGAAGAGACTAACTCTCACCTTGCTACAACGTCCTTTCAGGTAGTAGTGGTAAGGTCTCCCCTGAACGTCCTTGATCTCCAGACTGATCAACCCCAGCTGTCTCAACCGCTCCTCATCAGGGTTGCTCTTCAGACCCTTCAGCAACTCTACAGACTTTCTCTGGACATGCCCCAGCACCTCAACATCTGTCTCACAGTGAGGAGCCCAAAACTGAGTACAGGAGGATGGTCGCTGTCCTGGTCCTGCTGCCCACACTGTTTCCAACACAACCAGAAGACTTACTTTCTGGTTCAACTGATCAAAAAAACCAAAAACACAAAGTCATTTCACTCCCACTCATCAATTCTGGGAAGCTTTCCTGTGTACAGAGTTTACATTCTGATTCTTCTGCTCCTTCACACGATATGAAATAGTCTCAATTAAAGTCTGCTCATTTGAAAGCTCATGAGGCTCAGGTTGTGCACTCAGCAGATGTTCAAATTCCTTGACTTTCAGACTTCAGGAGGCCCTTAGGCAATCAACATAATAGAGGACTATATACTACTTGCTTTAAGGTACCTGGCCTCTAACGCAAAATCTCAACCACAAAAGTCACATTCTTTAGCTTCCCAGTTCACTGGGAAGCACAGGCTGTGTAAAAAAACCACCCCAAATATCCTTCAGGTTGAGCAGAGCAGCATGTAGACTTCCATACAGACAAAGCGATAAGTATATCTGAATTCTTGCTCCTTCACTAGACCTTCTGACAAAGTGTATAATTTTTGTTTTGTCATACAGCCAAGAGGCCCCAGCTCAGGCTGACTTTTTTTTTTTTTTTTTAGAGCATAGTTGCATTTCAGATGACCAGTTCTGAATTCAGATAAACAGTGGGCATTGTGGCACATGGCTTGTGCCCACTTGCCAGTGACACCTGTCATGAACTTATTAGCTTTCGGGCCTATTGACTACAGAGGGAGCTTGAGACTAGATAATGAAGTCAGACTGGCATTTCTAGGTTACATCTGCAACGATTTGTCTGAAAATGGGATCAACTACCCTTCAGAAGCACCTTTCCCTCTTCTGTTTAAAGAGGTAATAGCAGATGAGTAATTTAGTCTACAGATCTAACCTTAAGAAGTCTGAAATTACAAAAACTAAATCTCCATTGCTAGTAATTAGCTTTGTAAATTGTGCAACCGTCCTCTGGTTTATTTTTTCATGTTAAAAGAATTTTACAAATTGCCCAGCAGATACCCAAAAAAAGGAGTAGACCAATGCATTTCTTTTTAATGCAAAGTATTGTTTGAAACATTTAAGAGAGATAACTATTAAGATAGTGAAAGTTTATTAAAAGACTCACCTTGATATCCGTTCTTTCCCAGAAATTTGTATTGGGTCTGGCTGAAATGGAGTTAATTTTCCCTAGAGCAGCCCTCACAGTGCTGTGCTTTGCATTGGTAGCTAGAAAGGTGTTGAAAACACACTGATGTTCTGGCTACTGCAGAGCAGCACTGGCACGCAGCAGCACTGTCTCTCCTGTAGGCTGGAGACCAGTAGGCCAGGGGTGGGCAAGATCTCAGGAGAGGACAACCAGGGCAGTTGACCCAAATGGGCCAGAGGGATATTCCATACCATATGATACCTGATCAGACATAAAAGTTAAGGGAAAGGAGGAGGGGAGGGGCACATTCCTTATTATGACATTTGTCTTCTAGAGCAATCGCTTACTGTACTGAAACCTGCTTCCTGGGATGTGGCTAGATATTGCCTGCTAATGGGAAGTAGAGAATAAAGCTTCTGTTTTCCTTCACTTCCACACACAGACTTTGCTTTTGCTTTAATAAACTGATTTTAACTTGACCAGTAAGTTTTTTTCCTTCTTATTTTCTGCCCTCTCTGTCCTGCTGAAGAGGCGAGTGATTGGATCGGCTTGTTGGGCACCTGATGCTGAGCCAGGGTTAACCTACCACAGTCCTTTTTGGTGCCCAAGTGTGGCAAGATAAGGATGGTAACTGGGAGACCTAACGGGCAAAACACAGACTGAACACTACTAGAGAGAAAAGAGCAGAGTGATTGAGGAGAATTTGTGTTGCTGTAATTATGGTGAAGGAATGAGGGCTGGATTGGGTGTAAATTGTTCACTTTTCCTTGTTGTTGTGATGATACTATTTTCGTTTTGATATGGGGAATTCTTTTTGTTGATGTGAATGAAGATAGTGAATATTATATGCTGAATGTGGATTCTAATGATAATTTTTAAGTATGAGATTCACGGAGAGGAAGGGTGGAGTTCACTTTATGTGTCAACGTTTTGGTAGCAGGGGTGTTAAAGGTGTGGATTTTATGAATACCTTCCAGAAGATTCCCCATGTCTGATTGAGCCCATGCCAGCTGTCTCCAAGGCAAGCCTGTCTCTGGCCAAGGACAAGACCATCAACAAAGGTCGTAGTGCCTCTGGGACAATGTAATTAAGAAGGAGAAAAAACTCCTGTGCAGCACAAGTCAGAGAGAATATGCGAGAGAAATACATATACCCAGGTCAATGCAGAAGCAGGGGGAGGAGGTGCTCCAGGAGCCAGAGCAAAGAGTTCCCTGCAGCCCATGGTGAAGACCATGGTGAGGCTGGCTCTTTCTATGCAGCCCATGGAAGTCCATGGCAGATTAGATATTCACTGTAGCCTCTGGAGGATCCCATGGCGAATCAGGGGAACAGTGTGAGGAGTCCTCCCCCCATGAGGAGGGATGAACTGACCTCAACCCCCATGCCCTGACTGCCTGCACCACCATGGTGAAGGAGGTAGAAAAATTGTGAGTAAAGTTAAGACTGGGAAGAAAGAAGAGGTGTGAAGAGGATGTTTTTAAGACTTGGTGTAATGTCTCATTATTTGGTTGGTAACAAATTAATATAATTTCCCCAAGTCAAGTCTGTTTTTCCCATGATGGCAATTGGTGAGTGATCTCTCCCTGTGCTTACCTTAACTAAAAAGGCTTCCATTATATTTTTTCTTCCCTGTCCAGCTGAAGAGGGGAGTGATGGAGTGGCTTTGGTGGGCACCTAATATCAAGTCATGGTAAACCCACCACAATATTAATTAATTTCCAACGATCTCTTGACCTTTAGAATGCTTTTCCAATAAAATTCAGCAGGTGATTCAGAGTTTCTTCTTCAAACTTCTCTTCCTCTCCCAGCCCCTCCATCCAGACCTCTTCTTCACACTCCAGTCATCAAGTTGCCATTCACTTTGCAGCATGCTGCATGCTTCTCTTTTCAGAAAAAAATTGAAATAATTCTCCTTAGAGTAGTCTCCTTAGAGTATAAAGCAGGACTTTTTCCTATGTGGGGAAGCTTCAGAGAGCATGCATGAAACTTAGAGCAGCTGTCAGACACTGTAGATTTTAGAGCCAGTAGTGAGACTCACTTGAAAGATAACTTACAAAGACATTTGGAAGTCATAGACAGGAAGAGTTTGATCAGAGAGGAGGATCAAGATAATAATAGATAGGATAGATAGGAGCTCTGGGTAGAAGGATCTGATGAGACTGTCAGGCAAAAAAGCAAAAAGATAAAAAAAAGAACACTAAAAGGGTGCTTCAGTTAAATTCTGAGTTTGGATTAGGAAGACTAAAACTTCTGCAATGTATGATCACCCAAAAGCACTTAAATATCATTACTCCATCTTGATTCTTCCTTTGTGCAAGCAATATGAACAATATTTAGTTCTTATGTTTGTAAATTTTGTTTCAGATATTGCCAATCATCCTCAGCAAGTTAGTGAACCTGTAGCAAGCTGAAAAAAAATTAATTAGCATCCAAAACAAACAGGTCTCAAACATCCAAATTGCATGTAGACAGAGTTTGGTATCTAGTCCTGAGCTCTAGTAACACACCTCAGCTTTCCTACCTGAGAGTGACACAAGAGAATTATTGTTGTCGTAAGAATGAAATAATTTTTGAGACTTTATTTCGCTTACCTAGAGCTATATCAACTTTCAAGGTGCAATTTTGAAGATTTTGACTCCTTATTTTCATTTTGATTTAAAGATCTCAGATCATTCAGTTTGTAATAAGCTACACTTAATATCACCTTTAATTAGCTAGGAAAGCCAAGATAGTTCATTCAATGGGAAAATAAGAAAAAACAGAGATGTCTTCCTCTTACGGTACACTTCAGTGACACCTTACACATATTCTTAATTCATGTACATACTCACAAATTACCTGTTTCCAACAAATTTATGGGTTTGGTACTTACACATTAGAAACACCATGAAAAATACCTTAAATGACTGTTACATTTTCACTGTGAAGCTTTTTCCCAGTCTAGAAAACTTTTTAATATTTCCTTTAGTTACATATTGTCATAGTAAC
The DNA here is from genome assembly GCA_013397135.1 of Pachyramphus minor. NCBI lineage: Eukaryota > Metazoa > Chordata > Aves > Passeriformes > Tyrannidae > Pachyramphus > Pachyramphus minor. The sequence goes on from VYXB01008722.1 coordinate 52,063, forward strand.
ATAACAATGTTAGCACAAGGAACCTAATGAAGTGCATTTATTTTCCCTACATATTGATTTTCTGTAATCTAAGGAATATTAGAAGTAAAAAAATAAAGCAACTCTTTTTTTTTCCATACAGAGATACCGACACAAATTAAACCTAGTAAAACAGAAATTTAACTCATTTGTGAGAAATCCAGATTTTTTTAGAAGTGGTTCTAAATTATATGGCAAGGTCATGTAACACAGGATTCCACTGATAGAAAATGCATTCAAAATTTAACCACTCACCTTTTTGAAAGAAGAATATTATTGAAACTATGTGAAGGGACATCCCAGCAGGCCAAAGAAGACCTGCACTTGTGATAATCTATATGCACTGATGCTGAAGAATCAGCTTTGGATTCTGAAACAATGTTTAATGTTTTATTTTCTAATCTCACAGGAAATTCTGCTTTGAAAAGTAGGCCTCCATTTTTTTTTTTCTGGTAAGCACTGAAAATCCGTTTCCCAGAAACTTCAGATAAACTTCAGATGATAAGAGGCAGTGAAAGCAGAACAACATTAATGTACTTACAGAATTTGACAGAAAAAAACATTTATTTTTTACCTAAATCCCAAGAATTCATCAAAAAGCTAGCTATAACATAGATTTTTTTTTTTCCCCACACTTGGGTTTATGCAGTTGAAAGCAGACTGTGGTGGGCAACACTTTATGAAGTGCTAGCCAGAGCTTTGAAGTGATGCTATCTGCACTTTTCTTTATGGGAAGCTGCTGGAAAAAGCTTTCAGTCTCTGAAGATAGTGTTCTTTGTCACACTTTCAAACAATGATTTTTTGGCACAGAAAATGTAGAGCTCTGCTGCACAAGATGCATTAAATAAAGGGAAAGAATTGGCATTAAAGTACCTCCTACTTTTCCCCATACTAAAAGCTCTAACCAGCACCTTTCTGTACATTCCTGAGCTGCAATACTATTCGCTCTGCACCTTTAAATAAAGTGGTTCAACCCTCCTCCACCCCAACCAAAAACCCACCTGTCCCTCCATCACACCAGAACTGTAAGAAATCCCTTCTCCTCCCATAACATTTCCAAGCTTTATGTTTCCCTAGCTGCAGTGTTTCCCTTCTGTCTGCCCAACTATGCTTTCCAGCTAAGCGTGCTCAGCTCCTCCCAGGTAAGGAAACCTCTGATGGGATGCACAGAAATTTGAGAGAAGATTTTAGAGGAACAATTACTGAGGAAAGGACAATATACAGTCCAACTTATTGGGGAAGAATAAATCATGTGAAGAAAGAAGATAGAGGAAAGTTAAGGCAGAGCTTTCTGAGGAATGTTTAGAATCTGATTTTTATGATCATGTAGAAACTTGAGCAAACAGACCCTGGACTCTTGGGGTCTTTCAAGTGGTCACACTGACATTAACAAGAAAACAAAACATCACCAAAGAATATTGCAGTTGGAATAAAAACTTTGGTATAAAGGTTATTTTCATTTTATAATGCATTTTCTTCAGTATTCACAGTAACTATATGTAATCAACAGTGGCATTTAAATGTCAGAGGTGAAACTCAGACTTCACCAAAGTCAGCTTAGTTTCCTAACCACTTCAAAGGGACCAGAACTGCAAAGACTTTCACAAGGATCTTTATAATCTCAAAATATATGTTATTCCTCCTGCTACTGCTCCTCTACCAGTATTACATAAATGTTCCTCAAAAACCGAAGACCAGCAGAGAGCAATATTCCTTCTTATCAGTTTCCACAATGCAATGGGATTAGAAGATGAGTATTCTGATTCTTACAATTTAAAAAAAGAAGTCTTCTTAGGGTTTCCCTGCCAATGCTTTAATTATTGCCATCCCAAAGTCCTCAAAGATTCCTGAAAGACAGAGAGGGAAGAGTGAGAAGAAGATAACTTTAAGACAAATTATTTTAATTTTCTGGGAAATTATTGCAATAACATATCACATATCAAAGAAATTCAGCTTCCACTGTTTCAGTAGTGATTAAAACTGCTCTATATCTATATAGAACCTTTCATTAAATTATCTAGGTATTACTTACCCTAGAAATAGTCTTTGAGAAGATAGTCTGTCTATCACACTTTTGTAAAGTACTTAGTTCAGTGAGATCCAATATGGTTGCAGGATTTAGGAGCTAATGTAACATATACTTCCTCTTTGATTGAAATCAAATAGATAAAACTCTTAATAGACAAACAGAGCAGTTAATCTCTTTTAAATTTTGTTTCACATACAAGAGAACAGGGCATAAGGAGTGTTAAATCACTTGAAAAAGGTCATTATGAATCTGTGGGATCATTTAATGAAGCTACTGTATAGCTAGGAAAGATTTGCAGAGCTCTCACTCCCTTGGGGCTGGGCAGGAAGGGAAAGTTTGTATGGAACCAAAACAAACTCCAGGACTCATGTAATATATGGAAAATAATCTATTGCAGACTTGTTCTAGTCAACAATGCAGTTCTATAGGGCTGTTGTAGCAAGAGTTCTAAATTACACCAATTTTTCTGGCCAAAATCTAAGAAATAAACAAAATGTTTCAGAGCTGAAATGTATTTCTTACTTATGCACTTCTGGCTCTACTAATATTCTTCTGGCTAACACCAGGGAGTATGTTGGGCATACAATAAAATACAAGCAAAGTCCCTACCCTGAGATGCTGCAGATATGGTAATAAAGAAAACATGGATGCTAATGACAGCTAATGAGTAAATTAACCAGTAAAAGTAGTGTAAATGACACCCTGAAAAAATGGGTAATACATACTGAATCTAATGGCATTGTAGTCTTTCTTTTAAAATTAATTTTAAGGCTAGATTTCAGTGAAGTGCGTTTTTTCCATGTAGAAGCTTCATTAGAAGCAATCATTAAACTATCTGTGGCTAGACAAGTGTCTGCTTTTCTACTTATTTCTAACGTTCCATTGGTCTGTACCCATTAAATATTGGTACTTTTGTAATAAGAAACTCTAATTCCTCTAAATTGAATCTGTGTTTCTAATTCAAGAGATTACAGTCATGTTTCTCACACTGGCTTAATTGTTCAACATATTTATGTAGCAGCCCTTTCAGAAGTTGAAATTCTTACTACTTTCAGGCAATTTAGTCTTAGAATTCACTTTGGAACTAAATTTTCTCTGTGTTTCCTATTATAAAGCAACAATAGGCAGAAGCTCATAAGCTCATTTTATGTTATTTGGATTGGTAATGTCAAAGCATTATGTGACCTTTGAAGCACAATAACAGCCTGGAAGCACTACTGAAAAGTCTCTCAGGAGCTGATAAACCTACTCAGTTTTAGAGGTAAATGCTCTGTGTATTATACTTCATAGGATAAAAAGCTGTGAAAATCATTCATCGCCTAAGTCACGAAACTGCAATTCTTTTCAGTCATTTTAGAGGTCCCAGCTAAGACTGTCAAAAGGAGCACATTTTTCAGAGGTACTGCACAGTCTCTTGAAGGATTGCTATAAAACCAGCCTATTACTCTGGCTATGCAAGTGCCGTGGGAAAAAAAATCCTCACACATTTCCTTTCTCAAACTGATTTTAAAAATCAGTTCTTTGCTATAGAATGCTGCTGCTTCTCATTATTTCATTTGAATTGCAGAGGAGTAATTGAAAAAGGAATTAACCCTTGACCTAAACTGCAAACTCAATAAACTAATACTGTGTCTGTGGCATATAAAAGAGTATCTCCAGCTGTGTTAATCACTAAGGGTTATGCTTTAGACATTTTCTATTGTAAGTCAGGATATGCAGCAAGAGAACTGTCTTTGTAGTGCTTGCACCTACTGAAGAGGTGGCCATTTTTCTGACAGATGTGGAATTTGAAGAGGGCAATGCAAGCTGAGTGATGGAAGAGTCTGGAGGTGCCACCCAAGAAACTAAGTATGTGAGCCAAAAGTTACGCTGTCTTTCTAATGAGTTCTTTCAGAAATGCATCTGTTTAGCATGACCAGAGTAAAATTCTTCACCTAGAACAGAACATAGGAATGCTTTCTTCCCTCTGACATACCACCTCTCAGCAATTAAAATGCTGAAACTTCATGCCAAAAATTTGCCACATCAATGCACATATGACAGACAGGATTAATCTTGTTTGGGTGTTTGTGTTGTTTTGGTTTTTCTCTTAACAGGTTTTTTGTGTTAGCATATTAGATGGAGAGATTTGTAAGTTACAAAGTTTTATAGTTCTGAGGTCAGACCTGCTTCTGTTCCTATTTGTCAGGCACTGAACTTGCTTCCTAGAACATTCTTCATTAACCAGAGAACTTTACATTCAACTATCCTGAGGGTGTATCATATACTGCAATTAACATCTAACATTACAACACTTGGCATTTCTAAATTACTTCTTATCCCTGAAGCTGCTGTTATTCACATTAGTGTTCCAGAACACCCATTTTGAACAACTGAAAGCTAAACTTGATAAATTAATTATAAGGTATGATTTATCAGGTACGAAGATTTTCTACTCAATATTTCAAGTCTCAAGGTAGAGTCACCTGGCCTACAAAAATGCTTTCCTCTCAGATCTTTTTGCCTTTCTAATTAGAAGATTCGAGCATACTTCAAGCCTTTTAAGTATCTCAGCTAACAAAAGGGAAAAGAACCCCCCCCAAAAATGAGTCTTGCAGTCCCAGCATCTAATGTGGAAAAAATAGTGTCTATGTTTTGAAAGATGTGCCAAGTATTACCTCCTTGTGCCTCCATGATTAAATGAGAGAATGGCCCCTCCACAAAATAGTGTTACACGCTGAATTTGGAGCCATGTGGTCATATAGTGTTTCACTCAGATTACATCAACTGGCTTTCCTTGATCAACTAGGTGGGTTACCTTGTTATAGAAGGAAATCAGATTTAATAAGCAGGACTTTCTCCTGGCTGTGACTGATGACAGCATTTTCTTTCAGGTGTTTTTCAATATCTCCCAGAATAATCTTCTCCATAGCTTTATCAGGCACTGAAGTGAGACGGACAGGCCTGTAGTTTGCAGGGTCCTAAAGCATCATGAACATTTTATTTCTATGCAGACACTCACAACATTACTTTCAGAGCTAAAATAGTTGAGATCAAAAGACTCTTCAAAGTTGGGAGTTGATCAGATGGTTTGTTGTTCATAATTCTGTATTTGATAACCAAGGCACTGCATGTGGCAGAGGTGACTAAGGCTTCACAAAGTGACCACAGTATTTGAATACTGAAAGCATATTTGGGTATTCAGAATGTTTGTGTACATAAAGGCTCCTAACTTTGCAGCATCTGAAGTTCTCTCTGGCTGGTATTCAGAAGCAGGTAAAACCTTCTGAAATATTAGGTAAAATTTGGCTAAAAATATATGTGTCGTATGATGTGCACATCGTGCATAAAGTTCCATATTCCTTTTATTTTAACACAGGTATGTTAGTACTGACAAAGCTCTTACTGGCACAGTAGCTCTGAAGTTGGGAAAATTATATATTTGACACAGGGCCCATAACAAGGCCTGTAAGGGCATGAAACCTTCTTTAGAAAATAACCTGAAATAACATCAATCTAGTTTACTCAGATTTTGTCTCTAAGTAAGCCATCTATTCTCCTGAGCCAGACAAGTGCTATCTTCTGCTTTGAAGAAAGGGGACAGCCCGAGTCACCTGTTTTCTGTATGATAGTGAGAAATACGTGATTTCCTGTAGAAATAATGAATGCTTCACTGATATGCATCCTCCATGATAGGGCCAGTACCAAATTTACAGTTCAAATCCATAGTTTAACCTCCCTTGAAATGTCCAGTTGTTGGAAATCGAATTCCTGATATGCCAGCAGGTCTTCATGTCTGAAAGGAGCTGTTTGAAAAACGATGAAGATTGGTCTCAAAAGTTTCACTATCTCAATCCTTTGCACTGGCCACCTGTTAGGTGGTGATTGCTGGTGTACATTGGTACATAGTTCACAAATAAGAAGAATTTTTACCAGCAATACCTTTAATATTGTATGAAATAACATCCTATTTGGCCTGGAGACAATTCTCACAGAGAACCACCATCCTTATCTTAGAGAGGAAATTGTACTGTCTGTATTACTTGTGAGAATTGTATTTCCCTGGGCAAAGCTGAAAATAATAATAATAGGAAAGCAATTACATTAATTTCATCTCCCCAGCAAAAATTTAAGGATAATAAGTAAAGACATATTTCTACATAATTTGCATTATTTGTGTTTGTCTTCATGTACAGCCAGGCTTTTTTCCAGTTTTACTGTGACTGTATTTGTATTCAAATAATTTGAAGCATCAGTGCTAAGGTATAGTATATACTGTAAAACAACTTTCGATCCCTTAATGCAAAAACCCACAAGTCAATCAGAAATTGGCACATTTGTGCACAGGCAGTTAAATCTCTGGACAGATATGTGCATATTTTCTGCTTTGCAGAAAGCTTTCAGACTCACTTATCACAGGCAAAATTGGGAGAGTGTAGAAAGTGACTACCACAATAGTAGCAATTTAATCATTGTTTTGTCATTTTTTTTTAATTCAGGCAACTTCTTTTCTCTCCCTATTCAAGCAGAAAACAGAGTTTGACTGTTGTAGAGTTTTTTATTTTAAACAAATCAGCTTTCAGATTGTATTGAATACAGCTTAAGAAAGCTTGCTGGGTGTTTTTTATGATGTACTTGATGGGTGTATGTTGAAATCTGTATGTTGATATCTGAGTTTGCAAGAGAAGAAACCTCAGAACTGCCCAGAGATATTATCACAAGAGAAGATATTTTTATATCAAATACTATCATTATGATAGATTTTAATTCCTCTGCACTTCAAAATGGTTGCTGCAGATTATTGTGGGAATTTTTTTGTTTATGCTCTGCTGATAGTGGCTCCAAATGTATTTGCAATTTTGTTTGTTTACTCCCCTGCTGTCTCTAAATAAGCTCTAATAAGTTATTGCATGTTTGTTTCAAAAATAGTGGTTAAGTGGTTAAGTATGGCAAATTACACACCTTCATGATTTTTGGTTTTCTTTTTTTTCCACCTGGAAGAATATGTAAATGACTTCTTATCAATGCATGGCACAATATATGCCAGATTTTCAGCGGATTCCCTGATTATGGGGGGACTGCAGCCCCATATGTGCAGGGCTGTGTCCAGAGAGATATGCCAGGGACAGAACTCGGTGGTACAAGTCTGGCTGTCATTTCCACAGAAAGGGCTATCTGAACATCGGTTAGGAAAAGTGGATTGTTCAGAGGATTGAAACAATAGCAATAAGATAGGGTTCAACAGTACAGTGTTCAAAGACATTCATTCAGAAGCTAATAGCAGGTTTTGAAACTCTGCAGTGAGAGCTCTTCATCAGGAAAGCCCAAGAGGGGAACATTTTGAGATGATTAGTTCATTGCAGGGGAAAAAACTCAAAACACAAAAGAGGCACTCTGGACATGACAGAGGCACACAATTTAGCTGAAGAATTTTTTGTGGAACTTGAGTAAAATGCACAGAGCACCAGAAATGCTGTTTTACAGTGTTGTTCCCTGCCATGTTGTACCCACCCCCGGTGTTGGTGGCAGCACTGGGGGGGCTGCCCCGCAATGGATACAGCTGATTCAAGCGGCTCCAGAGGCCCCACTGCAGGGCATAGCTAAGCCCCTCAGCCATGGTGGGAGAGGTGTTTCCCTGCAGCCCACGGAAAGGCCCCAGGATGGAGCAGGGAAAAGTGTGAGGAAGAAGCAGCAGAGAGGAAGTGGTGTGGGTTGGCCATAGCCCCGTATTCTCCATACCCTTGTGCTGCTTGGGGCGGGGCAGGGGGGTAGAAGGTGGAGGGGTTGAGAGTGGAGGAGTGAGGTTGTGACTTAGAAGAAGCATTGAGGAAGAAAGGTGTTGTTTTAGTGTTTGCATGTGTTTCCCACTAGCTGAACCACTAAGTAAATATTTTAATTTGCCATTAATTAAGTTCATTATTCCCAAATCAAGTCTGAGTCATCTGTGATAGTAGTACATAAGTGATATCCCTGTCTTTATCTGGAGCTTTCTTAATCCTGTTCTTATTTTCTCCCCTGATCCCACTGACTTGGGGCATGAGCAAACAACTGGGTGGGGGTTTTGCTGCTGGCCAATGAAAAACTCAATATACAGGCAGGAGACGACTTTGAGAACTTCGGTGGCAGTCCAGAAATATATAAATACAGAAATATACCAAGCATGAAGGATAACAACTGAAACAAATTACAATATTTGCAAAGGAACAAAATGGGTAAAAGCAGAATTGATAAAGACATTTACATTATAAACTCAAAGGGCGTGATCTGAAAATCTCTTCATCTATGAATAGAGTGAACAAAACCAGCTAGGATAACGGTACCATTTGAAACAAGCAAAAAACAAAAAAAAAGGTCAGGTAGAGTCAATTCATAACCTAGCTTATGTGACAGTGAGCATTTGTAGTAGCAGTAGGCAATTTCTTGTAATAAATGAGAGAAGTGTTTTATCCAAAGAGAAAACTCTAGGATACTTTAGATATGATGGAAGGAATCAAAATAGTAATTTCAAATCTGAGATGTTTTCGGGATGAACAATGAAAATTTCATGCCTAAAGGTACATTTTCTGAGAGGTTCTTCCAATGGGATTGAGATTGCAGTTCCTGTGCAAGTGTATAAGCAACACAGTATATTATAAATAACATCAGGACCAAAGTTCTTCACCAGAATTAAACCTGAGAATGAAGTATACCTCAATGAATACACTCTTTAATTGGATCAGCAACTAATTAATTTTAGAATTACATGATTTTAAGAATAACACGTACTCTGCATATTTCTTAAAGGCACAGCTGAAGGCATCGTTGCTGCACATTCAATAACGTTAGTCCATCAGACCATTTCTCCTTGCTTCCAGATAACAGCATGTTTGAGTTGTAAAAGGGGTTTTGGATCATTATTCAAAATCTACTCTACTGAGACCAACTCCAGCCTCTTAAGTACTTTTTGGAGTCCTTTGCTTTGTTCAAAAACTACTTCAAAGCTAAAGAAATGTCCCTCATGAAGAAAGACATTTCATTCAAAAGTTTTGTGTGTTACATTTCTGTAAAGTAAAACATGTGCAGATATTCTTCCCAAGAATGCCAAGGCAGTGCAAGGATCAAAAAAAGAGGTTTATTTCAGATGCAAGGATCACTTTTTTACGATGTCGCTCATCTGACCTTCAGGGACAAAAGGCAATGCTCCTCCTCTTCCTCTTCTCTCTCTCCTCCCCTGCTCTCTCAGGCCCAAGGAGAGTGTACATGTCTGCAAACATATTATCTCTCTGCATACCAGAGAGCAAGGCTGAGAACTTCTCTTGCTATGTGGGGGCGGAAAGCATTGAAACTGCCTTTGAGAAAGANCCACCTAGGCAGAAAGCGTTCCTAGCAAAAGGAGTTCTAACTTTCAGTTACAAATTCTTCTGGAAATGTATCAGTCAGTTATGTGAAAAGTGTGGAGAACACTACCATCAATTTCCAGCTCAAGCAAAGACTACATTCTAGAAGGCTGAGCAAATCCATTAGCCTCTTTTTCCAGCAGGAGTGAAAATGTAAATCCTTACACCTGTAAAGTGGAGACAAAACCATTTCCTTGCCTCAGAGGAACATACAGTTGTTACCTAAAATGACTAGAATTATAAGTGCCAAAGTGATTAGAACCTCAGTCGTTTAAAGAAAGAAATCACATTTTCTCAGGAGATTTTCAAATAGAAGAACAAAGTACCAGAAAATTGAGTGTGGAAAATAATCCTCCACTCTCTCCAATCTCCAACAAGCTAGACTAATTTATTTATCTTTCACAACATTGATTTATATGGCTGGCAAACTGATTCAGCTACTCAGAAGGAAGAGACCATCTGAGAATAGGAAAATTATCTATGTAGCAGGGTTTTCAGTAATTTCAATAAATTACACTCTCAAAAATGATACCATGAAATGAAAAAGTCCTCTTTAATTAAAAACTCCATTAAAAAGAAGTATGTATATACATTTACCTTTATGAAGTAAATACATAAGTCCTGCTAAGCAGACTCAGAGCTGCTAAAACTCTGGAATAAGCTAGTTTTAAAAATTAGACTTCTAATGAAATTTAAAGTTTAGTGTGGTCACAACTGTCTTGACTAGTCTTAGTCTAAATAAGCATAAAAGAGATACACGCTGCTTTTTGGAAACTACAAGAAAACCATTGATGTAAGTTAATTATTTCTCTTCTGCTTGGGTTGGAAAAAAACCCCAAACCCCAAAAAACACCAGCACAACAACAAAAAAAGAGACTGTTAGTTTTAAGAATCAGCTGGTAGTTCAGAAATTAATTTGCAGAAGCACATCCTCTTCAGAATTCAGAGGTCTTTAAATTAGGTGTCTGGTCCTTGTATATCCTAAGGGGAGAAATAGAGACTTTCAAGGTAATGTTCAGAGCACCTAATGTAGTATCTTGCTCTTGTGCCACTTTCCACTGGGTCCTCTCTGCATTCATGGACTGCAAAGGAAAATCTGGATCCCAGTATCATAATTTACAGTCCTAAAACAGCTATAGAAGGGGAGGTAAAAGAAAGATGATGTAAGATTTGTGCCTTGTTCAAACTGGCACCAGCAATTGCTTTCATTATTGCCCGAATATTTTTGCATAGATAGTATCAGGTCTTGTGGGAGAGGAAAAGGCCTTTATTAAAGTCCACTGAATTTTTGGATAGACTATTAATTGAAATTCATTCATTCATTGTTTTCTCCTGTTGAGCTTTAATTCCCCTTCTTTGGCACTTTTTATTCTACCGAGAGCCTTCAGTGCATAAAGTCAAATTACTTTCCTGCTCTCCCTGTAAGTAAATTGGAGTTAGAAATACTGAGACTCACCTTACGTCCTCCATTTTCTTTAACAGAGAATGAGGACCAAATTTTGTCACCATTTTAAAATATCCTGAAAAGTTACCCACAACCGAAAGATCAGCTTCTGTCTGAAGAATCCCAGGTAGCAAACACTGGTCTCTTTGAAAAACTTTTCATTGTATGGGGGTTTTTTAAATGAAGGAACAAACATCTCAGAGAAACAAGCTGTTTCTAAGAAAATTAAAAGGACTGCTCATCCTGTTTTTAATTTATTCATTGTTTGTCTTGGTAAAACTGAGTATTCCGGATTAAATCCTCAGTTGTGCTGTACATTTAATTTTGAGATTTTAAATTAGAAATTATTAGATCTTCTATGTTTTATACTTATTGGGAATAAATAAATTAATTTTTCTGTGTGCTTACATAGAAGCTGGTATTGTCAAGATGTTAAGCGACATCTTCACAAGAGTCCTGTGTACTTCCATTTATACTTCAAATGCCTCCAAAAGTGCTAATACTAGGGACCTGATGTCCCTACTATAACCTGTGTAGAGAGAGGCTTTATAGTGTGAAACTGAGAACACATTCAATTCAATGCTTGTAAAAGTGAATTGAATTCAAGCAGCAGTGGCACACAGGGCTGCCAGATACAGAACATGGGTAACCAGCCTCATCAGCCAGCACTCACTCTGTGTGATAGCATTTCCTCTGCATACCCCTTATATTCCACAGTGTGGTCTGAAGTGCTCAGACCAAATAACACATGCCTTGACTCCTCTGTAAAGGTCCCGGCAGTGAATCCCATCTGCTAACATCACACTTCAGAGCAGAGGGCAGCTTATTTCCTACAAGAAAATATTTTTGTCTGAAACAGAGTCCTTGTTCCCCACAACACCTCAGAATAAGGACTGAATGTTCAAAATGAGGTTCTGACTTTGTCAGGTAAATCTCTTAGAGAATCTTTACACTGGTGCTGGCACTGTCAAAGATATTACTGTATCTGCCTCATGGCTGAATGGACGGTGTTAGTCTACCTGGATGCCAGTATAGCAAATATATCCAAGGCTAACTGATGCTCCAGGGAGCAATTTAGAGTTTGCAAAAAGGTAGTCTCAGACATACAGCAGTCAGCACCTGGAAAACAAAACCCAGCACAAATCCCAAGCATTCAACTGTCTGTGTAGCAAGTGTTTGAAAAATCTTGTTGCTTTGGGCAATAACTGTAACAAAGATCAGAATTGCTGCTGTGGAGTAGAAGAAAAAGAGTTCAAAATTAATAAATGGAACTTGTTGGTTTTACTAACCTTTCTGAAAAATTTGCTTTCTAATTTCAGAGAACCTTTAATCCACTAATATGCAAGTATATGCTCTATTTTAAGTTGTATATAATGTAATAATATAATTACTTCAACAGAATAAGAAAGAGTATCAATCAAAATGTACTGTAAGTCAGGCAAGTTATTTATTTTGTCAGCAGTTGGAATATACAGCTGCTCATGTTTTTTAGTATTTCACACTAATCATTACATTTATTTGCTTCTTACAAACTGCTATGAAGTGCTACTTCTCCTTCCAACCAAATAAACTACAAGCTGTAGGCATCACAAACATTTTACAGAAATATGAATTATGTGCGAGTGGGATACAAGAATGAGAGAGACAGGAGACAGAAAGAGGTGCTCACTCTTAAAAATTTAAACTAGATTCTGCTGAGAAAGAGGATCTGAAGGCTTGGAAATCTGTGCTGCATGTTGTGTACACAGTAACATATCCATCCATTTGGTTTAATATTTGCCAGGGAAATCACAAAGCCCTCTCAGGCTACAGCAGCATATAATCTCCTTAAATGTTTTCCTGAGCTCCTGACTCCGGAATGCATAGATTAGTGGATCAATGATGGAATTGCACATGATGAGGATGAGGTAGAAGTTAAAGTGGGACATGAAGCACACACAGTAAGGGTTGTAGGGGCAGGAGATGTAGAAAATCAGGTGCAGGAAAAATGGAGCCCAGCACACAACAAAAACTCCAATCAGGATGGTGAGAGTGATGGCCCCTTTCATGTTGGCCCCTTGGCGAATAGGGCCAGTCCCTGGAAGAACAGCAATCTTTTTTATATGCATCCTAGCCAACATAAACATGTGGACATAGAGGGATGCCATGAGAATGAGCATAGTGAAGAACATGCTAATAAGGCAGATGATGACAACACTGCTGTCAGAGTAAATGATGAACAAAATACCTGACACTGTGCAAGCAGCCCAGATGCATGTGATGATAACCCCTACACGTTTCACTGTCATGATATTATGGTATTGGAGGGCGTAAAAGATAGTAAAGTACCTGTCCACTGCTATTGAGAGAAGACTGCAAATTGATGCAAGCAAGGAACTGCAAATCACTGAGTCAATGACATTGTCAATGTTTATGGTAAAGCTCTGTGCATCTGTGTCTGTGTTGTTTAGCAGCGTGATGACAATGGTTTCTGATCCATTAGATACACTCACTAGCATGTCAGCCACTGCCAAGCTACAGATGAAGAAGTACATGGGTGAATGGAGGTTCTTGTTCTTGGCTATCGCCACAATGACCAAGACATTCTCCAGCAGGCTGATAATGCCCAGAGTCACAAACACTTCAGGGGATACAAAGAGTTGCTCATAGCAGCCTCCTGAGGAGTGGCCCTTCGCATTGGGCTCGCTGGCACCTCCATGCAGCCTGTAGCTGTGGTTCCAAAAATGGACAGGCTGGAGTGTCCCACGGTGCTGGGTGAAATTCATCTTATTGAGATCCCCTTTCAGCTTCCTGCTTTTAAAACTCCTGTTCCTTTCGCATTCCTTCGAAAACCTTCTTTGGTTTTTCAGCTTGGAAAAAAAAAGAAAAATAAGCTAGGACCAAGGCAGACAGCAGTTCAGAACACTTGACTACTCTGGCAAAATCAGGTTTCAGACTCAGAAATACTGGTTTACAGTTTCACAGATGCAGTTTCTGATCATCTTCACATTTACCTTGGTGATTTATGTCACAGAGTCCCAACAGTCTTTATGTTTGCATCAGATTCTTCCCTGTGGTCAGTTCCTGTTTAGTTCACTGGTGTGCTGCGAGGTTTTTTGTTCCTTTCCATTAAAGAGAGGCGAGCATAAAATGCCCAAGTGACTGCTGCAGAGCAGGAACTGATTCCAAACTGCAAACACCACTCTCGCTGTCAGACAGTGCATGCCGGCTGCCTGTTTTACGGTGTGTGGAAGAGACAAATATTCAAGGCACTCTCCGCCTCTACTTTCCCTTCCAGCCAATGAGACGCAGGAAGTGCAGAAAGTGGAGGGGCTGCTGATTTCGAGCCTCTCTGAAACATCACACGGCACAGTAGCTTCAGATGCAGTACAAGTAGCTACAGGAAAGCAGATAGGCTACCAGAGATTTGCTTCTCTTCTTTAACTTCAGAATAATATTTCAATACGTTTTTAATTAGGAAACTTACAGAACTGTACTAGCAATCTTACAGAATTCTGGCGGCTGAACTGACAGCTTTTTATTTTTCACTATGTGACCACAGACTGCAATTTACTGTGATTTACTCTTGCTCCTTCTGTGGCACAAAGTTGCTCTGCCTTTCATGTGTGACACAATAAGAACAGCAAAAGGAAGCAAGAGAATATGTATTTCCTCTTGGTTCTCTCTCCCAGGTCTCCTCTGCCTCGATAGCTTGTCTATCCCTTAACTATCCATTTGCAAGATGTATTGCAAGGTTGCATTATATTCTCTAAGCTTCTTAAAATTTTTAAGAAATGGAGACAATCTAAGGACCAAAACCAACATGACCCAAAATCACCAATGTCTTAATACACTGACCTAAATAAAGCAGGTAATAGTCCTCCTCGTAATCTTATTTTTGGGAAGGAAAGATGATGGAGTTGATTGCAGGGCTTCTGATTGCAGAAGCCCTGTAACCATCAGAAATTAAGATATTGGGCAGAAAACCAAAAATCTGTATTTAGGATAGATGAAGGAAAGCAACAGGAGTCAAAGTTGCAACCTGTAAGAAATGGAGCTTATACAATGGTAATGACACAAAGGCATTAATAAATCTCCTAGAGATCAATATGGCCTGTCTGCCCTTGAGAAGAAGCAAGGGAAGAATGTGAAAAGAATATGAAGAGACACGAAAAAGTTGTTTTGCTGTTACCTCCTCAAGCATTACAACCACGGATTGAAAAACAAATATATTGAACAAAGCCTAAACTACTGATTAATTTTAAAGCTGAGTAGGCTATAGGCAAGTCAGTCACTGCACCTGAGAGTAACATTTCCAGTCAACTACCAGGAAGACTATGTAGGGATCTGCGTGATGCAAGAGTCTATTTCCTACAACCTCTCAAAGTTTTTTCGTCTTCTATGCATCATCTGGCTTTAAAATGAACAGCTATAAAGAGGTACAGGAATACAGCACGTGAGTAGAAGCACAGCTATCTGTATTCAATATCTCGGCACCAGGGTGAAGCAGGACTTTACTTTCACACTTGGATTTCTACAGACCTATGGTTATGAAGACCTATATCACAAGAAAAGCCTCAGTCAATTTTTTCTAGGACTCTCCCCTAGAGATTGCTTCATAAAGCTGAAACATAAACTACTGACAAACAGAATAACTTGCAGCACAGGAAATCCCATATTTATCAATTTGGAAAACATAATTGCACTAACTCTGTCCATGGCAGGACTTGCACACTGCCAAAAGGGTGAGATTTACTCTCCTATCAAGACATAAGGCAAACTAGGATTCAAAAAGATTTGTTATCTAGTTACTGATCTCTGGGCCAGAATACAACATGCACTAACTCTGTCCATGGCAGGACTTGCACACTCAGCCCTTAAAAGACATAACTACTGTGCAAGAGCAGTGAGAAAAATTGTACAAAGACTGATGTGAGAGAACAGCATCTCCCCAGATAAGGTACTTTTTCTACACCTGCAGCCAGAAACGCATACTCTTTCAGTTATCCTGGTGAGGCACCCACTCAGCATCCCTTCCCTCATGAACCTCTTCATGCTAGAAGTGCCCCTGATCCCCAGGGATCTCTTCCCTTCACCTACTTAGGTGGAGGTAGAGCAGTCAAGCCTGGCAAGAACAGAGGAAGCCACCACCAGAGAATACTGCCCCATTTGCCCCAGTTATCTGTCTGCCTATTCCTCTTCTGGTTTCTCCTTTTCTCTGCACATTGTCTCCATTCTTATCCCCAATTTTCTTTCCATTTACTCTCTTCACCCAGAAGCTATACAGACAGTGGTTCATGCTTGATTTCTCCCTGGATGTGGTCATTAAAATGAAATATTGGTTATAACAAAGGAAAGAAAAGCACACCCACAGCCATCACTCACCTCCAAATTTCTGCTTATGGTCTGCATTCTTAGGGCACATTTATTTTGGTGCTATGCATTCATACTTGTGGGGTGAGGTTACATGACTGGAAGCAGCAGATTTAAGGTAGTTTGGCAACTTTGCTGAAGCTCTGAAGAGGAGCCGATGTATATTAGCCTGCTCTAACTAAAAGGTAAAACAAGCTATATGAGCTCTTTTTTTCAATGAGAGACAATGTATGTACATCTAACTACTTCCATGCAAAAAATGGATACATGTCTCTGGCTTTCATTCAATAAAATATAATGTCAACCATATAATGTTAAAATGATTCAAAGAATCCTAGTTCTCTTATGCTTGAAAATATGTTAATATTTCAATTTTTTAGTCATAGATAATAGGAATATTGCCTAATGTATATTGCCTAAATTGTTTCTTAGATTTTAAAAACTAAAACTAAGCAAATATTTCTTTCTGGTGGCTGGAAAACTATTCAGTGCCATGGAACACCAGCCATGGGTGCAGAAAACTATAAATTGATAACTAGATATATATATCACTATAAAGTGATATACTAATATGAGCTCCAGCTCTTAAGAGAAACGAACCATCAACAAAGATTTGATACCAGACTCCCCTTTCAACATAATGAGGAATCATATGGTAAAAATTATTAATTTGACCTGTCTTTAAAAATATCAATTTTAAGACTTCCTCCTACACAGTTCCCCCATGTTCAATACTCTGTTTGCAACACTCTTCTATACCCACCCCCCTGATTGTATTACAGTCATCTCCACCTCACAACATTTTTGAGAAATTAATTATCCTCTGGCAGTTTATTTTGAAAGCATTCACTGAAATCAATAATGAGCAGATAAAATCCCAGTAGTAATACAGGAAGACAGGCAGAGCTGCGAGCTGGCTGTACAGGTCCACTGCGCGAGAAAAAAGAAAGGTAGAGGGAGTTACCACTGGCCCTTTCCTGCTCAAATGTGCAGCATGTGAGATCTCCTTGAATCCCATGACCATGTTACTCGAGCACTGAGATAATACTTAGCACTTCAACATCTGTAACTGGAAACAGAGGAACAGTTGTGGGAAGCTGGGCAGAAAGAGGAGCCAAATAACACATTATTAACACTTAATCAGTCCCTCAGAGTTGTTGCGAGTGTGCTGGTACTCTGCAGAGGGCGATGCTGCATTTACGTGCACAAGCATAATTCACAGAAGAATTTGATTCCATGTGCTCAGATCCAGTTTTTCTGTGTATTCAAAACCTCAAATCCATAACATAGTAAAAACACTGTAATATATTTTAGCATGCAAATTTTGAAATAAAAAAAAGAGCCAGGCAAATAAACTTTGACATTTTCTGTGAGACTTTAGCCTGTATCATCTCTTTATATTATAGCAGTGGCAACTTACACCTAACACTCAAAATATGTACCAAAACCAGACAAAATAATGCAATGTACTTCTCTATCCAAACCACTGATATCTTTGGAAGAAACATTTCTTTTTTTCTTTCCAGTTCACTAAATTAGCACATGAGCAATATGGAGACATTTGTTTGTTCGTTTATGTGATGGTTTGGTCCAGGTCTTTTTCCTGGTAATCAGGTTGTAACCAAGGAAGGGACCATGTTCCCGGTATTCCATACGATTTTTACATAACCCAGGGTATAAATAAGAAGGGGGAGAAGCCTTCGCTCTCTCTTCCCTTCCAGTGGATCTGAAGATGCAGGTTCTCTGCTATCGGTCTCGCCCAGGTGGAGGAGTTGAGGCCTTGAAGGCCTTGGGAGGCGGAGAGTGCCAGTGGTCGTTTGGCAATTCTGCTGTCTCAAGGAAAGTAGTGAGATTTCACTTGTTTACTACCTCTCCGTTGGGTTTCGAGAGTGTATTTGTTTTGATTTTTCTTTTGTGTCCCTTTTTTTCCTTTCCCTTTCCCTTACCCTCTCCCTTTGGGGGTGTCTGGGCCCCCTTAGCTGTGTACATAGCATATTAATCATATATAATTGTGATATATGTAAATATATATATATATTTTGATATAATTCGGTTGGTCTTGAGTCCTGCAGGTTTTTTTTCTTTGCCCTGGTAAGGGAAGGGAGGGGGAGGCTTTCACTGTGGGTTTGAGCATTTGGATGGGTGCCAGGTCCAAACCATCACAATGTATTTAGACAGGTACTTCTCTTTTGCTCTCCTAACATCCCTCTGAAGCAAATCTCTGCTCTATAGTCTGTCCACCTTTCATCCTCTCATTTTACTACAATCTGGATTCTGGATGATGCATTCTGTATTAACATCCCTGTTAGTCATGGAGATATGAAAAAATCATTCCAAAGCTCCATTTGTTGCCCAGTGTTCAGAACATTGATCACTATCTTTCGGGACCATCTATCTAAGCAGTTTTCAACACACCTGAAATGAAACAAATGAAAACAAAAATGAAAATTTTGGAGTACTGATTACCTTGGAATCTTACTTATTTGAGATGAAGGCAATTTTTGGGTCCAAGGGCTTCAGTGCTGAAAGCAGGAACCTCTTTTCCTCCTATCTGTTAGTTAGAAAAATAGGAGAACTCACTAGTCAATTTGGGGACTGAAAAGCACATAAATGTTGATTTTGCTGGCAAGTGATACCTTTGAACTTGAAGATGCTGTAACTGTGTAGAAGTGGAATGTTTTCCATTAAAATGGCATGAGGAGTGCAGAGGCTTTAAGCACGCAACCATTTAAATCTGATCTCATTTCTATTTTAGGTGATTGCTGTTGTGGTCATAGAGATTATTAATTTGCAGTAAATGCAGCAATGACAGTCTTTGTCCTATTCATTTCTCCCCATCCCATCTCTCCCAAATAGTGACTTTTCTTTTACTTGCTTATAGATTTAGATGCTTGTCTGTTTAGACTCATCTGAAGCACTTTGTTCAAGCATCTCTGTAATCTCCTTGGTGTTAATATCGTTCCTCAAAAGATTTACAGCAGCATTTAGGATTAAATACAACTTAAACTTTGCCATTCATCCAGATCAGAAAACGAAAAAACAATAACCCTGAGTTTGTAACTTCCTTGATTTGTTTTATGCCCAACAAATAAGCTGTTAACCTGGTCATTTCCTTTGTTCATGACCTTTGAATACAAATACAGCAGAGGTAATACCTCTAAAAACAAGACACTTTTCTTCACTCTATACACTCCTGAACAGAGAAGTTTTCATCACTATCATTGCTTAGATCATAAGATCATTTTATATTATGAAGTTTAAAATGATCTTAACTTTTTTAGTTTTTCATATTCACTTTTGTATCATAATGATATTCAGTGTTTATCTGTGTGAGAGTTGCAGTAACATTTTATTCTAGCAGAAAACTGATCTAGTCAGTCCAGCTATCTAATCATGAAAGCCTGAAAAATGATATGCCTCATTATAGTTGAATAAGAAGTAGAGAATCAAGTCAGAAAAATTGACAGATCATTTAGTGACAGCCCAAGATTGCATGGTGGCAAAAAAAGCTGTTTCGTATGACATCAAGTCACTTCAGTTCAGTTTTTTTCAGTGCACCCCTCAGAGTGGGTGTATAACCACCACTTAATTTGAGATGGAAAGTTATTAAGTGGCTTAGGATTTCTCTTCCAGTCCCTTCACTTCTGAGGGTGATTGTTGTTATTCCAATACAAAAGTCATATGGACACTTCTTCAGCTCCTACTGTAAAGTGACTGGTGCTGTGCACACACAAAGATTAGTAGGTTTAAAATCTATCAGTTAGGAGCTTCTAATAAATCAGTTATTTATTGTCTGAATTAAGGAATTTACCAACAGCAGTTGTCAGGGTCCTGTCTCCAGTGTGTATGCCATCCTATAGCTCTGGATGGCACGTGCCCTAAAATGCTTGCTTGCAGAATTTGGAGGCTAAAACCCTTTGGTGATGCATGCAAGGTGGGCAGTGGCAAGCAGATACATCTGAACACATCTTTTAAGGCAGAAGGGAGCATTAATCCTACAGAAACCATAGTATGATTGCAAATTTGATGGAGAAAATACATACAATCCATTCAGTCCAAAATAAACTCCAAACAATGAGCACTTAGTAATTCAGGGTTGTAAATTTACACTCTCAATGGTTTACAGTTATGGGACCTATGGTTTCATCCAGCTATTTTGTGTTTAATGTCTATGGTTATAAAAATACCAGTCTTAACTTCTATACTAAATTCCTTGTAATGTTTCACTTAATACCTTGATTATGCATTTTGTGCATACGACAAGTTCCCAGATGACTAGGCTGCTACTGTTACCATGACATCATTTCTTTAGTACCTTTGCAGAAAGAGTTGTGTGCTTAGTAGCCATTGTTCAAGATGCAGAATTTATGTCTGGAGGGGCTTATGTAAATACAGTTACTGAAAACCAGTTTATTTTAACTCTTACTGAATTCTCTGCACATACACATGCACATATATGTATAAACACTTCTATCTCAGTTCCATATCATGCAGTCATGTTCCGTGTTGCCCTGTGCTCTTCTATGTAATTTCATGTACAGGAGATAGGAGCTATTCCTCAAGAAAGCCCAAAGCAGCTTGAGCTCTGTTAAAACAGGTAGTCTTCAACTGTGTATCTGCACGGTGGATTTTCATGGCTTCCATCCATTTTGGTTGCTCATCATAGCATCCTGTTTCTTAGCAAAGACATTGGACAAATCCTGGACAGAGCTGGCAGACAGTGCTTAAGCTATTCATGAATTGTTTTCCTCCACTGGAGTTCTTTGAAAACAACTAGAAATCCTGGAATCATAATCTAGTACAAGACATAAAATAGATGTATCAAGTCTTGCGACATATGAAATAGCCAGCAGTGGTGTCATGATAACACTAGATGAAAGGAAAAATTTCTGACAGTGATTCCTTGAGGTAAACACATCATCACTGACACACAATCCAAAATGTCATAGTTTCCTCTAAGAACTGGGCACAGAAAGAGAAAAGACAAAATGTCTGGACTTTTGAAGAGTTATAGTGTGTCTGCAGTGATTTTATTTCCAGATAATCTCTTTACAACAGTCATCCATATATGGTGAGGAGAATACCCCATTTCATCTTGTGACAACCGATGCAACTTAAAAAAGTCTGAATTAGAATATTGTGCTGATAGTAAAGCTGACCCATTGGAAAGCATATGTATTTTATTTGCAAAGCTTTTATAGAAAAAGTCTTCCTCTAAAATTCAGAAGCATGAACCAGTTCCTATTTCTGAATAGAAGAGATGGTCTGGGTCATTACTCAGAATTTCTAGTCCTCACTGAAGGGTTATTTCTAATAAATTCAGGAAGAGTCTCCTTTCTTTGCTTTTCAGGAGAAGAAAGTATGCCCTATAAATAATTTTCCTCTCCACTGCTGCACTACAGATTTTATGGCTACCTATGACAGAGGCTGATGACATTCTGTCGTAGCAGACTTTCATGAAAAGAAAAGGTTGGATGATAAGAGCAGTACAATAAATTAAATAGAGTGGCTAATGTGTTTATGGTGTTCAAAACCCCATACTCTACAGTTGTTAAAAAAAGAAAAGAAGGGAGAGGAGGTAGCCATGGTAGAAGAGTACTACTTGAGTCGCCTTGTCATGGCATGGTGAAGAGCATGACAGCTGAGAAATCAACCTGGGCAAGGAGATGCTTTTACTTCAACAGAATAGAGAGGACTCATGAGGGTCTAAATCCTGAAAGTGAGTTAAAGATTTATAAGGGCTCAGAGGCAGTCTTTTGTCTAGACAAACTTGGGTGAAAGTATATCATCTTTGAGAACTCACTAAGAAAATCCCCAGAGGTCTCAAGTTAGACAATTATTTAATGTATTAGTAGTATTTCATCTGTCTTTGTACACTAAAGAAAGAGATTTTGTTGACGCTACATTTTTAGTTGAGAGATTAGAGGGTTGTTTGAAACATTTGAGAGTTAAACATGAATGACCTGAGTAGTAGATGCTGTGTCCAAACAAACACTGCACTGGTGGTTTTTTTCCTTTGATTTTGGTTGCAGACCTAGGAGTCATAGAAAGAGATCTTGGATTTTACAAGTGGAAGAGAAATTAATTTAGGCCATCCATGAGCTTATACTTGAAAAAAGGTGAAGAAGACCTTCTAGTTATATAGGAAAGAAATAATAAAATCTGTAAAATGAAAAGGAAAACGCAACGATATTACCGCTTGTCTACAAGATGCAATTTGCTTAGACTTTATCGCTGAGGGCTGTTGTAAGCAAGTAAGAAGAGGTTAGAACAGCAGGGAGATTTACACAACCCTTGCTGGAGCCAAAACTTTCTGGGAGAACAGGGCAAAACAAATTACCAAAGAATGCTTGCATACCACATGGCAGACTCTTCAATGAGAAAGTGAGTCTCTGCAGCAGTATAAATTAGGATGTCAGATGGCTTTTGGGCAAACTCATTCAGTTAGTCACCTACTTCAGAGTGAATTTTACTGTGACACTCTGTGAGCAACAGAGCTGAGATTTCTTCCTCACATCTGCAAGAATGGGGTATTGGACGGTAAGATTGACAAAGACATAGACAACAAAGGTTAACAAAGACATACAGAGCTTTCGGTAGACTCCATAAAAGAGTTTGGCAAAACAAACACCTGAAGCAAAGTACAAAGAGCAGCGCTTACAAAGCCATCGTACTGTCTGCTCTTTTGTATGGGTCTGAATCATGGGTCATTTACTGCCACCACTTGTGACTCTTAGAACACTTCCATCAATGCTGCCTCTGTACAATCCTAAACATCCACTGGATGGATTATGTGACCAATACATAACAGGCAGCAGTCACAAGTATCGAGGCCATGCTGCTGAGAACACAGCTGCGTTGGGCAGGGCACGTCTCCAGGATGAAGGACCACCACCTCCCTAAGATTGTGCTCTATGTTGAACTTGCCACTGGCTGTCGCAAAAGAGGAGCCCCAAAAAGGAGATACAAGGACTCCCTGAAACAACATCTCAGCCTTGGCCATATTGATCATGTCCACTGGTCTACTCTGGCCTCCAATTGGGAGGCCTGGAGACAAACCATCTATAACGCTGCTGCCTCCTTTGAGAACACACGCAGGGTCACTCTTGAGGAGAAAAGGCAACTCAGAAAGAATCGCATCCTGTTGGTACTGCCTGGGGAATATTTCTGCTGTGCCTTTTGCAACCGGACTTGTCTGTCTTGCATTGGCCTTTTTAGCCATCAGCATGTTTGTAGCAAGCATGGGTAGAGCCCTTTCCAAATCTTCATTTGCAAAGCCAAGCCATGCTCATGAGAAAGGAAAACAAAACAAAGCCTTAAATCCCTCCAGGACTGTTAGCCTGGAAAACATGTGACACCTTAATATGCTGTGTCTTGCTGCAGATAATTGAAAAATTATAAAGAGGAAAAAAATGGAAGAAAAACTTTGAAAAAATGAATCAGGTAAAGAATATCAGACAAAAATAAAGAAACTTTTAAAAAATCCCCAAACAATCAGAATGATTTTCCATTACCCTGGGAAGCCCTTAAAAGCTTAATCAAAATATACACGACAGATAACTACATCCTGGGAAGAACTGCCTAATTCAGATTTCTTTTTGAAAGAGGCAATGATTTCCAACAATTATTGCTGATAATATTAAATAGAACTTCTTTGGCAAGTTATTTTAAGAATTCTAGAATGTTTTTTTCTTACCGTCTTCAAACTCAGATATACAAAGTATAGGTAAATCACATTATGTGTTTTCCTAAAAAGTGCTGTTTCATCCTCCTTTCTTTAATAAATAAAATTCATAACTTCTTTGAAAGAGAACAAATAAGCGTCTTTTTTCTCTGCCTATGAGGAGGTTTTCTTTATAATTTTAGAAAATGCCTATCAAAATAGGATGAGAATATTAAATTGGAGGAGTTTATTGCTTATTTCTGTTACTAAATCTATATGCATTATCACATGCCTAGTGACAGACTAATTCAGTTATAATCATAATGCCACATCACAGCCAAAACGATCAAGAAAGTTGCAACACTGACCTAAAACAAAGTGATAGGTGGAGCAGCTAAGATCTCCTGCTAAATCCACAGAGGCTCTGAGAAGCAATGAAAAGCAGGCAAGGAAGGAAAGCAGCCCTAGCTCCAGCAGAGGCGCTATTGATGGAAAGAGCACAGGCTTCCTTGTCAAGTTTTCTAAGTGTAGTTATATGTGTGGTTTTCATCTATTGGGAAGTGTAAGCACTGCTAAGTCCTGAAAGATTTTTATGTAAAAATAGCTCTTAGAAGCATCTCTCTATATGATTGGCTATCGGTATGAAAAAGGTTTTCTGCAATGGAGTATAGCAAGCACTTTTTGAGGTTCATCAGCTTTTTTCTGCCTCTTCTAGTATAAAGTCCACACAAATGACACTTAGCAAGGTTATTAAAATTCAAGCAAGTTATTTTCTGAATTAAAGTTATTAAAATCACTCTGAGCCAGAATAGAGTGGTTTTCTGTTCTAGAGTCATGGAAGACATGTAATTACATTTCAATTAATTTACAGGATAGAAAAGAGAAACAAGGATGAAATATTATATGTCTGTTGTAACTATCAGATAACGGTGATGTGCTCCCACTGTTTGCTACATGAGAGTATCTAAGTACTTTGTATCAAGCAAGCAAGAAATTTAAAGGCCAGTGATGTTTTAGTTAAGTTGAATGCAGAAATCCTTCTCACATCAGAAAAAAAAATATTATTTTCTGTACATTTGCCCTACCTCCCCAGAGACAATTTTCCATACATGGTGGCACAGAATTAACGAAAACCTTTCATGGTTGAAACCTTTCTAATGCTTTTAGAAAGTCAGTGGCATGAAGGGAAATTTTATTTAAAGGTATGTGATTTCCAAACAGTCTGTTACTGTCTGTGTATCACGTATCTGCAGAATTCGCAGTAACTTTTAATTACGGAATTTTATATCAAGTGTTTGATATATTTATTTGAAGTAATCAAATCAGCATGGAACCCCAGTGTCATAGACATTGGGCAAAATACAATCTCTTCCTCAGAGAACAATTTACATCTCAGAGTGGACTGAGTTTTGTACAGGAAAGCAAGACTCTAAAATCGTGACCTAAACACAAATTTATACTGCACCTATCAATATGGTGCAGTTCTCACTACTGCTATTAATTTTGAGCACTTCCTGGGACTAGAGGCCATTTAAAGAAAAGGTCAAACTTTGTAGGAGGTTTAACTTTGTATTGCCTTTTATTGGCTCCATCATGTGACATTTTCTATCCTAAGCAGTGTTTCCAAGCCAACATTAGAGAGGTTAATGGCAGATACAATTAGTAAGCTACACTTTGAAACAAGTTTTTCGAAAAAAACTACATGTACTTTTATAAAGCTACAAAGCTCTCCTGAATCTCTCGTCTAACTCGGGGCTTTTCATTGATTTCTTTTCATACTTTCTACGCCAAAGGGTCTCCACTTTTTTTTTTTTCCAGTAAATTTCTTATCTTCAGTGTGGGTTAATGTTCAGATTGCTTCTTTCAATTCAGAGAGTGAATACACTTTACATTTTTATGTCTGAATTTCACACATTTCCTGTTCTGAAATGAATTAAAAGCAGTGATCAGACTTAGTACCTTATGGCTGGATAGAGACATCAGCATTTCTCATTCTAACATTGCTATATTGATAAGAGTTTCTTCTTTTAAGTTATTTCCTACAGAGCAGGGATTATAATTTTGTCTGACACTACCTGGGTTTTCCTTTCAAGCAGAGATACTTTCTGGAACCTCTTAGAACTTTTACTTTTAAACCTTCACTTGAATCACCTCTCTTTCTGAAATACCAATTCTGCTCCCTAAGTCCCTGCCAAGCTCTTGGAAGCTTGTTCTAAGGAATGTAAAGGAAAAAAAAATACTATAAAATTTTATATTATTTTTACTGTCAATAGTAATGCTCTCAAACTTTTTAATTATATCACTTTTAGAAATGCAGTGTCTTCTGTTGAATATATTGCTAAAACTCACCTGGTACATGGTAAATACATTGTAAACATTTGTAAATATCTTCTGTCATTCTTCAGCTATGAAAGCTCTTTCAAATTTTTATTAATTCATTCAAAACCTGTCTTTAGAAGTCTGTCATAGTTACAATTATCCAAAGTCTGGGTTTATCTGCCATCTTTCATTTAGACTAGGACATAACAAAACAAAAAAGAGGAAGTAAATTCTGAAGTATATGTTTCCGTTCGATTTGCCAAATGACTGAGGAACAAAAAATTCATCCTTAGTGAAAAAGACTGTAATTATTATCTTTTTTTATAAAAGCATCAATTTACAGTGAATGAGACAAACTTTTGCCAGATATAGCATTTTACTCTTCAAAGCAAAACAGTATAAATGAACTGAAATTATGTGTGCTAAGAAACTATTTAAGATTGAGAAAGCCTTGCTTTATGTAAATACTATGTGACTGATGATTTGGGATGAACACAAAAATTCAACTAATGTGCAAATTATTCCTTTCAAACCAGAATTTCAGAGGAATACAACCTATGATAGTTAATCTTTTGGCATAAAGCTGGAATAGCACACATGAAATATAAGCTTTGTGTTAAGTTCAGCTTCTGTTTGTCAAGGTAAGAATTTTCTTAACTTGTTCTTGATCTGATCTAATACAATTCTTTATAAGCTCCTCTACTGCAAATTAAGACAATATGGGAAATTATATTAAATCATTCATTATACATTAATACTATTTAATAAAATATTTTACTCACTGAAAAATTGTACCTCAAATTGGTCAAAATTATCCACAAAATTAATGAAGTGTCAATAATGCATCAAGCCAAAAATATTTTGTAGCAAAAAATGCATTTAAACCTGTTTTCATTTCCCACTTAAAAATTTTCATATTGAAATTTAGCAAATTTTATTCTAAAAGCATAAATTTAAAAAAAAAAAAAATGTTTCCTCTTCTTCACTTGCAGTGTTTTGGCAAATCCTAATTCCTTCTTTTTTTTTCTGCCCTGAAGTTCGGGTTCAGCCATCAAACTCCCATAATTATTCGGTGTATTACTTTGAGCTGATCGAAAAGTGGTATAATGTACCTGCATGTTAGTATTTCTTCAGCTTGCATGTCTGAGTGTGCAAATTTAGCGTATAATATATATATCCAGGGGCATTCAGCAGAGATTTCTTAAGTAGGAAGTATCAGCTAGCTCAGGCAGCATTTATGAAAGAAGAGAAATTAATCTGCTGTGATTGTCCTTCACTAGACAGTGGCAGGAGACTCATCAACCAGGGCATGTCATCTGTAACACCAACTAAGGAAAAAAGAGGTGCATGCACCAGTAGAAAGATCTCATTGTTTTTTGCTGCATGTACACTCACACAATGAATGCGCTGAATGTTCTTTTTTCTCTTCTAAAGTACATGAATTCTAAAGACAGATAGAATAGCTGGTTATGATGAAAACAATAATAAGCTTAAACTACATACTTAGTGTTTAGACCCTAACTAGCCCTTACATAACCATGCCCTTTTGTCTGGGGGAAAGTCTGTGCTGCACAAGATATTGAACATCAGGTTACAAGACTTCTATATCATTACCACAGAAAAATTAAGTGGGGGCTAACAGACTTTTCCTAGCTGAAACAAGGATAATTTATTTCAAATTCCCTGAGAAAAAATTGATCTCCTTCTCATATGCCAGAAGAGAATTAAAAAGTAAGTAGCAACAGGCAACTATTCTTGACTCATCTTCATTAAAAAAGCGTAAATATCCAACTTCCTTTGACCACTTTCTAATAATCAAATTTGTCCAGTCATTACATTTTTTTTCCTTCTGCTGTACTCACGTAAAAAAAAAAGATGTGTCTTAATACTGGATATAGAAAAAGCTATTCAAGATATTTTCCTGAAAGTCAAGTCAAGTAGTGAAGAATTTAATGAGAAAATTCTCAAGTTATAATTCAGTGAAGCTTCTCAAATTAAATCCTAAGCATTGCAAGGCTTGCTGATCACTAATATCCTCATTTTAGTAAGCTGAAGATAGATTGCTGATTTTGTAAATGCTTTAGACAACTTGTTCAGAGTAGTGGCAGAGAGAAATATACTGGAGCTGATATAAACTACAAACCACTGAATTGAAAAAGTGATACCTAGATTCATAATTTATTGAAACAAAAGGGAAAAACTGTTTCATTTTTTTTCAGAGATGATCAGAAGTAAGTGATACAGGTGCCAATGACCAAGCATAACCAGTGCTACAGATTTGCTACAGAACATACTTTGCAATATTCTTCAACTAAATAACTCCAAAATCATTGCAATGAGAATAACTCTTACTCTGGCAGTGTGCAGTGCATAAGAAAAAAAAGGACAATTCTGAACTTCTTCTCAACACAATATTAACCAGTTGGCATGTTTATAGATGATTACTATATAGAAATAAATGGGCAGAGTTTTCTGTGACAATTAATGGAAGTGGTGCTCATTGCAGCTCTTGCCAGTTCTGTACTCTCCATGGATGATCTTTGCACATTGTCACCCCTAGGAAAAACTGTAGGAATGTGAGAGTGGTGCAGGAAAGGTGTAACTGAAGACAAATTCTCTTGTGGTTGATGAAAAAAGGAATGTAACAAAAGGGCAGACTCTATCTCTCTTTTCAAGATCCAAGATACTGTTCATAGGAGGGTTCTTGAGAGAAAGGGAGAAAGAGAGGTATTGACAAGCTACAATTTTTGATCTTCATTTTTTCTTATTTTTATCCTTCTTTAATTTATTTTTTAACAGGAATTAACAACAAGCATATGAGTCACTTCCTCAAGATTCTGTGTATGTTTTGATACTTTAATACAGGAGGTGTTGATACTTTTCACTGGTTTACTTGAGTAAACCCAGAGTTTACTCCCCTGAGGAGCCATGAGGTAAGAAGGGACCCTCAGGCATCTTCAGTTCTCTCTGTGTATGTAAATCCTCCCTGACAGACAACTCTCCAACAAGTGTTCAGATGGCTGGCTGCTGCTGATTCTCTATTCTTAAGTATTCTTATGTTTGAATGTTATTTTCACAATGGTTTTCTTAAACCTTTGCTGCTGTAATTTATGACTAATCTTTTTTTAACTCACTTTGGACCTGAAAAACAGCTCTTTTATCCCTGCACAACTGCCTAGCATGTATTGCCTTTACCTACTGGATTTATATTCCTCATTAGCTATTCTTCTTTAGTTAATTAATTCAATTTTTTTCATAGGTCATGTTTTCTGGACCTCTGGTCATTCTCATGGCTGTCCTCTGGACTTTTTCCAACTGATCTGTATCTCTGTTGAACCATGAGTCAGTAAGGTTAATAGAATTTGGATTTTTTCTATTGCACGACTGATGCTTAATTCTCTAAGCTTGTTTTGCTAATGCTGTTACATTGTACCACACTATTCAAGAGTATATTTTGCCTAAGAAGCTTATGTTTCTTTTATTTTTTTTTTTAATGGTAAATTTTCCGCATAATGTTTAGAAAT
This sequence comes from Pachyramphus minor, assembly GCA_013397135.1. Taxonomy (NCBI): domain Eukaryota; kingdom Metazoa; phylum Chordata; class Aves; order Passeriformes; family Tyrannidae; genus Pachyramphus; species Pachyramphus minor. The sequence continues at coordinate 81,767 of VYXB01008722.1, forward strand.
TATCTACAATGATCATAAGTAACAGTTATTCATTAAAAAGTGACAAGGAAGAATTTGGGTAGTTCTTTTTGCAGCTGCAAATTCAGTATTTAGCAGAAATGGTTAATTTCTGACTTTTCACACACTTTCATTTCAGACAGCCAGGAAAACAGAATCATGGTCCTGACTTCTGTGCTTTTCATTCATGTATGCCAAGAGAAACAGAATAATTCTCAATATATTTTCCCAAATGTTTACTTCCAAGTCCCACAGAGTCAGCAACTACAAATTTTTTTTTTCCAAACTAGCTGTTGGCCCAGTCCCTGGTAAGAGTAATTTGCATAATATTGAGTTCTGCACCTGTACTATGTCAGGAGCTCTCATATTAGAAAAAAGACACATTTTCCAATGTCAACTTTACCCAACACAATAGGACTCACATATACTACAGGTCTGAATCACTCTCACCCAAAATGTACAGCTGTTTGTTTTCTTTGCAAACACTACTATGTTTCAGAGACTTTCTGTAGCAGAGAGTTTTCCTCTAACTACGTGAAAAAAAGATTTTTTTTCTGAAGCAGGAGTTGTAAGTTCTTATATAGCTATTGATTTGTTACAGCAGGCAGATTCCTTTTTCATGTGTGATAACAGCAGGAGCTAACCCTTTTTGGGAGACACTGTATGTCGTTTAAAGACATCAGATGATTTTTTAACACATTAAACTCTCCTCCATATAGAGATAATGTCAGAAGATATTTTTGTCCAGGCTTTCTCAAAGGTCCTCTGTCCCAGATTTAAACTAGTATGCTCTTGTTTTTTCCTATATTTTTTATAATTTGCAGTTACCTAAAGTCTGTCTACTTGACATGGGAATCCCAGCTCAAAAGAGGATTAAGCCCAACCAAGAATAAATCCTGAGAGTTGTTTTCTTGTAAGCATTACTAGTTATAGACGAGGGATGGTCATGCACAAAAGCAAGTTGTATGTCTCTTGGCATGGATAAAATAATGATCTTTCTTTTTTTTTTTTTTTTTTTGAGAAAGCTTCTTTCCAAACAGACTTGTTAATTCGTCATCCTAATGAGTGCTAACTGCTCAAGGAGTAGCTCTGGACAGAACTGCACAAATGATGTTGCAGAGAGAGAAGAGGGAACAGTTGGGTCTCCACTGGATGATAGAGTCTCTGCTACATCTTTTCTTTCTCCTCCTCTGCTCCTGTTATGGATAAGCATCATTTCAAACTCAAATACCAGCTGGCTGCTCCTCAGCATCATTCTGGCTTTAAAGCTGTATTTCCCCAGAGGATGATGCAGTAAAAGCAAAAGGGAAGAAATGATAAAATGTTTTGGGGACAGCACAGTGCTACATTGGAAAAAAGGAAAAAAAAATATGTTTCCTCGTAGTCTCAAAATCATAGCAATATCTATTCTCACTGCTCTGCTATATCTTCAAAAAATGGATGTTTCCTATTACCTTCATACAGCATTCAACCTTCCTATACCCTGGCCATCAAGAAACTGTTCCAGATGTTATTATGCTGGAAATGCCTACGTTTCCCAAATACAAGCTCTGATAAAGAAGACTTTTAAGTAAGAAGGAGAAATGTTAAGTTTTGGCTGCCTTATTTGTTTTGTTGAAAAGGTTTTTTTTCAGTTTGATAGCTCTTCTGCAGTGGATTTCCCAGGCTGATTAACACAGAAAAGTTCTTTCTTTCCTCTCTCCTTACTCACAAGGCTGAGTAAGGAAATTTCAGCTGGACTAACTTCTCAATTTAATAGCTTTGAATATTTAAATAAATCAGAGAAAGGTGCTACTTTTGTATTCTTATTGCTTGACGTACTAAGGGAGAGATAGATATCCTTATCTTCTTCCCAGTCCATATTAATGGCAGTCAGTCTTATAGGGCAGCACACCTAGAATATTGTCAGGAAAATAACATTTTCCTCAGGTCCTGAGTCTCTTCTTCACTATTATTGTTATTTAACTTCTTTGTGCCTGTACTTCTTATAATACATCATGAAGGTGTAATGTTGGCCTAAGGAAAAAAAAGAAAGTCATGTAACCTTCAAAAAGAGGGCATTTACCATCTTTAAACACCTGTTAAGAGTTTGAGACTGAGAGCTATCTTTACTCCCTTAAGGAGAAAAAACATTTTAGGCTCCAACTTGCATTTTAGAATATTAATAAAGGGATGCCAGTCTAGTTTTTTCCTTTAGTTTACACTGAGGATTTTCAGAGTGCTTGGAACATGTGAAATAGATGCTTTTGGGCACAATTTCAGAAATATGCTCACTTCTATAATAGAAGCAGTTTACTTTGTCTCAGTTCTGTCAAGTATAATATTACAGAATTAGTTCCTTTTACTTTTGCTGTGGTTAATGAAAGATTTGTTAAAGTTTTATCATCTCTAAAATCTCTTTACAAGAAATTCAAAACATTTCTGGAGTAAGCCTTAAGAAAGCAAGGTAAGATGCCCCCATCTTTCCCTCTCGTGGACGTGCAAACATGCACACACACATGCACAAATACATGGACAGACAGATTCCGTATTTCTTAAGGTATAATGTACTGTAGTGCAAGCAGGTCCTTTGCCATTTTAATGGCAACACAATCAGATAAAGCTACTGATATTTGTAAGCTGGACAGGTCATACAAACTAGAAATAACTTTCAGGCAATACACATATGCACTGAAGGAAAACTTGTCAACCCCTTGGTAAACTTACTTTACTTGAGTTTATACTGCCCCTGGCAAAGGCAAAAAAACCCACTAAAATGTAGAGTGGATAAGATAGCTCATTAAAATATTTTTTATAAATTAACAAAAGAGAAAATCAGCAGGAGGGAATCATTAGTACTTTACATTCAGCAGATTCAGCACCCTATACCTACTGAAATTACCGCATGTTCCAGTTTCCATCAAAAGCGTATTGGTTTGGCATCACAAGAGTCACTGAATTACAAAGTGCTATTAGTTATGTCCCTACTTACTGGTAGCAATTAAAGTCATAACTGCAAATATGCAAAAGTATTCTCTGGATACAACTGGAGCACTAATGACAGCTTATTTTCATTCTAGCTGCATCTTGGCAGCTAGAGATAGAAGCTATAGCCCACAGCGCAAGCTGCAACACAGAAATATCTGGCTCCCAGTCAGGTTTGCTTTCCTCATGCCCACATGTGTAAGCAAAGAAACACACAATACAATTATTCAGAAATGTAAAACAGAGGCAAAATATATTCTAGAAATCTTTCAAAGTTATCTCATGGTTTTTCATGAATAAAATAAACTTGATTAATCCACATTTGTCCTGGATTTATGATTATTGTTCCAATATAGATCTTCTACCCACACTTTCACAAATCTCTAGCACAAAAATATAAAATGCAGCTTTGAGCACCACCATCTTAACAGCTTTGTGATCTGCAAGAAGCACAGATTTTATTCCCAGTATCTTCTTCAGGAGTACATAATATCACCAAAACAAAAGTCAGCAAAACTGTAGAAGGGTGCTTTCTATTTGTGGGCAAAGAGTCAGGGAATTTAACTTAGTGCTACGGAGTTAAGTGCAAGGAAGAAAATTGTAACAGGGAGAATTTCTATGGAGATCTGAGAGCTGATTTCTAGCTACTGTGTACTTGCAAAACCTGAATCCTCCGTGCCAATATTTCCCAAACTAAACTGTGGTTTTGCTAAGATTTCGCTTTACTTGAAATGGGTAGATGCAAGTATAAAGCAGAGCATGCATTCACTTTTTTGACATAATGGATTAATCCATCACTGATCTATTTAAACTCTATATGTATTTGTCAAAACTTGTAGTAGAATAGCATACTCCAAAACTCTAGATACAGAAAGGCTCTCAAGAAGAAAGCCTAAATTCTGCTTCTGTTCCTGCATCTAATATTAACCATTAGCTAGGTGAAAGCTGAAACAAACAAACAAAGACAAAGCCTTCAATCCAGTGGAGAATACTGGACCTGGAGATGCATATGGAACTTGGGTCACCTAATGTAACCATAATTGCACTGGCCCATGAAAGAGGGCACATATGTTAGATAAGAGATGAGGAAATACAAGTGATTTAAACAGGAAAGATGCATCTTCCTGCTGCATATATTCCATTTCAGAATCTGAGGCTCATAATACGATGCAGTGGATCACCAGAAGTAATATATAGGAAAAGCCTTGAAGAAATGTAGAGTTCAACAACTGTCTCCATTTTCTCTAACAAATCTGTCAAGCCTTTTAGACTGTTTCTGCATTTAATTAAAGTTCAGAGAAACAGCCAAATGGGAGGATTTTCTCTCAGTGTAAATTGAAAGACTAATATTATGTATCACCATTGTGCAGAGATGTTTATACAGAAAATTATGAAAGGGTGTTACCACTTGCATATCCAAGAATGCGCATACTTGCTACAAAATATCTGCACCTCCTCCCAATGGGCACAATTCTTTCCTCTACAATCAGAATTCAGGGAGATAAACAAAGCCTAATCTTAAAACCCTATGGTATTCAAATTCCTAAAGAATAGGTTTATTTTTATTTTGGGAAGCAGCTGCAAGTGGAGTTATTAAGGTGCAAGTTCAACGTGTGAAAGAAATTTACTTAAACTGTGTTTACTTTAAACTCAGTTCTCACTTGCTAAAACAAGCAAACAAATCAAGACATACAAACAACTGTGTGTCACCCAAGAAAAACCCACCCCCAACTATAAAGAAGCCTGAATACTTAGACAAATACTTTCATTATTCATTGGTTATTAAGATCATTAGGTAGATGCAAGAAGTCATCTCTCTATGCTGCAGAGTTTGAAGCTCTGTACTTGCCTGTTTTCTAGTCTCACTCTATAACAATTCAGTGATGTTCCCCCAAGAAACTCTCTTGTTTTGGTCACTCCAACATGTTTGTCTGTTTAACATAACATAACAGACCCTCAGCTTCTGTAAATCAGCCAAGTTCTGCCAATGTCACCTGAATTACTCCGATACCAAAGTCATATGGTACTGGCTTCGCTTTAAGGTCCTGAAAAAAACAGAATTGAGGAATAGTGTTGAACTTAGCAATATCAACCTTTTAAACTTTCACAATGAAATGTGTAATTCCCAGGAATAGAGTTCCCAGCCCTGAACTGCATGTGGCGTATTTAGGCTAAGAACTGAGGCAACTTCAGGGATGTGTGGCATCTATGTTGGGATTTTGAGGACAGTAATTTTAGAGGTCACACTCATACCTTCCTATGAGTGGACCTAGCCTATAATTATTACCTGTTTGCCTAATAGCATGAAATTTATGTATTATGCATAAAATGCCTTTGTGCTTCTTTTTAATCCTCTCTGGTGCCGCTTTTAAGAAGTCTTTTTGTTGTTTTCTAATCTTTGCATAATTTTAATAAATGAGAAGAATTCCTGTATGTGTATCCTCATAGCATCTGTCAGTACTGAAACTCCAGGGAGAAGAAGCAATTGTAGCTGCATATTGCCAGAAATTTTGAATATGCCATAATTTTCATCAGCCTAGATTTGAGCTTGCTCTTCAGGGGCATTACATTAACCTTCCAAAAACACTGATTCAAGGGCTTAGAAAGCTTTTCCGTCCTTGCCAAATACATCCCATCAACATTGTTGCAGATTCTTTTCTCTCATTGGTCAGTCACTGCAGCAGAGGTCACAGCCTCCCCATGAACCACTCAGGCCAGGGTGCGGCCTCTGTGCTTCACAGGAGCAAGCCAGATACCTGCACATTGTATCCAGACACAGTGGTTGGGTCTGGAAGCCCTGAAAAATAGAGGTGAGTAAACTGCTGCAAGAATTCTTCCTGATCTGAAACAAACCCTTCATTTTTTCTTTCACTGACGCAACATAGTGTTTATAAGAAAGGAAGGTTAAGAGGTCACAGAATCACAGAATACAACTGCTGTCATATAAGAGAACATTTATATAATACTGCAGACAGGTTGCAAGTCACAGAACCAATCTGTGAGGTTAGCTGACAAGGTCTAACAACTGTCTGGACCTGCCATCCATAACAGGGACCTGCCATCCAAATGCTGAAGCTGAGAAAGTTCAAAATTTTAGATGAAAAATGTTATTAACATTTCCTGATATGGAAAATTACCTACCACTGAGTCCTTACATCACCAATGAGTGTCTTTTGAAAGGAGATAATTTGTGTCAGGAATTAAAATATCTGCCTCAGAAAAGGAATTTTTGGGTGGAGTATCTGTCACAAAGAGGTCAGATTAACACATCAGAATCAAGGTTTTCCCAGCCTCAAGAACAGCAACTGAGAGTTTAATAATTAACTTTGGGGTACCCGCACTGTTAAATTTTATGGAGAATTGTCAGCAACACACACTGAATGACTGAAAACACTAACCTGCTTATGCATGTAAAATCTGGACAGTATGCTGGAATTCCTACCGCAGATAAAAAGTATTCACCAACCCAGAAAGGCAGTGAATAATACATGGCAGCACACCATCCATATCAGACAAAGAATATGTTTCTCCTTTTTTTTTCTCTAAAGCTGCCACTTTCTCCAAATGAGTGAAGGTGTACAGCACTCAAACAAAAAATTGCAGATCACCATACTACCCATAGTTATTCCCTCAAATTATTTTTAACAAAAAGGGAGTAACAGAAGGATCCTTAAACACACATAAGGATTTTTGAAATAATTTGAGCTTTGATTGGGAAAGACTCATCTAATTCATGAGATATTCCAGCATCCTTGATATCTTCAGCCACTGACATGTGGAACCTGTCATATGTCAAATCTTCATGAGCACTTCAGCTAACAAAGATAGAGCAAACAGTACCTATTTTGCAGAAGTGAGCCAACTTTCCTTTTCTGATGCATTGTAGTAACTTCAACAAATACACAATTTTAGAAATTTGCCTGCTTCATCTTTGATCATAGTTTACAGTTTACTGTTGAGAATACTTTTTACCAGAGAAGTGTCAGTCCATAGATATTTTTTTACAAAAAAAGATATGGTGAGACAACATTCCCTAAATTGTTCATCAGGGTTTCAAATAAGTTGAATTTCACAAAATCACAGAATATGCTAAGTTGGAAGGATCATCGAGTCCAACCCTTAGCCCTGCACAGAACCAGCCCCAAGAGCCACAAGGTGTGCCTGAGAGAATCACTCAAATGCTTCTTGGACTCTGGTAGGCTTGGTGCTGTGACCACTTCCCAGGGGAGCCTGTTCCAGTGCTCAACCACCCTCTGGGTAAAGAACTTCTTTCTAATATCCAGCCTATACCTCCCCTGACTCTGTTTCAGGCCATTCCCTGGGGCCCTGTCACTGGTCACCACAGAGAAGAGATCAGTGCCAGCCCCTCCTCTAACCCTCACAAGGAAGTTGTAGACTGCAATGAGGTCTCCCCTCAGCCTACTCTTCTCCAGGCTGAACAGACCCAGTGACCTCAGCTGTTCCTCATACAGCTTCCCCTCAAGGCCCTTCACCATCTTCGTTGCGCTCCTTTGGATGGCCTCTAATGGCCTAATATCTTTCTTATATTGTGGTGCCCAAAACTGCCACAATATTCAAGGCAAAGAAAGAATTAAACACCTCTGGTCCTTTTCCTCCTGTCAGTGGAGATCACCTCGTGGTTGCTGTGACCAAGGAGGCCACCAATCTCCACTTCACTCACGAGATCCACTCTGCTGACAAGCAGTCGATCAAGGAAAACATCTATCCAAGTTGGTTCTCTTGGGACCTATTCCATAAAATTGTCTTCCAGGTTTTTTAGGAATCTTCTGGCCTAGGTTGTACCAGCTGTGTGATGCTCCCAATTAATTTCTGTCAAGTTGAAGTCCCTCTGAGGACAAGGGCAGTCGACTTGGAAGTGTCCCTTGGTTCCTCAAAGAATAATTTGTTGGTGTCATTGTCCTGGCCAGGGAGTCTATAGCATACTCCCACCATGACATCTGCATTATTTGTTTGCCCCTTGATTCTTAGCCAGAGGCTGTCAACTGTGCCATTGCCAACTGTGAGTTCCATACATTCAAGCCCTTCTATTACACACGGTAACCCCTCTCCACCTTTTCTGCCCTGCCTATGCCTCCTGAAGAGGCTGTAATCATCCAACAGGACACTCCAATCACAGGTCTTATCCCACCAGGTTTCATTCATGCCAGTGATGTCGAATCTCTCGGACTGGGCCTAAGCTTTGAACTCTTCTTATTTGTTCCTCATGCACCATGCTTTGGTGTAGAAATATTTCAGGTGTGGTACATTGTAGCCAACACCTCTTGAGGCAGATTGAGAGATCCTATTAGTCCTTGTCTCCTCAAGTTTTTGCACATCATCCCATTGCTCATCACTGGCAAGCCTGGGTTTTTTTTTTTTCCTTTCCCCATTCCAAGCTAGTTCAAAGTTCTGTCAACAAGCCCTACTAGCTCCTCTGCTAGAACTCTTTTTACCCTCTGAGACAGGTGCATCCCATTAGGTGTCAGTAGACCAGGTGTTGAATATCCCATGGCCAAAAACCACATTCTTTTTCTGATGATACCAACCTCAGAGCCACTCACTGACGTGTTAGATATTCCTATCCTTATCAATATTATTTCTTGTTACTGTAAGGATCTAAGAAATCACTACGTGTGATCCTGATCCCTCTATCAGTGGTCCCAGGTCCCGAAAGTCGCTTTTGATTGCCTTCAGACTTTTCCTTGTTATTTCATCACTGCCAGTTTGAACAACAAATAGCTGATAGGACCTTATTAGACTTGAGATTCTTCCATTAATATCCCTTATCCAAGCCCCTGGAAGATAGTAGACTTACCTGTGAGTTGAGTCTGGTCAGCATCGAGCCTCCATTACCCTTAGAAGGTATTACACTATTACAACTACCCTTCTTTTCCTGTTAACAAAGGAGGTCTTGATGTGGCTTAAAGGTGCTGGTCTAAGTTATAAGGTTCAAGTACCATAAGCAAAACCACTGTACTTCAGGTATCTAGAACTCAAAAACAACATACAAGAATGACTTCAATATGGTAAACACAAACCACAAAAACCAGACTTAATGTAAAAATATTGTCCAGGAACATTACTTGGAATTAGTCTAAGAGTGTACTACTTGATTATGGCATTCTGTGTTATTTTCCTGAATAGTGCAGGATGTTAAAAATACAAAATATAATTCTTAAACTGGAAACTGAGTAGGTAATGTATCTTCACTGCAATTTAATATTTACTTTCAGATGTCAACCAGAAGGGTAAGCTTTCAGTTTATCACTCATGAAAAATACCTTGTTCTCCCTAAGCACAGAAGGTCATAGGCTAACAACTTGAAATCATGAGAAATATTTTTTCTTACACAGTCATATCTCATGAAAGTCTATAAATTCATGGATGCTTTGTCAAAGAACTTTTCAATGGTTATTTGTTATTACTTAATTTAGACTTTCTAAATCTGCGGGTAGTGTGTACCATTATCATGGCCATGGCATGGATTCCACTGAGCAAAGAGAAAAATTAATCCCAATAGGATATATAAAATGTTGAGAGATTCCTATTGAAAATGTACTCTTTCAGTTTGTTTCTATGTCTACAGCCTTTGCTTTATGTTCAACAAGCAACATCTCAGACAGTAGTTTTCCTGGTTAGTTAAACTTATGTTGGGTGCCTTACATGTTAGTGGAAGAGTTTCTACCAAAATTACATTAAAAATTCAAATGACATGTGTGGCAGTGGACCTGCCCTATTTAGGACGGAAAAAAGTCCTTTCAGAAATGGACTTGTGGAGAAAATGAAGAAAACAGCACAAATGTCGTAAAACCAGAAGTTTTTAATGTTGTTTAAACGTGTTTCAAAATGGCTTCTTGCAGTTTTTGCTAACTCACTGGTCTCCTTCCCAAAACCCCCCTCGACAACTGTTATCTGTCTGCAGGAATGTCCTGGGTAAGATAAGGAGAAGTCTTCTTATTGGCTTTGTTAACCCTTTCCTATTGGTTGTTAACTCTTTCTTGCTATTGGTGAATTCTGTAAACCCCCTGAGATTTCCTATTGGTGATTTGTTAAATCCCCCTAAAACCTATATAAGTCCCTACCCCTGACAATAAACCCTCTCTCGCTCATTTCTTCTCCTGTCTCTGTGTGAGTCCCTGCTGGGCTTCTGGGACAACAAGGCAGGGGGGCAGGGGAGGGGGCATATCCCTTCCAGGTAATGGGCTAAAAACCCTGACCTGGAGTTCCCCTTTCCTAATTCACCGTTGCAGACATGCACTTTGTTTCTCATTTAATTTCCTACAGATTTCTAAAATAAAAGACCAATAGAACAAGCACCCATATGACTTAATATTTCTTTATAAGAGATAGCACTTGATTTCTATGAAACAGAGGTTCCAAGAGTGCTTAGTTTTAAAAGAACATTATAAATATCCCTTCCTGAAACAACCAATGAACACTGCTTGTCCTAAAAGAATTCTGGTATTCTCAGACTCCATGTGCTTTTACTAAGCATTAAGCTTACTGTGTTTCCTTCGTTACTACTCTGTGCTTTAAAAGAGGGCTCATTTTCCTTTTGCTCATCAGTCACAAATCTGTCTCCACTTTTAGTTCTCCCTCCAAGGCTCAAAACAGACTTGATATCTTTGAACAAAATTCAACACACTCTCCAACATTAAAAACAGAACAAAAAACCAAAAAAACCATGACTCTATAAAAATCATGGAACAAACCAGACTTAGTATTGTTTATAGTAATACTTAGTATTGCTTTCTAAATAGCAACTCATAGAAAAGAAAATATCAGGAAATATGAATTTTCTTTTAATTTCCAGGTGAAAAAAAGGACCTCTGGAGGTCACCTTGTCCAATGCCCTGTTCAAGCAGGGGCACATAGAATCAGGGCCCCAGGACTGTGTCTATTCACAGCTTTGAATATCTTCAAGAATGGAGACATCACAGTCTCTCTGAGTAGCCTATGCCAGTGCTTAGTCATTTTCATAGGAAAAAAAAGGGGGGGTTGTGTTCCAATGGAAATTAATTCCAGTGGTTTATGTTTTCTAATTACCTGTAAAATTAGGAGGTGAATAAATTCTGAGGGAAATAAATAAATGTTATTTACCAGGGTGATTCCTGTTGGCCTTCTTCTTTCTTCTCCACTTATCTTTGAGAGAAAAAAAGAATTTAGATGCCTTCAGTTTACAAGTTTAAAAAAATATATTTGGATTTATTTTGGTAACATTTTACATGAAAGTCAATTTGCATTTTTTATGAACAAATCCTTTTCTAATCACAAGAAGGCCGTGACACTTATGGATTTTACACCTGGTCTGTCTTCATGTTGCTGGTGTTGTTCAGAGATGCTTATAATCACCTCAAAGGTAGTGGGTTTTGTGCTGGTTTTTATTGTTGAGTCCTCTCAGATGAGTTCAGTTATTACTATCTTAAAAATAGGCCAAATGAGGTGTGTATGAAAAATGGGTTTTTTTCTGTTCCCAAATGAAGGATAGAGTGGTTTATTGTTCTCTCTCTGATGCAATTTACCCAGATGTCCACTTCATGTCTGCCTTGTACAAGTGTTGTGTTTATAAACAGGTTAGATGATGTAAGCAAATACTATTAAGTTCTCAAATGAAACAGTAACCAGACTTTCAATGAGACTTAAGTAGCAATGATTTACAATTTTTCTGTGCATTAAACTAGACTGTCATCATGATCTTGCCTAGAAATATTTCTGAACATATTTTTTGAATCCATTGCATAAGTTAATGCGGTCGTCACATAATCTGCAAATCCAAAAGAGAGAAAGAATGTTGCCCATTGTAAGATGCCATAAAAACTTTACTTTCACAAAATTATCAGAATTTTCTTTTTAAATTCAAGCAACACAGTTCATCCTCACCTATCTCCCTGATTTGGTCTTTTTGTATAAATCTTCTCACTTACTTTTATCATTTAACAAATAATCACTGGATTGAAAAATTCTTATCCTTTCTCAGAACACTAAACTCATTTTATTTCAGGAAGGAAAATATGTGCAAGTTAAAGTAAAGCAGCGTCACTCTTTGTTTTTACAATGCAATAACAAAGAAACTTGCAGTTTTATAATGAAAAGCAACCTTTCCCTAGCTGAAGGTCAATCATATTGGCTAGAGAACATTTAAGAACTCGGAATGGCCTGTAATGGAGACTTGCAACCCTTTAACAGGTAAAACAAACCAAAACCACAAAATGTTAATTTACTCTAGGAATACTCATGTCAGGCACAAGGTAACTTTTCCATCTTTATTAATCCATTTCACAGACACTCCACTCACTCCTTTTATGGAAAAAAAAAATGCAGTATAGCTTTCTTGCTCCTGAATTGATTGGAATATGGTGAAGCTTCTAGGGAAATCAGTAAGAAAGAACACTTAATGCATGATATTGAGCCATAATTCCCTTGAGTTGAGCTCATTTCCAGTTCTCCTTATGATTATAAATAACTGATTGAAAAGGTGCAGACAGGCCTCTTTAATAAACTTCTGTTTATAGAAGCTAATGTTAAAAGATAAAGGAAAAAAAAAAAACAAAACCCAAAAAAAACCAACCAAAAAAAAACAAAAGAAAACTTCAAAACATCATGAACTCAAATTGTTCTGCTAGAAAAAAAAAGAAGGAATGAAAGTTCACACAAAGTGCTCTGGCTTACCTTTAGAGGTTACGTAGGAAAATTGTTATGGCTTCTTTATTTGCAGGGTGGTTATTGCTGAAGGGTCCAAAGAGAAACAGGCATGGCCCATTCTGTTAGGGTTGCCAAATCCATGGAGAAAAAGAGATTTATGTCCAACAAACAAATGTTTACTCAAAAAAAATGCAAAGAATAAAGGAAAAGTCTTAAAAAAATAAATCTCTTCTGCAGATTAGATAATAAAGTGGGGATATATTATAAGCTTCTTTTGTCTCTTTCTCCCTTTCTTATTATGGGAAGACTAATTTATTATGGTTTATACCAAGAATTCCCAAGACACATAAGAAAAAAGCAAGTGGTGATAATTCCTCAATTACCCTATAGAACTTTAACAAATTATCCAATTCTATGAGACCATGAAACATATGTTTTCTAATAATTGATGCCCAAAAAGGCGCAATAAAACTGTTTAGAGACAGAGTTTTTCACCTTTAAACAGCAAAGGTATTTATTACAACATTGGGGTAGCTCCCAGCTCACGCTGGACAAAGAGCTCCAAAGTTCTTAGCACAAATCAAAGAATATATACAGTTTCTATGTGTAATTACAACATTTTACATGCATATTCATATAATTGCAACATCTAGTTGTAATATTCATAGCAGGTGGAGTTAAGGCGGAGTCCGGGGTGGAGTCTTCATTTTGGGGAGATTCGCAAGGGTACTTCCTGTCTTCTTCATCGGAGGAAGATGAGTAACAGACCCCGACCCATTTCTGAACTTTTCAACTTTCTTAATTCTGGTGCCAACTTTCTTGATTTTTGCTGACTCTAAGTTGTATTTTGCAAGATCTTGGACCCAAACCTGGCTTTCACTCCTTATCTCTGGGTGTACTTACTTTATGTGCTTTTATCTAGGTGTGTAAGCATTCCTGTGATACATGGTATCATCTTCAGCTAAAAGTGAAGCTTATTGCTCTAACTAAAAGCAAGGCCTGTTGCTCTAATTAACGGCTATAATTTTATTAAGGGTCTGCTATAATTTTACTAAGGGCCTTGTTTTGCTTCATACTGTTTCTACTTTTATTTTGCTTCCTGATTTAAGTCACGAAAGTAATGAAGATTATGGAATTTCTAGTTCAAATCAAACCACAACTGAAATGTTATAAGTAACTGTATTATGTTACTTATGTATTATTCACTATACATTGTTCAGTTTGTTCATGTTCTCACTGCTCTATTATTTCTTTTCTCCATGACTCTGCATTAAATTTCCCTTTTATCAGAGAATCAAACTAAATCAGACATTTTCAAAAAGTAACAAAAAAAAATTAGTTTCCCCAGACCTAAAGGTCAAAGATTAATTCATTTTAAATAAATATGAATTTTAAAGGCTGCCCTTTTTTTTTATAAAGTTCATATTGTGATAGATTAAAAAAAATAGAAATAATTTGATAATATAAGAATGAAGGGTTTCCTGACATATTTTGCTATTTTTTATTTTAATTGAGGATGACATAAAAAGCAATATCAAAAGAATTCTGCATGGCTTTACTTCATTCTTTTTCCTCTTGAAATGTAAAAAAGCCCCTTTCTTACTACGTAGATTAGTGCTTTCTATTTATTTGAAATCATAACTAATTTATGCTTTCATTGATCTTGAGAATACACAAGAGAATAATCCAATGCAAGTCCCAAGTTTCAGAATAAGCAGGTATTTATAAAGTAGCAAATCTTTGCAAAATTAATTTATCTAAATTTTCTGTGACTGCTAGATTTTCTTACAGTTCACATGCAAAGGCCATATATTATATTAAATGGTAATATCGGAATTCCAATTTTCTTACAGTACAAGAGTGGAACTGGGGCTTTTGAGAACACGAACTCTACTTAAAGCTCCTGCCTAGATAAATTTCTTAAGCAAATGATTCAATTTTCACTTCCCTCGCTGTTTTACTTGTGCTCCCTGTTTTGATTATGTGGACGTTAAGAAGTAAAGACCATCATTTATTCTGTGTTTTCATGAGGCCTAGAACAATTGTTTCCTGTGTGAGCAGAGTAGTTTGAATAATATAGGGTTGGTTTTTTTACTCTGTTCACTGAGCTAACAAAACTGTCATTCTTCTGCTTGTTTACATCTCTTCTACCTGCATTTCAGTGTTTGGACACGTAAAATCAAGGGTACAGAAAGATTAGTTGAAGGAAGGCTTTGCCTATAACCTACTACTTCTTTGTGCCTACTGTAGAAATAAAAATGAAAGGTAACTTTGCAGTCTGCCACCCTCCCTGAACTTAATAAAACTGCAGTTTATTGACTGTAGTAAGTTTATTAACTGTAGTTTATTTAGACTGCAATCATATTAACTCCTTGAGTTAATAAAACTACAGTCTTTGCCATAATATCCAGTTTGGGGGTCATAAGAAAAGATCATTATGGTGTTTTCTTTTGTTGCAGGCACTGTTATCTTATAAAATACAAAAGATATTACTTCTCGTGTATGGAACCTTCTATGGAACCTATTCTACAAAGCCATACTGGTACAGAAACATAAAATCTTGTGTAGGAAGTAGATGTGGCAGTTCTTGAAACAATAACAACTGCCTCCAGCACTATCCAATATAGAAAGAGAGAGGTTTGCTCATCTGTAGCTATCTTTGAGGTAAATGTGGGGTCTGGAATCCATTTTCTCCCAGACAAAGGTAATCGGGATATCAGGAGATATCAGGATAGATATCAGGAGGAAGTTCTTTACAGAGAGGGTAATCAGGCACTGGAATGGGCTGCCCAGGGAAGTGGTGGATTCTCCGTCCCTGGAGGTATTCAGGAAAAGACTGAAGGTGGCACTTAGTGCCATAGTCTAGTAACTGTAGTGGTAGTGGATCAAGGGTTGGACTTGATGATCTCAGAGGTCCTTTCCAACCCATCTTATTCTATGATTCTATGATTCTATGAATAGGTTCAGCTTGCCTCTTTGAACTAATTTATACTATCTAAAGGCTGAACCTAATATAATAACTAGTTTGTGGGAGTTTCAGCATCAAGAAATGAGCATGAGGTTTTCTGAGTCATTCTCCCATCTGGATCATGTCTGGATCATATTGACAATAGCAATTTTTACAAAATCCCCTTCCCGCTCCTACTCTACCATCAGCAGCAGCATGAGCCGTGGGCATTCAAACAACATGCAAACAACAGATAATGAGCTTATTTGCCTTTGTACATTCTTCTGCCTTCACTTCCAAGATCAACTGCTAAGTGGCTCATTACTTGTCTTTTTTTTCTCTTTTATACAAAGCAAGAAAATAATTTGAAAACAAGCACTTGAAAGTAAACAAGATGACATTTTATCTCTGTATTAAAAAAAAACCCAAACGATCTCCACAGAAAAATGAAAAATAAATAATGCCAACCATAAAATTGACCTCTTGGGAGGATAGCTTCATAGCATGCTGTAGTACTGACTACTTGACAGAAGTTCAGGGGTGTCACTGCTAAACAATACTGGTAGTTCACAAAACCTTCTCAGACCTTGAGCAAGAAAGACCATTTATAACATCACTGCTACCAGAAGGGAGCTTGAGTATATTTTTAATACTAGTTCTGAGGCACAGAGTAGACACAACCAAAAAGGACTGAATTTAATCATCACAGATTCATCACATAAGTCTGTTAACCAACACAGGGGTGTCATTTGCAATGGTATGTTTACTGCAACAATCTCAACCAAGGGTAAGTATTTATGAGAGATCCAACAGGTCCATGTCCCTGACAGGAAGGCTCTTGCACTCATCAGGCTAGTTCAGGGCCAGCTGATATTGTTGTGGTCAACTAAATTCACCTAGCTTTTCCTTCCCATCCAGTTGAATGAAGCTGCGTGAGAGGACTGAGTAGAAGTTACCACCCGCTCTCAAAACACCCTGTTAGAACCTTGTGCCTGACTCTCCAGTATTCTTTCTTTACTATGGCTTTGGGTCTGTATGGTTAACCTCAGAGGAGATGGCCCATGGCACAAAGAGAGGACACCTCTGCTGCCAAAAACTGCAACATTCAGTCCTTCGTACTGGAAGTCCTCAGCAGTTTGTTTCTAATTCTCTGCTACGGGGATGTAAAATAAATATCTCAGCTGCTTGAATACTTTCCTGAGCAACCCTCTTGAAGCAAAGAGAGCTGCTCACTGTATTGGGTGCAGCTGTTAGAGACCAATAAATAGAATATTGAGTTAAAGGAAGTGATGATCTACGTGAAAAATGCTGTAGCAAAATATCATTATCTCTTTTCCTCACATGCTGGATATGCACAAAACAGAATACAAAAAAGTCACAGAATAATATGACTATACATTATATCATATAGTTAATCTTATGAAACAGATCCATAATTACTCTAACTTAGAAAATTAATTGATACAGAATGGGGAAAAAGGAAAAAAAATACAATAAAGACTACTGTTTCTGAATCACATGGAAATCCTTTCTTAAACCATAAGAAGTTGCACAGTAAACAGAAACAAAAGTGTAGCCACTAAGGCTCAGCTAGGAATTACACACAGAAATGTGACAAGGGTCTCCTAGTTGTCTATGGTAATCTGCTCCTTACAAGCTGTTCTTATTCCTTTCTCAATATTTTACTTCCAAATTTTTTCAGGAACTGGCTACATTTCAGCTAAGACAAAAAAGGCAAGAAGGTGACAGGCTCAGTGTCACTAGCCACACTAGCCACAATGCATACCTGTATTTTAGAAATGCTAGTAGACATAGTACTTTTGATGAAATATACATCCTGTCAGACATGTATAATTTAGGAGCTGTTGCTCTTTGCATATATTGTATTTTAGATTTCACCCAAGTGTTAAATAAAGGATAGGGTGTCCAATTCTCTTTTGGTTCCCTCCATGTCCTTGGACAAGTCTATCTTGCAGTCTGAGTTACACTTGACTGTAAACTTATCAAAGAAACAACTCTAACTTCACACATGGAAAGAGCCAATTGTGAGTATTCTGTTCAAAGTACAGTGTAACTGATCATTTATTTAGCTCTTTCTTACTTAGAAATATTTATAACATTAATTCTTGCTGCTTACTTCCTGGGTATTTCAGGTGACAGGGACTTGAAACACATGATGAGATATGCTAGGCTCTCTGTTGACAGACAACATTCAGCGAATAAACAAGTCTGATATAGGAAGAAGGAGTGCTGCTGAAAATCAAAATGCAAGAATGTGTTGTTTCCAATGGTAAAAACACTTTGTGCATCACAACTAATGAAAATGCAAGCAAACTTTCTTAAAGCTTATTTACAGCCATACACACACTTGTACACAAATAAATATTTTAGACAGGCACCGAAAAATTAAAAATCACAGCTGATTGCTGTGTCTTTTAGGTCCTATTTATTCACCTGCTACCTAGTGGTTGAAGAAGCCTTGTGATCAATACTCTAATGCAGTTTCTCAGCATAGAAAAGCCTGTGGTGATTTGCAGCCTTGAACAAGTTTATGCATTCTTCCACAGTCTTTGAACCTCCTGTTTATTTTTAGCATCAGTATAATTTCATCATTTTCATTATAGAAGGAAGTTTTGTTCCCAGGCACACTGAAGAAGGAAAACAGTTGTATCGTGCTTGAAACAAATGTGGGTTAATCCATAAGAAAAAAAAAAAAAGGGCACCTGCTTCTTTTTCTATGTGTATGTAAAGTGTACTGCTGAAGAATGCTTAGGCTGACAAAAACCTCTGACTCTATTCTGTGGGTTTTAAAGGCACAAAACTGAGGGCATGCACTTAAATACCGCATTAGTCTGGCATGCCACCCTGCCTATGTCTATCTTTTGCATAGATTTGCATATATATAACCAAGGGAATAAAACAGACCTCATCCATTTAGGTGAAAAAGTTTATGTATACTACTACTTCACTGAAAAATTAAGAGGGTGACTTCAGTCCCAAAGGATGCTTTAGCATCCACATGATTGTACTGTTCCTTCCAGGTGAAAGTTTAAATTTGACCTTTTCTGTTTCAGGAGGGGCAAGACCCCACATGCTAAGACAGAGATCAGATAGCAGACTACAAATGACACCTGGACAGCCAGTTCCATAGTCACCCAGTGATTACCAGTTGCTGATCATCACCATTAGGTTGGATGGCATAACCATCACTGGCTGGGTGGAGACTGTGAAGTTCTTGCTTTGCCAACTCCTCTTTCCTGCTGTTGAGGTTAAACCAGAGATTCTGACTGGCCCTTCCTTATTTGTAAACTTCAGTGTGTAGTATGGATGTACCTGCCGAGTCCCTATAGCTTACACACTGGCTATTAGTTGGTTACACACTTGCTATCAGTTATAAGTTGGTTAAATACAGATTATTGAGCATCAGTTGCAACAGTCTAAATACAGAACTCAAAACACACCTTAAAAGGTCTGTGAAGTTCAGCAGTCTGCTTTCTGTATGATATGCCACAATATACCACCAATTGGTTTGGTATTTTCCCAGATTTACCCAACTGTTTTCTTCAATTTTGTCTCCATTTCAAAAGCAAACCAAGATTTGTCCAAGGATGTTCCAGGACTTTTTTTTTATGGCCACAGAAACCATATTTTCTGAACTAATTGCACTGATGAGAAGCTGTTTCTAACATTTTCCCTAGCTAAACTGGCATGTTAAATTTAAAAAAATTGAACTATTACTCTATTGATACAGCAGAATTTTTCCCTGCTGAGTTCAGAATGAAAAGATGGCAAGAAACCATAGAACAACTGCTTCAGTGTAGATAAATCCAAGGATGTGCGTATTGGAAGTAAAACACAAAATAGCTGACATTTTTAAATACGACCTTCCTACATCCAATGTTAAATGTCATTTTACGTGTGAGGAATATGCAAAGTACTTTTACTGTGCAGATAAATTCTAAAAGTTTGAAGGCAAAATTGGAATAAAACAAATTAATCAAGGAAAAATTTCCATGGTTTCTGTTCTACAAAGATGTTGGAATTTCTCCAAGTAGTCAGTCTTTTAGGGAATATCATAGAATCATTAAGGTTGGAAGAGATCTCTAAGACCACAGAATATTCTGAATTGTAATGGACCCACAAGGATCATTGAGTTAAACTTGTAAGTTATTGGCCCCTATGTGGATTAAATCCACAACTTTGGCATTATTAGCACTGTGCTCTAACCAACTGAGCTAATATCTCAAGATCATCTGGAAGAAACTACATACAAATAATGAAGCAAGTTGTCATGACTGTAAAAATTCCTGAAACACCATTTTGTTCTCTAATATACTAAGCTTTCTATGTTTTACAATAAATGGTATCTATTTTTCTCTGAATCACAATTAATTCGGCAAGGATTTTTTGAAAATGTCATTGTATGTGTTTGTTAGTGAATTAAGCATTCCTTTGAATAAAGCTGTATAAAAATGAAAGTAATGAATTCAACTTTTTCAACAATCAGAAACAGGATAGAAGTTGCCAGTGTGTTCCACAGAGTGAATAATTAATCATTTTTACCAAACGCAAATTTAGAACACACCCTTTTGGATTTCTCTTATCCATGTTACATATTTGACTATATCTGCCATAGTTAATTTCACAAGTAAACAGAACCATTTGACAAGCTGACAGTTTGGATCTACATGGCACAAATAATTCCTTTGAATCCTTTCAAGTCCAGGATTGGACCCAGAAGTTTTTCCATCAAGTTCAGTGTCTGGAACAAATACAGAAACTGTAACCTCTCTGAGCCAAAGGGCAGTTTAAGTGAGTCTTACAGCTTTTCAACCATGCAGCAAAACACAGACCCTGCTGCATTCAGGAGCCTGTCTTATCACATGTTCCTTATCACATGAGACTACTGGAAGTACTACACACATGCTTGCTCAGTTTCTTATCAGGAGTGTTATTGGCACACTCTTTATCAGTTTGTAAAGGTAAGTCCCAATTTTATTTCATTTCTCTTTAGAAAAAATGAAAGTGAGTTGTTCTCAAATGTATTTCTCCTATGTCCCCAAATGGCATTACTGGTGAAACATTTTTTTCATTTAGCTTAATCAGTTGTCTTCAGTGCTGCTTATTCCTTGTTTTAAATACAAGTAAACATTAGAGAAACACAATGCTTCTCTCATAGAGGATAAGTTTAAAATGGGCTTCTCATGGGCTTCAGTGAAAACTCATTAAAAAGTAATCCAAAGGGGAAGACATCAAGATAAGCATATGATATGCAATCACGGCAGTATTTCAAAAGTTGGGCTGCAAAATATGTTTGTTGAAAGCACCTGCCACATGACAACACTCGAAGTGAAGTATTTCAGAACAAAAAAGTAGCTAAATAACCTTCTAAGAAGGAAGGTTTTGTAGGGATATTCTTCTGAAGACACAGTTTCTTGACTTAAATTATAGGTCAGTAATATGCCCTAGCATTCTCTTCCTGGGTGACCATGACTGAAATAAGACACAACACATGCCCACAGCTCACTCCATTCATATCCTCAACAGTGAGAGCTTCATCTGTGCTGGAAACTGTATGAACAACCATATTATCATCACGTTGTGCTCAAGCTAAAACTCTCAGCTTCAAAGCTGAGCTCAGGCAGAGCAACGTATCAGCACAGCTATGTAATTTCCAGTTTATATGAGATCACTTTGTAGGGTAGAAAGAGAAAGTCAGATGTGATAGGCCTGTCTGTGCAGAAATAGGTCTCTTCTTAGGAGTATAAGGTAAGTTTCCCTTGAGAGTTTGTTATTGGAGTGGGAGAGGTGGAGGATCCAGATCCTTGTTTGGGATGTTTAAGAGGTGTGTGGTTTTAGCAGAGCTGAGCGTCTCTGGGCTTGACCTGCAAAGCTCATGCCTCAGGCATCTTATATGCTGCAGCTTATACCACTGAGATTAGTAGGCAGAAGACCATATGCTTTTCATGGAAATTTGAAGTAGTGTTTTCTGTTGGGCAATAGACATATTCCTATATATTATTGAAAATCCATGGGTAATTGGGTGGTGGTGGCTTTTTTTTAGTTTACTCATTATCTCCTGCCTTAACCGTATTGATTTTGTTTGCCCTTCTATTTTGCTAGAAGGAATCTTGAACTGAAGCCACATGAAAGAGACATTTTAATTACCTCACATTTTTTCCCATTGTGAATCCTCCAAGCATTATTGAACCCAAGTTGTTTTTAATTATTCTTCACACTTTCAAAGTCTGTTTTCTCAGAAATCAATATTTGATCCTGTAGCCACATTTAAGCTGTGTTCTGTTCACAGACTTTCAAAGCTATGTCCAATGAAGGAAAGTTTAACATGAAATAAGCACTGGACAAGCCTTAAAATGAACTTTTGGATTTTGATAAGATCCCATAAAGATGCACAGAGCTGCATTGCAAGGTCAAAGCTTTACACTGAAGTTAATCTTGTTTGTTGAAACATTATTTGCATTATTTTTTAATTCATGAGCTTACAGACCAGATTTGGACTCAAGTTTTAAAAAAAACAAAAATGTGAATTCAGAATAATTGCTCACTATGCTGAGAGGTTTTTCCTTAACAATAGGAGCAAACCTATTCATTTTTCATTGCCTCTCTGGGACAAATGCCACTGCCTGACTCAGAGTACTGGAGTCAAATGCATTGCATGGCAGAGAAAGAAGAGAAAAAGGACATATTCTCTGCCTTCCTGAGTTCCTCCATGCACCCTAAAGGGGCCCAACATAAGTTATAACCACCACATCAACCTTTTGCCTAAGAACATTTGAGCTGCATTTTCAGAAAATTAGCACAAATTTGGATTAGTTGAAGTTTTGAATGACTATTGTCATACAAAGTAAAATAAAGGACTTTCAAATGCCTGGTATGCAACAAGGTGAGAACTAATCGAAAATACTTCTGACAGCCTTCAGGAACCTGGCAGTCCACTCAGCAGATTTTTCTACAGGTTAGTTTCAGAAAACTACTCTATGCTATTGAGCATTGTCCTCTTCTTCAAAGAGGTAATAGTTACCCTTGGATTTATTGGTAGTTGTGCCATCTACCACTGTTAAAGTGAAGACAAGATTGCATTGTCAACGCTGTTATGGATTCTGTACTTCCTGCTGTGTATTGTTGGAAGGGCTGCAGTGATGCTTCTGTGACTTGTCTAGAAAAAAATTATTGATTTGATCATATGCTACTATATTGGCTTTTTATTTTTTTCCAATTTAATTGGTTTAAAAGCTTACTGATACTTTGAAAAGTTCCCTATTTCTCCAGTTGTCTGTTCACTTTAATTATCACATATTTTGACCGTACTTGAAATTATGAAAGACATCTGAATTTGTGAAAATTGTGTGCAGTTTGACAGAATGTATTGATACACAGAAAGATCTTTCAGTGTTTACTCCATTTTAACTTTCCTTTTAAAAGTCACTTTACTAATAAGTTCCTTGGAAGTACATACCTATTTATTGCACTGTTAAATCTAGTTTTTCAGCTCTTTCAGTGCATTAAAGGTTTCAGATGAGAAACCTTTCTACACTAATTATATGTTATCAACATATATCAGAAACAGTACATAAGAATAACACTTAGTACTTTTCCAGCAGGTCCTAATTAAGGTAATTTTTTTTAATACTTGGAAACTTGGATGTGTTTAATGTTTTCAATGATCTTGACACTGTCAATTTTTAGCTCTTCTATTAAGTACATACAGCATACAGCATTGCAGCATTGCCTAGTAAATAAAAATGCTCAAAGGCACAGACTACTACAGTGAAGAAAGGAATTAGCTGCACCTTAAAAAGATAGCTTTGCTATATAATTCAGGTAAATGAATTTATAGTTTCAGAACAAAGTATGTGTTTCCACAAGTATACTAGGTTCTGCCAAATATCCATGCGATCAAGAGGAAGTAGCTGCTGATCCCCATTTCTACCCCTTTTTAATTTTATCTTACTTTGTTCCCTAGAAATGGTCATGCAATTATTTCTCATCTCATGTTGTAGCCTATGTCCAAGCATATATTATGTGAAGCCAAATCTTATGACCTTGATTCTGCCTTACTGAAAAAAAAAATGTTGTTGAGCGGTGGCTACCAGTTTGTAACTGAGGGATCCCAGAGGACATTACATCAGGCAAGATGAGAAAGCAGAAAAGAACACAGACCACAGGAATGAGTGTGCTGAATTAATAATAGGTTAGTAACTCCAGAATCCAGAAGTGAATCACCCACATGAAAAGAAATAAAAAACTAACAGAAAGTGAGAGGTCAGAGGATGGCAACTCAGGAAGATCAAGGATCAGCTTGTTCATAGGAACAAAGGCTGACACATCTTCATGTACTTGGAGACAGATTGGTCAGTAAATATGGGGGAGGGTAAGCATACAGATGCCTGGCCTTGAGGCATGCTACTCCCAACACACTCCTATGATTGTTAGCCAAAAAGTTTTTGGATGCTTTTAGGCTGTTGGTATAATTCTGTTAAGTCTCCATGCACAGTAAACAGACTCCCAAGCAAAAGCGACTCAAAGATCTAAGGATTTACAATATTATTTGTAAACAATAATAATTTCTGTCTTAACTACATAAAAAATCCCAAACCAGGAGTGTTGTGCAGTGTTCCAAATGCCAAAGAAAGAGGAAAGAAAACCTAAGGCCAAAATAGGCACCCCCATCAATGCCTTAAGGACCAATTTAGAGCACAAGCAAATCAAGGCCCTAACATTTTTCAGGGCTTTATTAAAGTCCAG
Source organism: Pachyramphus minor (assembly GCA_013397135.1). Classification (NCBI taxonomy): domain Eukaryota; kingdom Metazoa; phylum Chordata; class Aves; order Passeriformes; family Tyrannidae; genus Pachyramphus; species Pachyramphus minor. The sequence continues at coordinate 106,083 of VYXB01008722.1, forward strand.
GTAGACAAACTGCTTTCCCTCATCCACTAAGCCATTCATCCACATCTGCCATTCCATTCCAAACTAAATGAGAGCTTTGAAGAGAATCCTTGCTGACATCTTAAGTCAATATCCCTCTTCCTGGCTTGTAAGACTTTTACCTCAGCTGTGGATTGCCATGGGAGTTAAGTGAGATGACATTTCAGAAGCAAAGTGAGGGTGAGTAAAGTTCTCGTAACAATTTCAGGACTGCAAGGGAAACACTAAAAATGGAAGAAAAAGTTGGACATTATTAAGGTTTTATGCAGACAATTTATGTGGAGTGAGAGAACAGTTTGGTGAGAGCATTCCTCCATTACTGAAATTCAAAAGGCAGACTTTTTACAACGTAATGAAAAGGGACTTAATAGTACTTAGGATAAGAAGCAATAAAGGTGGGAATAAGAGATAGGCATAATTCACTTGAGAACTGATTCTTGTGTGCACTACTACAAAAACACCAATTGATAGTGATACAGAAAATGTGCAGTGGAAGAAGCTTGTAGTTGAATCTTAATTCTATGGACATATAAAGCACCAGCACAGGGAGAAAGAATAAAGTTTAAAAATATTATTAGTGACTACACTTAACACAACATTGATAGTACTTACATCACTGAATTAAGAAGTGAACAAGGTTTACAGAAACTGTTCTTCTCTGGTTTTACACTGCTGAGAACCCGATGCAACTCCTATTATCAAGGTCATATACCAAGATTAGAATATGTATCATTAAGTTTAAAATGTGATATGAAAAATGAGAAATAAGAGAGACTGTTAGAAGCTTCCTAAGAAAGAATCATTGGAGTAGGTCAAAATTGACTAAATAACTTTAAGTATTGACAATCTGTCGGATTTCACAGAGAATGCTTTTTAAATATAAATTTATTTTATTTATACAGGATAGCAGCACTCATAGACCCCTTCTAACAATACATATAAGAATAAAAATTAGTACATCCCTTCCCTAATCCTGGCTGGAAAATGCTATCAAGAACGAAAATTAGGATGTCAACTAGAAAATGATCAATTGGCACAGAATCATAGAATAACCTGAGTTGGAAGGGGCACATCATGATAACTGAGTCCTGGCACTGTACATGACAACCCCAATAATCACACCATGTGCCTGAGATATTTGTCCAAACACTTCTTGAACTCCAAGAGATATATGATCCTTCAGGTTATCTTTTTCTTTTAAAACTGTAAAAAGACTCTTTTCATCTTAATTTCTGTTCAGAATGATGAGATAATTCTTTGCCATTTTGCTTAAAAGGCAGAGGTAGTAAAATCAGTTGTGCTTCTTAATACTACCTGGACTATCGAGGAGACTCATGTCACTGATTCTGTGCTTCCTGTTGCTGAGGGCTAAGAATAGATAGAGTGATCTTTTAAAAACAGCTTCAAAACATGATACATAATGTCCTTTTATGTTCAAGCTAAGAAAAGTACAAAAGAATATGCATCAATGCCAGAAAAAGCATAGCATTTTAAAAAAATTCAATTACGTGAACTGAAACTTGCACCTGTTTTAAGCTACCACTGAGGTTTCATTGTAAATACCTGGCCTCATACTGTTACAAACCAAACCATTAATCTGTCTGCCTCTTGAGGAGCTAACCTGCATGATTGTTTGTTAATTTGAGTGCAGCTGTGACTAGATTAGAAATAATTATTCTTTTCTTTGCCTCCTCTACTTAGTACACTGCTTCTAATTTACAAATACATTTAAAATACAACTAAGGAAGAAATAGATTAATTATAAGGTAGAAAGTGAAGGGAGGGAAGGAAAACAAGAAGTAACTAGTGGGGTTTTTTTATTCCTGATAGAGCTAGATTGCACCTATCTGGTTTATTGAAGACTCAAGTTTTGGTTTTGCATTCATTTTTCTAAATACAGTAGCTAATCAGAAGCATATTATACCACTGCCATAATTTTCCACTGAAGAGGCATCTTCTACATGGTAGCCTGCAGTAATTTCATGAGGGAAAAAAAATATTCATGCTGAACTCATAACAACTGAACAGAATCTGTAATTTGAAGTCTGATTTAAGTACAAATTTCTTCGTTTTCTATCATCTTTACCTAGACCTAGTTTACTAACTGCTTTCTCTTGAACTCAAACATTAAATAGTATTCCAACTCTGATGAACACAGCACTGAATAGGGAGATGTGATTCTGTCATACGGGATTTTGCTATGTCAGAAATTATGTTCATCTGGGAGAAGAAGACCCAGTGCCCTAGCCCATAGCTGTAGCTCCTGAAGAGTTCTTAGTCACTAAATTAGGAGGACTGTAACGAGTTGAGAAAAAGGATGTTTACTTGTGGATTTCTCTACTGGTCTATAGGCAGTTTGTCCAAGTCAGGTAAGCCTGCTGGCTTGCATCAGAGACCAAGATCTGTTGCTCCTCTCCTTAATTTTTGTTCACTCTTCCTTAGGTTTTGCGGTCCCTGCAGAATGTTGAAGTGTTGGTGTATGGGGTCTTTTTTCTCTGTCTGTGTGTGTGGGTTTTGTTTGTTTTTAACTGATATTTCTGATAGAATAATGACTTTTTTTTTGTTCTTTCTGTGCTGGCTGATGGTGGTCTATAAATGACTGATTAAGTATAGTGTTTGTTTTGAGTTTCCAGTTTCAAAAAGAGTGCATTTCTGAAGTGTTTCAGTTTGTCTTAAAGTGGACCCAGCACATTCTCAGGCGAGACATCCCTGTAAGTGTAACTGCTGATGGATTGAATAGGTTCCTGCCAAATCACAATTTATATAGCTACATTTTAATCTTAACCAGTCACTTGTCTAATATTATTTACCCAGTACCATTGATTTAATGATACCTATTTGGGATTCATATTACTTACTAGTATCCATACCTTAGAAGACTGAAATGGTTTCACTCAAATTAGACTGCAAGAGTTTCAGATTCAATGATTCATATGAAAATACTTTTGGTTGAAAGTTGAATTTGGGAAAAGAAAAAACCCAACTATAAACCATAAATCAAACCAACTCAAAACACCCTTTTCCAACAAGATAACAAAAGACAAGATGTTGAGTTTTCTAGCTCAATGATTTCCGTGGCTCATGATTCAGCCTTGCTGGTTTGCAGGTGCTGTTGCCAAAGATCTAAAGGAAACTCTTATGTGCATGTTCTTCCAAAACATGGAAATAGGTTTTAACTGTAGTATATGGGATACTGGATAACTCACTCCTTCTCTGGCAGGATGAGGGAGAGAATTGGAAGAGTAAAAGCGAGAAAACTCATGGGTTGAGATAAAGACAGTTTAAAAGAGAAAGCAAAACCTGTGCACACAAGCAGGAGGAATTAATTCATTGTTCTCCATGGGCAGGCAGATGTTCAGCACTCAGGAAAGGAGGGAGCCATCATATACAATGGCGACTTGGGCAGACAAATGCTATCAGAGCATCCCCCCCTTCCTCCTGCCTCCCACAGCTGTATATGCTAGGCATGACACCATTTGAATGGAATAAACCCTTGGTCAGTCAGGGTCAGCTGTCCCAGCTGTGTCCTCTCCCAACTCCTTGTGCAGCCTGAGCCTCCTCAATGGCAGGGCAGTATGAGAAGAAAAAAGGCCTTGACTCTGTAAGCATTGCTCAGCAGTAACAAAAACATCCCTGTGTTATTGACACTGTTCAGCACACATCCAAAACACTGTCCTGTACCAGTACTGAGAAGAAAAGCAACTCTACCCCAGTCAAAACCGGCACATAAGACTAGTGAATAGGGTACAAATACAGGAGTAGATTGTCATGGGTGGATGACCTTCAATCTGTTTTCTCTTGCATCACAGTAAATCTCTTTAACTTTCAACACAGACTTACATTGCAGAATCAGAATAGCAATTTACATTCAGATTTTAGGCAGGTAGTTATGATTTGTTTTTTGAGAAAGAGAAAGAAATCTATTCCAGATTTCTATTCCAGACCTCGAGAACAATGAGTATATCCATCTCTACAGTTCTTCTCATACCTTATTTCTAAGTGTTATTACTGAGAAATAATAAAGAAATAAATTTCTTTAAAAAAAATTTCTTTCTATTTGATGTAAAGGTATACTCATGCAGTACAAAAAAAAATAACAAAAGCATAAGTTCTCTTTCAGTCTCCTGTGCCATGTAATTTTGACCTAAAAAAATACCATTAAATATTTACTGACGGGTCTAAATCAGTGATTGTAAAATGCAGTCAATTATCTCACAGTTCATTGATTTCTGTAACTCTGGTTTATCTTTCTAACAGACTTTTCTCAATCATTCTATCAAAGTAGGCAGGGAAGGAGACATGTTTAAGTAAAGCACATAGGACATAGAAATCCCCTCCAGACTCTACACTATTAATCAGTCTCGTGGAAGAACCTCTGTTGGAAGAAAATCCTTGAAGACTAAGGGGAAGAAACCAAGGAGTGGGATGTACAGAAAGCATATTCAGCACTCATGTTTCTGTGGCTCTTTAGAGAGTCAGTGATTAAAAGTGCTAAGTCAAATGGGTAGTCCTAATCTGGCAAGTAACTATACCCAATGAAATTGGTGATTGTGAAGTTCTGTGTACGGTCTCTGTCCCAGGAATTAAGGGGAAATGAGGGAAGGTAAAACACTTGATGTACACAGTTAATTATATCAGACAGTGAGAGAAACACCTGGATTCCTGACAGGACCAGGACATGTACCAGATTTGTTATTTTCTTTTCATAAAATCAATTTTGCACATTTTAATAGGTATTCTCAGCTATTTGATTGTATTGAGTGTTTTTAACATGTAGAGTTTTTCCTTAGGTTTTGACCAATGTCTTTAATTCGTATCACCACAGAACCCTCAGATGTGTCAAAGAGTAATTATTTTCTTATCAATACAGAGCTAGCCTGAATTATGATCACTGACCTGAAGTTAAAAGGCCTAGTAACTCATCTACAACTTCTTGAATTCCTTCTTTTGCCACCCTCCAGTTGTTTAGTTCTCTTTCTCTACTAAATTTTCTTATTTTCCAGAGTAATGAATCTGCTTGTTAGCAATGTTACTTGTCTACCAAGTTCATATACTGAGTACATTTTGGTGCCTTCTGAATCTAGCGGGATACTGCAGTATTCCGGTGATAAAAAGGAGAGTTAAATAAATGCTAAGTGGATAACATGAGTTAAGAACATCAAAGAAAGTAGTAAACCTGTCCTTATGTCAGTTATTCCAGAAGTGGAGCAGTTCATTTTCAGAACTGCTTTTATCATGGATTAAAATCTGAGCAAGCAAAGCTCTTTCTAAAGTATGGTGAGTTGGGTGATGAGGACAACAGGAATCATCCTTTTTCCCACTCATATATAGCCCTTGTTAATCTCAGCACTTTGAAGCACATAAACTACTAATTCAATTAATTCTAAAGCGTTGTTTCTTTTTTTGCTTTAAACTGACATTGACTGAAGCTTCAGTGAAAGGGTAAAGTGTCTGTTATCACACAGATGTATCTGGTGAACATGTTGAGAAGTGGGAAAGAATGTCATTCTAGAATATTTATGGTGTGAAAGAGGGGAAGAGCACCCTGGATAGAAAACAATCTTTATTTTCTGAGTATCTGTTTCAGCTTTGTTTTCATGGTTATGTTTAATAGATTTATTTAGTGATATTTTATCATTCATTAAAAACCATATGACTTGCTGCTTATACTGCAAGGTTTTCCAGAAGCATCTAACTTTCCTCATGCATTGCACCGGATGATGAGTGTAGACAAGTAACACAGAGATTTAGAGACTGAGGTTTTTATGAAATCCAGTAGGAACCTACTGGCTGCACTGCAGAGTAGGTATAAAAGATATTCTACAAATAAGCACTTCAAGATTAGGTCCCTTCATTTGGTTTTGTTCCAGAATGTCATGTATTGGAGATTTTGAACTGCTTAAACAAACCACGTATTTTTGCCATGCACACACGTGCACAGACACACACAACAGTAAATCAAATGAAGCATTTTCTGGTTTAGCTGCTGTTCTTTGACTTTATTATCGCAGTAACACCGAACATACTGATATTTCTTATCTCTCTGCTGGTGGAAGAATCCTGACACAGGTTAAAGTACCAATGTCTCTGCCAGTGGGAGAACTACTACTATTCCAGAGGAGTGCAAAAGAAAGTGCATAGCACATTTGATCTAAACATTGAGCAACTAACAGAAGAGAAACCCCAGTGTCCCCTGAAGTACAGAGCCTCATATTTTGAAATTGAAAATCTTACTCCTTGCAAATCAACTGCAGACACTACACATGCTTGCAAGTTAATTTAACTCTTAACAGTCTCATACTTAGTAGTCTGCTACTTTCCCAGGCTTAGTCAAATACAGATTTCTGCTTTCCTGCTATCACGTTTTTGGAGTCAGTACTTCTACACTAAATTGAAAGTGGAAGAATATATCTCTTTCAAAACCTGATGCCTGGGTTTGAATTCAATTCATCAAGTGCTTTTTAAAAAGCTTTTGAATGGAGTTTTAGGTCCTCTTTTCGTTAATGAGGATGGAAAGATGTAGAAAGTTCTGGTCCAGCTATTACCTGTATTGATTTATGTTTCATCTTGAAGTTGTGGATAGTGGAAGAGGGTAACTTCAACTAACAGGCATCTACAAAGTCAAGATTAGTTCAAGGACCCAACAACTGTGTTCCCGATACAAGTGCAGAGATATGACACAAGTCAATTGGAAGTCCTGATTTTAAATGTTAGTTCTGAGCTAGAGTGATCTCATTTTTTTTGAGATTAACAATCTTAATCCCCCTATTTCTCCTTTCTAACTTAGGTGCTTTCTTACAAATATTTTGCTAGTAGGCATTTTTAAAAAACGTGAGGAAAAAGACCTGATTGATTAATCAGCAGATGTTTGTGTTTCCCAATTACTTCTCATTTTGATGGAGATCTCCAAATATCACACCAAGGGATTATGTTAGACTGACAGAATTGTCTTGAGGAGTACGTTGAAGCCACCTCAGATATTTAATTTTTCCAGTGAACCAAGCAGATGAACTCTCTACAGGGTTGTCAACTCCACACAGCACAGCATTTCTGCACAAAGGCTTCTGGGGCATCCTCAGAAGCAGGAGGGGCCACTGTGCTAGGCTGGGGAAAAAAGTGAATTTGTATCAATGCCGTTGCATAAATAAGTCTGTGTCTCAGAGCTGCCCCATCATCCAGGGCAGCGCCAATGGGGAAGCTACATCCTTTTCTGCAGGGCTGCAAATCTTCATTTATTCAGGCATTTAGAAAATACAGGCTTTAACAGGCCTTAGGTTTCTCTACAATAAAGTGATGGCCCCACTGTCACAGGGTTCTCAATTGTTTTTGTAGGTGTCATAGTTCGAAGTCTGGTAGGTCCAACATGCCTAAGCCCATCCTGGATCATATCAAAGGGGCTAATAGCCTGCTGCTGAACAAAAACAATGAAAATCATCTCCTTCCTCTCCAAAACACTGAGTAATTTAACAGATGGGGGGAACTAGTGAATTCTTAATTTTGGGTTGTTGCTATAGCAATTCACTCAACATTTACACCAGTGAGCTGAAGGGGAGCTATTACAATTTTTTACCCTCTGTACATTGTCCAGCCATCACAAAGCAGTAGCTCAGCCACTGGAGCATAAACAAAATAATCTTGTTTACTACTTGAATGGTTAAGGACACTTTTTAAAAAGCTGAAGAAGGCTAATGTGTTTATAAGTGTTCTTTTGCATACAGCAGCTGAAAACAGTTCATTATGAATATTAACAAAAATAATATATTTGTACTTTAGTGACATAAACCGTATGCTTAAGAATGAAAGACAGTAGGTGTTAATTATGCAGAAACTTCCAAGTACATATGCACAAAGTTTCCACAAATCTAACTAACTACTTTTCAGTAGAGCTTTGTCATGTTTTATCTTCACTGAGGTAGCCCTGTTGATAGTTTCTGTATTATTGAGAGAGCTGAAAAACTGAATAGAGTTCTGCAGACAGTTGAAAATCATTAGTAATGGAAATTACATTACTTTCTTTAGACTTCTCATGTTACTGAAGAACATCTAAACATAATAGTTATACCTGTGACATAATACAGCACTGGTGCAACAAAGCAGGCTTGTTTTCAATTCCTACTACTTATTTGGAAAAATATTTCATTCAGGCTTGAATTTTATTATAAAACTTGGGCTGGAAAGTCAATGGCATAATTAAAACCACTCAAAGTATTTAAGAGATTAAAATGGAGTAAGATGGGAGGAGATCATTTTTATTAGATATTCAAAATAAAGTGACACATGAGTCTCCCCTCCAAAAATTAAATTTCTCAGCCTGTTTCTTTCAGAATATATACTGGAGCACTGTTACATCTATACTGCGAAAAGAAACTTAAATAAAAGTAGTTATTTTTGCTGTGCACCAGTAGATGATACATCACAAACTCTGCTTGCAAGATGTTTGTGCAGATTACTTCGTACACACTCCTTTGGGGATATAGATAGACCTAATTCTTCTATTTCATATTCTTTTCCATCAGTGAGAATAAGCACTCTGTTCATTCCTCTCAAGCTTTTTCACAATACCAGAAAACACAGGCGACTTTCAGATCTACCAGAACAAGCCTTATTTGGTGTAGTAAGATCATAGGATCACAAAATATGCTGAGTTTGAAGGGACCTACAAGGATCGTTGAGTCCTTGTGGACTCATAAGGACTGGCTCTGCACAGGACCATTCTGAAGAGTCACACCATGTGCCTGAGAGTATCATCCAAATGTTTCTTCAACTCTGTCAGGCTTGAAAAGAAAAAAAGAAACATTATTTTAATATTGAAAGATAAGTAATACAAGGTGGCACAGTTATACACTCTTTGTATATCATTTTTTGAAAGGCCAGGAAGAAAAACTCCTCACTGGGATATAGGCAAGTTTCAACCCCATGGCCTGATGCTCCTTTCGCAGGAGTCACAGCTACTCCATGTCCCACTGAGCTGAGTTTAAGGAGGGCTGGTACCACAGCTGGGGCCCAGGGTTGGTTGCAGTCCAGCAGTCACCAGTGAAGCTGCACCCATGAGAAAGTTCTCAAGATACTATTGACAGCAGGAGCTTGGAATACATCACAGACAACCAATATGCTTAAGTAATGTATCATTTATTTTTGCACACAGTGCACTTTTTATACATTTTGTGCCCACGTGGGAACAGAAATACGGTCCAGAGATTGGATAGCTCAGTTTGTCCACGAGTTCATTCTTCATGTAATTGGACTAGGTGCAGAAATGATAACTTGCACCTGGATGTTAACTCCTGCTGTAAGTTTCTCATAACATGAAGTTGTTATTGATTATAAACTATTCTTTTCTCATGGGAAGCCTGTTTAGTTGATATTAAGTTAATTCCATTCTCATGGGAAGCCTAATCAAGTCCACAGATGTCAACTGTAAACTATATTTCCTTCCCATGGGAAGCCCGAGGCCTTTCTTTACAGCTGGAAATATGGGTTGTTCACTATATATGTCCATTCTCTTGCAAATACTCCACAAGATACGAAACAAAGAGGGCAAGAAAAGGTCACGGTCATCAATGCAAAGGCAGGGTGCAGATATTCCTGCAAGAAAGCATGCAAAAGGAACACTGACAAGCAGCAGAGAAAGCAACAAGAACTGGTCGTGATCATATCTCAGGTCTTGAACTAATCTGACCTTCCTTCCCAAGCAGATACAGCCTGAGGGTTTTTCTTATTAGAGCACTATGATAAATAAGCAAAAGGCATGATCCATTACAGAATGGATTTGCTTTTGCCAAGTATGCTCCTTCCCAGTAAATTCTATTCCAGACTGAGCTCTCAGTGAGGATGCAAGGTGAGAAACTGCTGTGGCTTAACCCCAGCTAGAAAGTAAGCACCACACAGCCTCTCACATCCACACACACACACACACACACCCCAGTAGGGAGTAGAATACAAAAGAAAAGGTAAACTTTGTGGGTTGAGATAAGAGCAGTTTGATAACTAAAATAAAATACTATTACTGCTACAGATGATAATAATAATTTTAATAAAAAGGAAAGAGAAATAAAGCCCAAGAGAAACAAGCAATCCACAACTGCTCATCACAACTGCTCCTGAGCATCAGTTTATATACTGATGGACCAGTTTATATACTGGGCATGACATTTAATGGAAAGGAATAGCCCTTTGGCCAGTTTGAGTCAGCTGTGCTGGTTGTGCTCCCTTCCAGTTTCTTGTGCAGCTCCTCACCGGCAGAGTATGGGAAACTGAAAAGTCCTTGACTTAGGGTAGGATCTACTTAGCAACAACCAAAAGATCAGTGTTATCAACATTATTGTCATCCTAAATCCAAACCACAGCATTGTACCGGCTACTAAGAAGAAAATTAACTCTACCCTAATTGAAACCAGGACAGAAACTTGAAGTGTTTCGTATGTTGCCTAAAAGGCTGAGGAGGAAAAAGACTCTGGGTTAATTTAGTATAGGAGACAGGGTAGAGAGTTGGTCTTTTAATGAGTCCTTGGGCCTAGAGGAATACATACCATGTGCGTCCCAGATAGGGGTTCTATGATTTTGTAATAAGGTCCATTCAATCCCAGGTTTATCCACCCCTGGTTCTGTCCCATTCCTCCCCTCGGCACATCCCTTCAGGAACTGGGTCTGCGGTCCTTGGGATCCACTCTTCCTCATCTTCATCTACTTCGCAGCACGTACAGTCCTAGGAGTTCCTCCAAAATTCTGAGTTTGAAGGTCCTGTGTCTGTGTGACATCTTCTGATCCAGGCCTTAGGGTGTTTTTCTACAATTCTACCTTGAATAGAAGACTAAATGCGCTAACAGAATTTAGAGGGATTGATATGGGGTAACAGGGTTAGCTATGCGAACTACTGTGTTAAGGGTAAGGAATATAATACAGCTACATTAAAATCTACATTCACTACATAACTACTTCTAAATTCTATAAAAATTAAAAAATCAAAACTCCAAGGCAACACCTAGAATAGTAAGGAGTGTAATGTTTAACTTCTGCCTTGAGGGGTTATGAAGAGAAGCATTTTCACATATGGAAAATTGTTCTCCAAGTGAGAAGAGTTTCAAAAATTAATAACCAATATTTGTTGATCACCTGTTCCACTAGGTAAACTCCTGCTTTCTCATTTAAGAACACATTATTTACTGCTTTATCACAGAGTTCTTTCCGCACAATTAATTCTCATCAGCTCACAGAAGCAATATGTTTCTCATCAAGTCTGTTCATTTTAAGGATTTTTAATGGGTTTTGCTTCTTGGCCCAGTGCATCTTCAGCAAGCTGTATCAAGGTAAAAAGGAGTTGCTCTTTCAAATTAATTCAGTTAGCAAAAACTCATGAAAACTGGAAGTAACAAATCCATTTGGACTCTATGCAACACTTACAGTATTAGATACAGTGTGTGATTTGTCAGCAGTGCTCAGACAAGTATTTCCATGCCTCTGCACACAGAATGTAATACTTGCAGAAGTACAGATGAGCTCCTACCCTGGAACACTGTCATCCATATTAGTAACTGGAAAAGAGGAAAATAAGAAACTGTAAAAGACTGACTGCTGTTTCACTTGCAGAAAGTTTCTGCTGAATTACAACTCATTGCAATGCATACTCCATCTGCACCATTTATATGACACCCACATGCTGCTCCTGTCCTGTGTATTCACTGTTAGTCTTGCTCTTGTTTCATTTGCCTTAATGATACATTTCTATTCACTTGTGTTGTTCTTCTATTAAAAAGAACTTTATATGATCTGACTCAGATAAACCCTCTGTTACATTTTTTATAACCGCTTGAAGACATAGACCAACCCAAGTGAATACGGTGCTGTACAGAAAAATATTAAAAATCGCCCAGTCTTCTGTTCCATCAGGGGAGTTGTCACTGAATTTGCTTCATTTTCATTTTTCTATCCCTTGGCATTCTGCACTGGCACTATGGAGGGGAAGGAACCCTCTAAGGCTCTAATAGCATCTCACTGGCCTCATTAAAATCCTGCCTCATAATTCTCTTTGGAAGAAATGGCTATTACATACACAAATGGGGATGAAGCTGTTGCCTTCTCTGCTATTGACTCAATTCTCCTGAGAAATTTTTTTCAAAGTGTTTATTGTTAGCTTGTATTAGTCTCTACCCATGAATTTTCAACTACCTTTTATTTATTTGGGTGGCATTTTGCATACAGAGGTAAAAAGATTTAGATAGTACCAACCAAAAAATATCTCAGTAAGAGGAAGCAAAATAAAACCATCTCTACCTGTTTTACTTCACCTATTGTCAGCATCAGACAACTCTTTAGCTCCAAAGTATGACATTTCATAGAAAATTCTAGCTGATTGATTCACATTTTATAAACAGGAATTTTGTAAACATGAATTTTGTAAACATGAATTAATAACCACAGCCACTATTAGCTGCAGTTCTTAGGTAAATGTGAATGAAGATTAATCATGCTCTGTATACCCAGCTCAAATGTCTCAACAGACAGATTTGTTAAGCAAAGGCACTTGATTAATATTCAGAAGGCTTTAGGTGGGTGAAAAAACTGGTACGGTAACAATAACAACAAAGCAAAAATGCAAATAGTTTGTGTTAGTAACTCCCTTGCTGTTTCCGGTATTCAGGTTACTCACAGTGTCAAGGACTGCTATTTCAAATATTTTTCTCCTATGGGATAATTAGTTCTGTAAATATGGATCTGTTAAGTGAGTATAGGTGTGTGGGGAAGTATAATACAGAAACCATCTGCTATACTTTTCTGATAGAAAAACCCTTGACCCTTCAGTGCAGTTAAACAGAAAACACAAATGTTACCAACACTTGTGTCTTCCACTGACTTGGGTGCAATTTCTGCCCGACACAAACACTAGGCACAACGCTAAACAGGAACTATGGATAACAAATCATCCCCCATCCCCACCTCAAGGGTTCAAACTTGTCTTCCTCTACTTTTCCAGACTTATATTAGTCTGTGCATTTGCTCATTTCATCTTTGGCTAGGTAGAAATGGAAAAGAGAAAAAAGAGAGGAGGATGAGATATTTTTATATATTTTGTTAATTTTACATTGTATTGGGATGCATGGCAAGGTTTTGATAGTGGGGGGGATAGAGAGACTACAGAGGTGACTTCTGTGAGAAGCTGGCAGAAGCTTACCCTGTGTCCAATAGAGCCAATGATGGTTGGCTCTAAGATGGATGCATCACTAGCCAACACCATCCCCAACCATTGTAGTGGCTCTGGGATAACATATTTAAGAAGGAGAAAAATAAAACACAATAGATGCAGCCAGACAAAGGAATGAGAATATGTGAAATAAACAACTCTGCAGACACCCAGGTCAGTGAAGAAGGAGGGGGAGAAGGTGCTTCAGGCACCAGAGCAGAGATTCCCCTGCAGCCCGTGGTGAAGACTACAGTGAGGCAGGCTGTTTCCCTGCAGCCCATGGAGGTCCACAGTGGAGTGGAGATCCACCTCTACTCCCCCATGGAGGACCCAAATCTGGAGGAGTGGAAGACTGTGAGGAGTCCCCCCTCTCAGGAGGAAGAAGCAGCAGAGGCAACATGTGATGAACTGACCACAGCCGCCGTTCCACATCCCTCTGCGCTGCTGGAGACAAAAAGATAAAGAAAACCATAAGTGCAGTTGAGTTCAGGAAGAAAAGAGGGTTTGAGGGGGAATTTGTTTTAAAATTCAGTTTTTAGTTCTCACTGCCCTACTCTGATTTGATTGGTAATAAATTAAATTAATTTCCCCAAGTTGAGTCTGTTTTACTGTCTCTCCTTGTCCTTATTTCAAACCACTTCAGAGGAGAAGGTAGGAACAGAAGGCATCAAAATGGAGCCTACTTAAAACCAGCTTGTCATGTAGTTGGTGGCCTTACAGAATGGCAAAATACTAAATACATTTATTCTAGCAATTTGTCTTCAGGTAAAAAAAGCTGAACCTCCTGTACTGACTTGTCAATGTAAGAATGCTTTGGCTAACCTAGGATTTTTGTTTTCACTTTCGTGATTTGAACAGGAATTATTGAAATTAAATAGTTGCCTTGTGCAAATTTTGATCAAAAGAGCACTAATAACCTATCTCAGTGAATTCCTCAGACTCTTCACTTCCTCTTCATACCTTCCCTGTCTCTGTAGCCTTCTTATCACAGATGCCACTCCTATTTCATCTAGCTGAAACTCCTACCAAAGCCATCTCTTCTCCTCAAACTGCTAACCCAGTTATTGTTCACTCAGCTGCTTAGAGATCTTTTCTTGTTAACCATATCCAATTCCTTCTGAATCTATGCAGTCTATTTATTACCTTAGGCGCTCATTACGTATGTATTACGCAAACCAACACCAGGCGCTATTAAGAGAAAGATGACTAACAGGCTTTGGAAAGCTTTTATTCCCACTCTGCTGAGCACCAGTGAGACTGCCCTGGCATGCTGTAACCAGTTCTGTGCCTCCCTGTTGGAAAGGGATGTGGAGAAATCAGAAAAGGTCCTGCAGAGAACAAGTATGATGGACAGAGGTTGTGGGCAGGTGCCCTGTAGGGATGGGTGGAGGGAGCTGGACTGGTTAAATTTGTTGAGAGGGAACTAAGGGTCATGTACACCAATTTAAAGAGCCATATCAAGGTTATGGGGCCAAATGCCTCCTGGCAGTGCTAAATGATACGTCAGGAAGCTGCAGTCACAAATTGTTCCTTCAGAGGCTCACACCCCGAGATTAGCTTGGTTGGTTAGAGCATGGTGCTAATAACACCAAGATTGTGGATTTGGTCCCTGTATGGGCCATTCACTGCAGTGTCTCATTTGTTCAAGGTCTGGAAGACCTGGCTAGACATAGCCATAGGTGATCCAAACTCAACAGTAGCCCTGTTTGAGCAGGCAGTTGATCTAGACAACCTCCAGTACTTGGTTTGTGACCTGAGATTTGGTTAAGCTATGCCAGTTCAGCCACCAGCTAAAAAGTTCATTTTCAATTCCTAGGGAGCAGATAATGCTGTGAGCCACAAGGACCCCCAGCTCAACTTTAGTGATAGACCTGGCACAAATAGAATGAAACATCAGAGAGAATAATTAATGTAGAAAGATATGCCAGTATCTGAGTTACCAAACATTTCAAAACTCTCTCAGCTATTCACTCTCATATTTATTATAGATAGGAAGAGAGATTTATCTTTTTTTTTTTAATTCCATGGTTTGCATCTTTGAAGTTTTGGGTCATGATCAGTTTCTCTTTGCCAACAGGTTGCCTAGTTTGGCTACTCTTGATGAAGCTGTTGTGGTTATTAAACAATTCTTTGTACTGATTTAAACTGTCTATTTTTTCAGATCAGGCAAGAAAACACATTAAAATATAAGTTATAGATAGGAGAAAAAAAAAGTCTTTTTTTTTTTTTTAATACAGTATGTTTGAGTGGATTTACTGGGGAACGTAGCTCTGTCTCCCTTATCACAAACTGATACTACATACAGTCTGGATCATTTCTTGGAAATTACACTTCTGTCCTTTCCCATAAATTCTTCAGCCTTTAGTTGAATTCCAGCCCTGACATACCGTTGTCACATTTATCTCACTGAAGTCAAAGGAAAAGCACTCATCAGCCAGAAACTTGGGACAAAAGAGAATACAAGAAACTAAATCAACACTGAAACAGTAAATGGACTTAAAACATGTTCAATACATTCTGTAGGTTAATACACATAGTGAATCACAGATGGACTTCCTTTGCACCTTCCAATCAACAGGACTGGAGCAGAGAACACTTTTTAAGGGTGAATAGTTTCCCATGAGTAAGGGTTATTTTCAAGTCCCATGACTAAGTGCTCAGATAATGGATTATATGATGAGAGATTAGCAGTGGTCAGGATTATCAGCTAGGATAGTAATGCTAAAGGAGATATACTCAGCACCTCTCAAAGATGAATGAATATTGAGTAAATTTTGTAAATGACACACGAGAAATGTGGTACATCAGCATAAATGAACTCTGTCTTTTTCAGCAACATTTTTATGGAGTAGTAATTTAAGTGTGTCTTAAATATTTTCAAAGTTCCCTCAGGCTGGCAGTGAGTTATCTCAAAGCACCTAAAAGCCTAACTCCTACTGTATTTTTGAAGAAAATATGTCAAATATACTTCTGCACCTTGACTATATGATACTCTTAATTTTCAGGTTAACTCTAATTTATCTCAAATATTAGGTCCCCAGAACATTTAGACACTGCTGGAATATACTGAACTATATATATCAAATATTCCAAGATCGAAACCAAATGAAACTGTGAAGAGACAGAATCAAATGACAAAAGCACCTTTTACTCTTCTCTTGTACATATGTTGTCCACCCACACCTTCCCTGAATACTTTGTCAATTAAACTGTCATTTCATGCTGTTTTCTCTATGTGATTTGGCATTGCACTTTTCTGCTAGAGTGGTTTTTCCTATCTGGCCTAAATGTGAGCCTTTTGTCTGGGATCCATTTTACAGAATGAGCTCAATTCTATAGAAAGCTGATGGATTATTGCCCTCACTGCTGGGGCTAATCATGAAATGGTTATTGGTCTGGATTTATCGTCTTGCAAAGACTTTCAGAGAAGAAGATCAGCATTGTAAAAGTTATTTTCAGCTATATTGAGGAGTTAATTCCCTCTCTGCAGCTGCGTTTTCCCTCTCAAATACGCTTCCATGGTAACATACACACAGCTACTGAAATGGTGAAGTTAATCTCAGAAGTTTAGCTTTCCAGCAGCTAATGTTCTGCACTGAACCTTGACTGAGATCCTAGTAGCACGTAATAGAAATAATATTTGGCAGTCTTTGTATTACTTTTTCTTCCTGATCTATTTCTAATTATCTTCTCTTTCAAGTAGTATTTTAAAAAGGATTGCTGTACAAAAGAAGCTAGTATTTAAAAAAAAAAAGTAGATTTCTAATTAATATAGACTTAAAGGTAAATAACCTCAGGGAAATAAGGATAATTCATACTTTGTAGCTGATTTATTTAATAAATTTAATAAATATTTCAGGGAAGGTGCAGCAGTTGAGTAGGTGGATAATATCTTGAAAAAAGAAGCTCTTGGTATTGTCAGTGCTGTGCACAATCAGATGTGAAAGCACCTTCCAATATTGCATTTGCAGAAAATTTCAGCTAACATCTTGTTGTTCACATCAGGTTTGTTCCTTTTTACTGGGAGGACATCCACAGGTTCCTTGTTGCATAGCTTTGATAATAAGTGCATGAATTTGCTATTGAAAACAGAATATTCTGTGTGGTCTATCCTTGAGCATCCATCAACGCTGATGTAAAACATCCAGAAATAACTGGATAGAAGTTTTATCCCTGAGTGAAAAATTTAATTTGTTATCCAACTTGCACATATTATTTATTTAACAGGCTTTTGAGTTGGAGTCTGTGCTCAATTGTAGCTGTCTTCCAACTAAGGAACTACTTTTGCAGTACTGCTGTGAACACTTGTATTTTGCAAAATGTGGGTTTGGGGGTTGCTCAAATGCTTTTTAATTCCAGAGAATCTTAGGTTGGCATTAATGTGGCTAGATCAGTTTAGTCATGTAGAATACGGGGAACACGTTATTAGTGATTATTCACAGAAACCTTATACTTGAAGAAATTTTCCAATTCCTTGTAGAAACTCTCCTGCAGAATGAGAATCTCCAGACACACATCTAGCAGCCTCTTTAAAAACAACAACAAACAAAAGCCTTTTTCCTTCTTGTCTTACTGTAGATAGATTCCAAAATAAGCATCAAATAGGAACTGCTACCCACTGATTATTTTTTCACTGCCACTCCCTTTCTCATATTCTAACCAAGAGCATAACGAGCCTGTGGTCCCAATGAAAGTAGGATATGAACAGTTTGTTTTAAAAAGTATAAATAAAGATTAATTGGATATGCATGGACAATCTGATTTTTGTTACTCTTAACTTATAAATGCCTGATGCTACATAAATCTTGTCATTTCTTAATATGTTAAGTAGGAAAGGGAAAACCGCTTGTCTGTTTTGGTTGCAAAAACTACCTTTCAAATACAAATAGCTGCTGTTTTGTCCTAGTCTGAAAAGTTAAGCTTTGGGCTGCATGAACATTTTCCATTACATCAGTGAGGCACTAATCTGCAAGTAAATTCATAGCTAAGGGTCACATTTGCAAACTGATGAGACATACAGTTAAATGATCATTTCTGTTTACAGGCAACCCGAGTGTAAATCAGATAGTTGCATGCGTAGCAAGCCAAATAGCAAATGTTAGAAACTTTCCAGCACATTTCCTCTCCCCAAACAGAAATTATTAATGAAATGGTAGATATGCTAACAGATGAAAATTGGTAATGCTTTGTCATGTTCAGCATTCCATTGACAGTGACTGGAAGGAGCTGACAATTAAGTTATTGCCACTCATACTGTTGTTCATGTGCTTTGTTCTCTGCTAACACCTTGGGAGAGTCAGGTTCTCTGCTCCCGTGGTTAGGCAAGTGGAATTGTGGAGCCCTGTGAGAGTCTTTCTTTATAGTAAAATGTTGATGTATTCAACCTGAAGTCATTCTTCACCATTATGTTTGCTACTGAAGATGCTTTGTATGTAAACAGTTTAGACTGATGTGACAGAGTTCTGTATGACACATAAGTTTATTAAAGATACATTTTGATGAGTGAAAACAATGAAAAGAATTATACCGAAACGTAAACCTCATAATAACATGTAGGTTCAGCTTAGCTTTAGATGGTAAAAGAATTATATAAAAAAGAAAATTTTATTCCTGACCTAGCATATGGGAATAAATAAAGGTTTTTACTGAGCTAACTTCAGTTTACAACTGGTAGAAACAGATATTTGCCATCCTTTAAAACTGATACTTATTCCTGATAGATTATTCCTTTATTTATTACAATGTAACTGAAAAAGGATGGAAGATTAGAGGAAAAGATTATGAAAGATTCCAGGATGGTTAACAGAAGCATTTGTACCTTTAAAAAATTTTTCTTATATCCAATCCAATAAAGATTAAATGATGGTAATAAAAGATATGGGACATTTTTTTCCCAAATGTTCAGTAAATGGGACCCATGCTTTTATCAGCAAGTGATCTTTCTCTTGATTTTCGTGTTTCAGGATCATTGAAAAAAGGCTGTATCTATCATAGTAATTTTTTCTATGAACAGTAGTAAATATAATGTTAACTGAGACTGTACAGTCAACAGTTTTTCTACATGTAGTCTTACAAACTACTAGTAAAGTCTCAAGTCCATTTATTTAAAGAATCAGTGTCCTCCAATCCCTTAATTTCGGTTAGCCATATATTGTCTTCTTGCATAATCTGAGATCAAGCATTACAATTACAAAGGTAACTAATTTCAAACATATTTAAGAGCAACAGAAAAGCATTTTTTATAGGCTCTTGGTACATGATACTAGTAATGGATTTTCATGATCTTTGGTGGAAGTAATTGAATTTTCCAGGATAATTTAGAATTATAATAACCATATCAAACAATAAAACATAAAAATGAACAAAAATGCATCACGCACATGCTCTTTTCATCTTTACAGCTTTGATTAATTCTTGTTCCTGCCCTTCCATTTATTTGGTTACTTAAAATTGTATGCTAATGATAAAAGAAAGGATATATCCATTTGCTGTATGTAAGTCTGTGTCGAATATATAAAAGTGCCTAATAAATGAAAGCAAAATCATCTTCATAAAGTCATTATGAATTCTAGTGTTTAATTTCTGCCCTCTCACTTCTCTCTTTCCTCCTTCTCAACCTTTCCTCCAGCAGCAGCACTCCAAAATACATTTCAGGCCCAAGAGAAGACATTGTAGTTTCCAAAACCTTTTGATGTAATAATCAAAAGTGGATAGAGTAAGAAGAGAAGCAAGCAATTTAACACATTACTGACCAGCAAAGTGTCAGAAGTGTCAAGAAACTTGTGAGGCTTATCAGTAATAGGAGTTGGAAGTTCTAGAATTGTCTCATAGACAGTGTCATAACGGTAGTGCAGTCATCTTAATTATGTGTAAAGTTTTAGAAGCAAAAAGGAATGTATCAACAAAACTGTTCTATGAGTCTATAAATGACAAAAGCAACTTCATTGAACTCTCGTAATCATTTTGCAGAGGTTCAGTCTGCTCACCCAGACTGAGATATTACAAGCATCCATTAATGCTATTTGTAAAATCAACTTTCAATATGCAAGGCTTCTTTAAGGAACAGTCCAACAGATCTGTCTCTTCAAGTATCTCTTTTACAAAAAAAATTTAAGAGATCTGGGAAAAAATGGACAAAATTTTCCAAAGAATATTTACTGGAACATCAGAGATGACAATCCACCAGTTTTCTACTTATTTGCTATGAAAAGTGATGCTTGACTTTCTGATCACTAGGCTTGAAAAACCAGTCTTTTAAGAGATCCTCAAAACTTACTGGTGGGAAAGCAATAAGAAAGATAGTCAATCAGGCCTATTTTTCTCTTAGTGGAACATAGAATTGATGGAATCTGATCTCAAAGTACTTCTCAATATCTCCATGCAAAGTAGCAGCTGTTTAATATCCATCCTCTGCTTGTTTTCTCATTTGAGCTACCTGATAATACCAAATACTAGAAGCAGGGGTTTTATTAGTGTTTTTTGTTCACAGCAAGTTCAGGAATGGGATAGTTTAGAAGCAGAACAATTACTTTCCAGCAGTTCAGGCATTCTGAAATGCAGGCTTGGAGTGTCAAAAGGTCAATTGCATCTGGAAATTTGAATCTGAAGATTTTGGAAGAGCTGCAAAGCTGTAACTTGGGCAGTCAGCACTTCATTTGGGAAGTGTAATTACTGACCTTTTTCCTCCACTACAGTAAAACAGTCTGGTTTTTTTCAGCTTGCAGCAACATGTGCCAGCCACAGCACTTACATAATCCTATGGCCAGTAGTTGAAAAACATTTTTTTTTTCAGTCTTCTACCTCTGTGTGTATGTGTATGTGTGTTTTCAGTGACTGCAATTAATTTGAAAAGACAACTCACATGTACAGGCAATGAACACTCATTGAAATCATTGATAAAGGAACACAACAGGAACCACAGCCAATATATTTTCCAGTGGAATGATGAGTTGCATATCATGTTCTTTGTGAGTATTATCCAGACAGAAGAAGGGAAAAGATGGTGAGCTAGGACAGCTGACTTACTTAGAAAGGCTTAACAGACTCCCATCTGCTGAGAGTGGAAGGTGTGTCAGGGAAAAAAAGGATGCTTTCTTTCTCCCTAAAATCTTTCCCACTGGGATGCAGTTCAGCACCTCTTTCCATACAGCCATCACATTGGCCTTTCCTACATGCAGGGCATCCAGTGTCCTGGCAAGGTGACCAAGCAATTGATTCCAGGCCAGGTTTGCAGTCAGAGAGGCCAGTGATTGGGACAGGACCAGGGCTGCGGCTCCAAAGCAGTTCCCAAGCATGAGGTGAGGGTCCTTCCCTGCCCCAGGGAGTCCAACCAATTGGTGCCATCACCTCCATCTTGCTGCTGGTCCCTGCAGAATGAGTGCCTGCAGGAGTTCCCAGTGTGCAGCTCAGCAAGGGAAAATAAATGCGATGGTATTGTGTAATTCATAACACCATGCCTTGTGTCTGGCTAGAGCATTAAACACTTGCTCCAAGGGACTGAGACAAAGGAGGAATAGTTTTATATTTAACTAAGAACCTAAAGAAAACAGGCTTGAAAAAGCTGTTCAGCAGGTGTCAGAGAGCACTGCAGTTTGTAGAACATTAGCCACATCTGTACTTGCCACCTTGTAACAGACACAAGGCAAGGGAGATTATGCAGAACAATGCCAGATGGAGACAAGTGGGTCCTCTCCTGCTATGGATGTCTTGTCATCTCCTAGGATGTGCTGTAGTTCTGCAACTCTGGGCTGAAGCAGCAGCTGGAAATGCCAGGCTATAGCCTTGTGCATCATGACTGTAGCCAGCAGTGCATCTCAACATAAAACACAGTGTTCTAAACAAGGCCTGTTAAACTGCCACAAAAAAAACAAACAAAAAAACCAACAACAACAACAAGGAAAAAAACCCCAACAAATTAAAAAAAACTCTTTCTTTTTTTAAGAGCAAACTCTATTTCTGTTTGCTGAGATAATTGATAATTTTAAACTAAACAGTTTAGAAAATGTGGGGACTTCAGCTGCTAACTGTTGGCAAGCTTATTGCCACAATATTAATTGGAGATTTGGGCAGTCTGCACTGAGCCTCAGTAGCCACTGGACAAGTGACTTGTGTGACAGCTGTTGCAACTCCAGTGATGCCTTTGGGGCAGGAAGAACACACAAAGTCTCACAACAAGATTAACACTTCACAGATTTATTTGTAGCTTCTGGGTGACACTTCAGAAGAGCTTATCAATTCAGTTGCTGATGTATTAATTTTAATCTTTCCTCCTGATTTTTGACCTGTATGATAAGGAGTAAATCACCTGCAGCCCTTAATGACTATTGACATCTCAGAGTCACTGAATCTGAAATAATAAGCTTTTGTGAACTGACCTATGTTGCCATGTGAACAGGTATACAGATTCTAACTATAATGCAAACAAGAGTATTTAGCTGGTAGAACTAAACTCAAGCAAATGTGGGTGTCAATGAGAGTTCACAACCATCACCACAGTTTGTAAACAACAGTCAGATTAATTTTGACTGCCAGAAAGAAAAAAGCAGTTGGAATTACTCGTGCTGCAGTGCAGTGAAGATGCACAGTAACAAAGCTGATGGTTAGTAAAGGCAGCTTTTGTTCCTGGATCTTCATGTTTACTAAAACAGCATTACAACTCACCCAAGAAATAACATCTTTTGCAGAGACTTAAAGGTGAACTATAGGCTGGGTCTCCACTTCTGTATTTAAACTAATCACTAACCTGAATGTACTGAAGGTTCACCTAGAACATCTATTCAAGGTAAATATGTAGCTCTAACTTGGAGGACCAACACTATTTTTACCTTTGATCACGCAGACTTTAAAGTTCATCATACTTGATCATCATTTCTTCGCCCTGTAATGCAGCCTTTCCAATTTTATACCTTCTCAGAAACAGTTGCATTTCCAGAACCACTCTGTGACTACTGATTTTCATTTTTATTCATTGTGAAAGAGTTTTGTGCTTGCTTGATATGCCCAAATCTTTTTCCTGGGTTTGAAAAATTCCCAGATATACTCCTTATCCAGTCTGAGAGCAATGGGATACTTGGTATCTCAGCTCAGCATGTTTAAGCCATAGCTAGACAATTCTTATGAATCTATTAGATAATTGGCTAGCCCAAATGTCGTAGATGTTTGAAGAAAATTCTTATAGCTTTGCATTCAGAGTGGTGTTTGAAGTTTGAGTATAAAGTGTTTTCCTCACCCCTGTGCTACTTGTCATCACACTGCACAGAAGTCCTGAAAGTCACTGGCTCCCCTGTTACCATGCGACTGAGGGCCTCTGTCCCTGAGAAATAGTATTTAATGAAAGGCATAAATCTTCAATACAGTTGAATCTAGTTTGCACTATACAGCATTGCTCATCATCTTTTGCCAGCTCTTGCCCTCTGCGTTATTGTCACTACTTGAGCATTTAACTAGGTTTGTCACTGTCCTTGTTATCATATCCTTCATCGTTAAAAATATGTTTTCACTCAGATTAACACTAAGTTCCTTTAATTGATATTAGGTATGCTAGGTCACTAACCTAACAGTCTTTACGTGGTCTTCTCAATAAGGGTTAACTTCATGTATTAAAACAAACTCTTTTTGAACTGAAGACATGGGAGGGTTGCAATTACAGGACATAAACTGTGTAGCATTTACTGATTTGTTAGACTATTATGCATTCATCTTTTGTCAGTGGAGTAACTTTGGAAGGGTTTTTTTAAATCTACCTATCAGACACATATAAAGGAAAAGTGTACACAGAAATTAAACATGGCAACCTGACTTTAGTTCTATTAAAACCAATAATATAGATTCTTACAACTGTTCAGAAGGTGTATTCCAATGTATCAGCACACAGATTTGGCTGAATTTGAACCCATTATATTAATTTGTGGGTAAGAAATATTGTAGTCTATAGTTGAGATGGGTCTTAGCAGCAAAGGTAAATCCTAACAGAAGCTGCTTCTTGTGGTAAATTGACAGATCTATATCCAGTTTCATTGGGCTTCTAACTTCCTGTAAGGAGGTATGACATTTAAACAATTCTTAAGAGTTGGCTACTTTTCACTTTCTTTCTGTCAAGAATGACCTGCAAAGATATCCAGATTTTCAGGCTAGATGTGCCAAAAATCTCTTGACTGGTAGAATTTGCAGTAGCACAATGCTTCATTATGAAGCACAATTGATTCTTAAGTGACCATTATTTGCAAAGTAGACAGTCTGTTCATTATTAGAACTGATGAAGACTGAGATGTTAACACATTTTACTGCCAGTTTTCAGAGCTGCAAGGGGAATATGCAGAAGGAAAGTGAGCCTTTAGAATCTCCCTTCCTCATCATTATAGCTACATCTTTAGAAATGCGAAGAAAACAGAGGAACAATTCTGATGAGTTGCCTTTTACAGCAATTCAAGCCTCTGATAGTTTAATCATATCATGTGCTTTTCTTCAGATATCAGTTTGAGAGAAGTCTAGTCACTAGGCTCTTATGACTCTATTTAGCCTTGATTTATCAGAAGTTTGTGCCAGGAAAAATCCCAGACTTTTACGAAGTGCAGAACCCCGAACACATTCACAGTGTTGCTATCTTCTAGTGATGGAAGGTACATGTCCTTCTTTTGCAGCCCTACACAGAAATGGACTTAATACTACCGGTGAAGAGGTTTCAGGATGTATGAGAAGCATCTATATTCTCCTTTCAGTCCTTTGGTGGTTACCCCTTCTAATGCAGAAATATAACCTCCTCTCTCACTTCAAAATTCCATTGCAATCAGGTTTTGACCATGAACCCTTAGAAGTATGGTATGGACATGTACAGTTTGTTTAAAAGAACTAATTACAAAAGACAGTAAAAAATACTTTCAAAATGTCAGTTATGGTTCTTAAAGGCTCCATGCTGCAGTTTTCTATGTTTTTGTGCCAAGCAGTGTTATGTGTAAATATATTTAGAGTGTATTATTTATTCAAGCAATCTTGTCAAGGTGGGGATTTTTTTCAGTTCAATTTGCAAAGCCCTTATCACAAGCCTTCCTTGTGTTTTTGAAATAGGCAGTTTGAAATGTGAGAATTTGGTTACAACTGAACAGTTTCTTCCCTATTCTCTTAATGACACTTTCCAGAATATACTCAGAGGAGCTGCAAAATTACATTATAAGTGGAAGCAAGTATGTTCAGAATAATTTGTTTTGCCTGAAATTGGACATGCTAAATGCATTGTAATAGCATGGTTTCCTTATCAATACAGAATGTATGCAATGATGAAATATATATATTACATCTGATGATCCCAAAAGTGCTAAGCAATTGTCATGGCTTTAACAAATCACCCCATACAGAACATTTAATGCAACTGCTGGGGACCTATACTTTCCTGCAGAAATAATAAATAGGTTGCAGACCCTCAGATACAAGTACAAGCCTCAGGTTCTTATTCCTAAGTAGTTTCTTTCAGTAAGAATTCAGCTCATCCATTGCTGAAGTACATTGACCTACAGTTATTACTTCTCCACTAAAAAAAACAAATCAATGACATGACCTGTCTCAGTCTCTTCCCACTGAATTACTATAATGTAGAGTCTTTTGAATGAATCAATCGTACCAACGTAGATTAGAATCTCTTGCTTTAGGCTTGTGACATCTGACTCAGTAAAGACAACACAACTCCTTCTGTCAAGGATGATGGGTGAAAAATTATGTTCCATTATGCCTGAGTACCTTGATCAATTTATTACTTTCTTAAAACAGGCCCTTAAACCTACAAAAACACCTCTTCAAAAAAAAAAAAAAAAAAAAAAAAAAAAAGTTACAAGTTGGTACTCATCTGCCTTTGAGGATTATTGCTAATTTTGTTTCTGATGGGTATATGGTGATGGTGTCACTTCTTCTGCCTGGAGGTTTGGAGTGCCATTTGATGGAATCAGCCTCAGGCAGATTGGAGGCTGGAGTTCTACTCCCTCCAAAGCAACTAATGATGCTAAGTGCACAACTGAACTGCTTAAAGCAAAGCATTACAAAGCACAGTAATTTTAAAGGGAATGCATAACATGTAAGACAGATGTTCTGTTATTTAATATTCTTTTTTATTGAAATTACATATCTGATCATCTGAATTTAATGTGTGCTGAAGCACCCATACTCCAGCTCACCAAAATCACATGCATGGTTGCTGCTAAAGCACTTCCATGGGGCAGATTAATGCAGTAAAAAGACTGGGTTTATGCAGTCTCTTCACTGCACATACAAACTCAGTCAGGAAGTTTATAATGTTGTCAGGCCCATGGATGGGTACATAGTGCTACAGTTGTTGACAGAAACTGCAAATACATGGGCTATCTTTTTACGCAATATGTTCTTATGGCTTTCTTTGGAGGAAATGGTGTAGCTGTAGCAGAATTGCAGTCTACAGCCTTCTCTTTTGAAGTCACTTTTTGAAGATAGTGGGCTACCCTCCATGTCATCACAGTCTTCCCACAGATCTCAGAGAAGCTTGGCTGCCCGTTCACATCACCTTTGTGCTGCCCCTTCCACATGCTGACACACCTCCTTTGCACACAAAGCATGTTTTGCCTCAGTGCTCCCTTCTCCAGCTTTCATACCCTGACTCCTATCCCTCAGTACCTTCAGCTCACATATCTTGAAATGTTCCACCCAGACTCTCTACCCTGTCCCCAGCCTCTCTCGTAAGGACTTCTAGGAAGGGAATTTGTAAGCTTGATATACTCAAAATCTTATTAGCCAACACTTTAGAATACAGTTCCTTCCCCAGATGCCTCTTCCTCGCTCCAGTCCTAAACTACCTTATATTCCCATTATAGCAGCCATTTGTACCTCAATAAATGCAGTCGCTCTGCTACAGGAGCAACAAGGAAGTAGGATCACTTGCTTGTCCTTGAAGCCTCAAGTTGTTCTGGCAGCAGCCTTACCCCATACTTTCTCTATCTACGCACAGAGGACTACTTTCCTTCCTTGACTGGGACAATTTTGGAACCAATGGTAGTTCTTGACCTAGATCTCAGGTACAAAATCAACATTTCTATAGCATTCTTGGACTTACTTGGCTTGGGGGTTCTACTCAAGAGAGTAACACTGTCACTTCTCCTTAAATGTACCCCTTTAGAAGCATATGCAGGCATAAAACAAGATACAGAGACTTAAAGATTTAGATGTTTTCTTAGCTGCTGCAAGTATATGCGTTGAATTACAACATTAATATTTAGACAAAGCCATGCATTTTTATGCTCTTTGTGATCAAGTAAACTCTTTGATGATATTAAGAAATTCTGTTCTGCAGTTTCTAATTATGAAGCACAATTCACAAATTTAGATGAATTAGAGTTTTGACAACTTTGATTATTTCTCTAATTATACTATTACTTTTAAGCAGAGCAAAAAATGTGAAAAAATTTTCAATCATAGGTGCCTCTCCTAGGCAAGAGAACTTTTGATGTGTGCGTGTACATAATTTTCTGATGCATGGAAAGAACTGGAAAAGCCATGGCAAAAAATCAATTCCTTCCAATGCTGTTTCATATATATTTTAGCTACTCTCAGGTTTAAACCCTGATTGAGCATTTGAAAAGTTAAGATAATGAAAAAATAAACTTTGCAGATATTTTTATTTTTTTTACAAGAGCAATAGAAGCAATGGCACGTTTTAGAATTATAACTGAAATACACTGACTATTTTTTTTCCTCTTGTCCCTTCCAACCTAATAAAAACTGCAGTATCTCAGAGATATGTTCTCAGTTGCAAGAGGACCCCTATTCAGATGGATTCTGTAGAGCATAAATAACATTTTCCAAACTGTGGTGTTTGACATAAGACCTGTCTCCTCCCACCATAAACAACACTCTTCTCTTAATGTCTGCTTTACAGCTTTGTCAGGGCTTGCGGCATGGTTTCGTTCAGTCTTTGAAAAATCATCTACAAGAGGTGATCAATTTTCCCCCGGTTCATATGTTACAATTTAAAATGCATTGTGATGAACTTTCAATGAGAGCATAACAAATTAAGCTAGAGGAGGCCCTAAGCATTTATAATATTAACAGCTGGAGCACTACAACAAATATTTTTCCAATTAAATAAGCTCTAGCTCGTTAAGTGTGAGGGAAAGTTAATTTCAGATCTTCAAATGTGACAGGCTGCTAAACAGTCAATTAACTTTTGAGTCATGTCTTGTCCTCCAAAGTAAATGTTAATAGCACTTGAACGTTATACCTAAGAGAGAACAAACAATCCATTTCATACCTAGTAATTTTTTTAATGAGCCCACTGATTGGCCACTGTTAATGCCACATATATTACATTCCTAAGTTCAGCACACAGACTGCCTGCCTCACTGAGATTTGAGTTCTGTGCAACGACCAAAACAATGATTATGCTGCCATAGTGAGAGTGATGGTTACAGATAGTCAAGGCTATGTTTCCTTTTACTTTCATATAAGCAATTTTACCATTTTACCATTTTACCATACCCTTCTATTGCTTACTGCTTTCAGTCCTGCATATTGCAGTTGGTAGACCTGCAGCTATTTGTCTTGCTTTTTAAAGTTTGTAAGGACATCTTAACATGCACAGAGTCCACATTTAAAAAAAAAAATACCCTTGGGCATAAGAAAGGCAGATTGAGCTGCAGCTCAAAGTGCAGAATGTTTTTTATGCTGCTGAACCATATGCTTTACTGTAAGGAGGAGGATTAGAAATGGCGGAACATTTTTCTACAAATTACTCAGAAAAAATAAAATTCCCAGAAGTATGAGTAGGGAGATGGTAATTTGAAAAAGCAGCTTTTAAACGTAAAGGTACCACAGGCACAGTTTCAATTTAGGTAAGTTTCTACAAAGTAAAGAGTAGTTGTTGACACAGGATAAAATTAGATGAACTTCTGTGACATTGTATCTAATTGTATGCCAGAGATCTGCACTGCCAAACTCAGGGATTGAGCTGACAGGGACTGGGTTTTCTGAGCTCCACATTTTTTCCTTACTTATAAAAGAATCACAGAATGTCTTGAGTTGGAATGGACAAATAAGGATAATTAAGTCCAACTCCTGAAATGAAAAAGGAATGTTAACTGACGAGAGAAATTCCATAGATTTGAGGGAGGAAGATATTTGCATTAAGGAAAGGGCATACAAAGAAATGTTCAGATTCCAGATATATATACCATGTTATCTTCAAGAAGAACAGTTACTGCATAGTTGTTAAACCATGACAATGTTTATCACAGGTTTTTCATGGATATGCAACAGGGGACAGATATATTTTGAAAAAGAACTTAAGCAGAAAGTAATGTGAATTTTGTTCAAAAAAGATAACTGCAGCCAGTTATCATAACACTACTGACAGGTTGGATGCTGAGAGATCTGAGCTTGAACAGGGATTTTCTTGAAAATCTTGCCCTTGGGCACAGGAAGACAGAGCCAACTTTTTTGTTTTCATCCTCCTTCATTTGATTTTTTGTTTCATGAAACAAGAATCCCCAGATCAGAAATCATTAACCTTATTTGAGCTGTAAGGATACAGATCAGGAGGGGGTTTAACACTCTTTAGCATGGTGCTTGGGAACTTCATCTAGCCTGGGAAATAGCCTTTGGCTCCAGTATGTTTAACTGCTTTCCTCTGAAGCTAGGCACACTATACCTAGAGTCAACTTTTATCCATATGGTACTGAATTCTGATTTAGACAATGTTACTCCTACTTGCTGTCCTGCTCCAAACCTCAGAAAGCATATCACATTTTGAGAAAGCCTGTACAACTATATACAGAGAGAACACATTCTTTAAAGCTATTTTTACCAGGACAAGAACCACACTAATTTATGCCTTGGAGAAATCAAAGTTCACTGTTGAATTTAATGCCAATAGCTTTACAGTTACATACAACAACAGGTTTTACGAGAAGAAAGCACAACAGTCCATTTTAAATTTTTCTCTGCAGTACACTCCTCTCTATTTCTACAGAGTAAAAGCACATCTTCAAAATGTTCTTCCCTTCCATATCTTTCTGAAAAAAAATAAACCTCTATTTTTATTCTTACATTTAATCCCCATAGCCTCTTGATGAATACTATAAACTTTCAAAGAAGCAATACAGGTCTCCATTTCTCTTTCTCTTGTGAAAGTCTAATTCTACTCTATCAAGTTTATAGATTACACTAGCATTTTCATACCTGTTCTGTTTCAGAAAATCAGAACATATGGATATTTTTAAATTACTTTTACTTGAAACTGAATAATGTTTTAAATTAGTAATATTAAAGAAGAGCTGTTTCACCTGGAATACTAAAATTGTGTCTGAAGACATTACCTCCTGAGTAAACATTAAGTAGGTACCATGAGAAATGTTTCCTAGCAAAATGTTTTTATGTCACGACAGTTCTTTACCAATTCTTGAGCTATTTCAGCTGAACACAGTCTGAATCAGTACTTACATGTATTTAAAAGAATAAGAAAGCCACCATCTTTCCTGGTGAGTTTCCTTGTCTGTTTTGATGGGTTTAAAGCTCTCAAAGGTGCATCACTTTACACTAGATGGACCAGGATGAATTAGTACAAGACAAAATTTCTTGAGACGATGAGGCATCTCCTGGGATCTTTTAAAGATCTCTTATCTACATTGTGAGAGAAAATGCTTTCTAAAAACATCCTGAAGTTTTACTCAGAATAATTTCCCTTGAAATGCCAGTACTACACTGGCATTCACATCTAGAGGGAAACTTGAGCAACATGAGAAAACAGGATGAATATACATTGTCTCAAGGAAAGCATTCTAATGTTCAAGAAATTAAATTCCAAGTTCAGTAGAAAAGCCTATATTATAAGATCTAGTAAGTAAAGACTTGAAAATGCAACAATACATTTTCCCAAATCTGTGGAGGCGTCTGATTTGAAATAGGTATTCTTAACCCCTCCCTGGTCACTTCACTGACATTTCAATCCATAGCTTAGAAGAACCTCTGGGTTCTTCATAGCTTAGAAGAACATCTGGGACAAATGTCAGCAGAGAGAAGTAAGATGTGGAACTTACCTGGGGTGTTCCCTAAACAAAGCATTGTAGTCTATTAAAGGCTAATATTAGCAAGAGACTTTAGTACATGATAGCAAAAAATGGGGTTTTTCCCACAGAAAACTTAGGTCCTGCTAAGAAAATGGACCAAATTATTTTATGTGGTGTATCAGTCTACGTGCACTCCATCTAAGTCTCCAGAGGCAGGTGTTTCTGACAGGACCAGGGGCAATGGGTGCCAGCTGAAATACAGGAGGATCTCTCTGAATATCAGGAAACACTTTTTTACCATGAGGATGACAAAGTACTGACACAAGTTACCCAGAGGAGCCATGGAGTCTCCATTCTTGGAAATATTCAAAAGCCGTCTGCACATGGTCCTGGGAAACTAGCTGTAGGTGGTCCTGCTTGAGCAAGGGGCTCAGACCATGTGACCTTCAGAAGTCCCTCCCTACATCAGCCATTCTATTATTCTGCTTTTCCTAATTTTGTGGCAGATCCTGAGCCAGGAATGCACCTGGAGACTACCTGGCTTGCATTCTCAGATCCTTAAACTTAATGCAGAGGTTGTAAGCCCTTATGGAGACCGTAGTTCTCCAGGCAGAACACTTCCAAACCTCATGATTCAAGGCACAGAAAAATAAATACTAATTTTTCATTTAAAAGACTGACTAAAATCCTAAAGGCATAGTAAGTAGCAAAGGAGAAATTTTAACTCACAATCTGTTTCTGAAGGATTTGGCTGAAGTTAATAGCTTCTACTCAACTCTTCTTATGCAAGGTGGCAAATTCCTAAGTCTGAACTTCTACAAAGATGGTTTGCTAATGTTGTCCTACTTAAAAGTTTTATTCAACCAAAACTTCACAAGGATTAGGAGTGATATTTTCAGGTTTGTGAAGTCTGTAGGATGAATACTCAAGCATTCATGCTCTCTGACCCTTCTTTTGAGTCTCAGTGTTCAAAAGCAGTGAAGATCCCAGGTAAGTAGCTTCATTCAGAGTAGAAGCCACCAATTCTTTCCCCAGTTTTGCTATTACCACTTTCATGTAACACCTGTGACATCTTGAAAATTTACTTCCCTGAGCCTTTTAGTTACTCGTGTGAAAGATGAAGTACCTGTCCTCCCAATAAAGTACTTTTGGTTACAAAGCATAAGACAGAAAAGTGACCAAGACCCATTTCTGTGGCCTGTCAATGGAAAGTACGAATCAAGATGTTCCAGGCAGCACCAAAGCTTGTTTAGTATAAGAAAAGCTTAGGATCTTATGCATCAGATACAAGGAAAATTATCTCCATGTGTATCTGGTATCTTCTCTCCAGGCTGAGTTGCAAGAAGAAGAGGCACAACTACAGAGACAAGTAGCCTGAAGGAAGGTTCTTTTCCAGCTGAAGATCAACTTTCTCATTAGATAGGGAGGCAGATACCTGTGCAAAGAAAATTAGCAGTAGAAGCATATACTTCCTCTTGACAGTATATGCTTATGCAGTATTACCTTCATGGAAGAGAATGTGTTTAACTTAGAACAGTTCAGCACATTTCTGGCAAATATTTATACATTAGTCTGCAAGAGAAGATGTTTCATCAGAGAAACAGTTACTATTCCAAGTACAAAATAAGGAGGAAACATTAGTCAGTGGCTATGTGAAAAAATGCATAATATTTAGACCTCCTTTTTTGAACACTTAGAAATATCAGAATAAACTGTATTTAACTCATACTGATGTATTACTTCAATAGGCATCTTTGTTGCACAAAATATGCATTATAGATCAATGTGAAGTGAAATTTATTTAGATCAAAACTTTCTTTGTCTTTACTACGAATTCCATCTCATGAAT
This sequence comes from Pachyramphus minor, assembly GCA_013397135.1. Lineage (NCBI taxonomy): Eukaryota > Metazoa > Chordata > Aves > Passeriformes > Tyrannidae > Pachyramphus > Pachyramphus minor. The sequence continues at coordinate 139,141 of VYXB01008722.1, forward strand.
GCCACTCACTAATTCTCATTCACTATACCTCTTTGATTCTCAGTGACTCAACCCTTAAGCTAGGGAATAACAACAGTCAGGAGCTTACAGATCAAGGATGCCTGCTAATAGGACAGTACTTCTTTGGGCTTCATATGAGAGAGATTTTAAGGTTGTTAATGTGGAAGTTTTCCAAAGCTTAAAATACTTTCAAGCATAGGACCCCTGATAATGCCAGCTGCACTTCTTTGTTGTTGAGTAAGACATCACTTTGAAGCGATCAAGCAAAGATGCAAGATGAAAATATCACAAAAGGACAGGCAGGGACAGTCTACTTTCCCACTGTTTTTTAGAGAAGGAAGCAGAATCAAATTTGCTTCCTTTTTGCAAGACATATTCTCTTACAAGGATCAAAACAGAATCTAGATGTTGTTTCAATCATTACATGATTTTAGAAGAGCGACAGGACTGAAGAAACCCTGAGGCTTCTCTGAAGACAATGCCCAAAAATTATTCTAATGACTGCTGTGATAATGACTCAACAGGTGGCAGTTGCCTCCTGCCCACAATGGAGCTAACATCATTCTATGAGATTAGAACATCAAAACATTTTGATGAAAAAATTGCAGGAGTCGTTTTATTCCAGTCCTTCACAAGGAATGCTACTTCTTCATGTCTAACAAAGAAACTTTTGCCTAAGAAGTATACAGGTGGAAGAGAGGCTGTATAACAGACATACCTGTTTATTAGCTGTTCCCAAAGATAGACTAGAGCAGACTCCATCTACTTTGTTGATGTAGATACTACCTGGATTTCCCACGAATGGCTAAAGAATCATCAGATAAGGGCCATTTGGCTTTGACAACCAAAAGAATCAACACAGTCAGTCAAGGAGTTAGGCTAGAATCACAGGATCATTGCATTGTTGGATTACAGGACCTAACAGTTCTCCCTGAACTCTTTTGGAGGTCAGCAAAACAACTGGATTCTTTCTGTCCTGTGTTTGTTCCTGAACCCAAGGCTCCTGCAGGGAGATGCTGGAGTCAGACTGGGCTTTCAGACTGTTACCCTAGTGTAACCTATACACTAAAGCACTTTTGCCTGAGAAGACAGACATTAAGTACCATTTTACCTCATCAGAAACCAGAAGCTTTTATATGCCAAGGCCTTACATTATTGAACTTCTCTTATTTTAGGAATACTGGCCTGCCCCTAACTAATAGTGAGCAGTAAAAGCGAAGAGTATATGCCATTGATTAAGGACATGAAAAGTAGGCAGAGCAATTTATGACCATCAATGCTGAAGTATTACAGGAAATAAAACCTCACTTAAATACAGTTAATATTAGGAAGACAGTCAATATTAGGAAGATCTCAGTGACAAGGGCACAATGCACACATTTAGCAAACAATAGCTCAATTTTCCTTTTTATCAGGAATTTAATGGTAAATGACATCAAGTGTCTTAACTATCAAATACATGAAAAAATCTTTTGTGAAACAATCTAATGTTAATTCCGCTTATAGAATAGAATAATAGAATACTTTGGGATGGAAGGGACTTTTAAAGGTCTTCTTGTTCAACCCTCCTGGAAAGACCAGGGCACCTTCAACTAGATCAGGTTGCTCAGAGCCCCAGTTTGACCTTGAATGTTGCCAGATATGGTGCATCTAAGCAGTGCTTACACAGTGTCAAGGCCTTTTCTGTCCCTCACATGACCACAGATCTAGAACCTTCCAGATGACTGAAAGAAGAAAGACTGCCATTAAAGGCATGAGATAAACTACCACAACAATTTAATACTCCAGGGAAAAAAAAACACAAAAGGATTGTATAAGTTTTGTGATTAATTCCTGAGTCTTGTGTCTCAATGTGCAGTTAAAGACTAGTAGGAATGAAATCCACTGTACACATATATTATTGATTACTTAATTTCATAGGAGGTAATGTTCAGCCCTTTTAAACATCTGGAAGTCCCAGATTTCACTTTGCAAGGTGAGGCAACCTTTAGCAGTTGTTTTATTTTCCAGTTAAAAAGCCTTCTAAAGTATGAAAATGGCTGAACTTGTAAAAGGGCCAAAACGGTTATAACCTTCATTTAACCCATAGAAAAGGGAAGATCTTGTCTGTGGTAAGGGGCTGATTCAGGTGCTTTTGCCTTTGCTGCTGCTGTTCCAATTGCCCAAGATGTATACTTTCTTGATTCTCTCAGACTGCCAGGCAATTTACTCTCAATCTCCAGCATTGTGAAACTCATCAATTTCATATTACCTGGCAAACACTGTGCAAGAGCCCATATTTCCTTCTAACATCCCACTATACCACTGTCATGGGTTTTACCAGGGATCAAATTTTTTTCTTGAACTCCCCCCTCCACACAATTACTATAAGTTGAGAGAGGTTTTATACAGACAAAACAGAGGCTTGACATAAGGGATATAATACTAAGATTTATTACTAACAATATAAAAACTAAGAAATAACATATACTACAACAGTTCTTCTCAGACTTACGTTTTGCAACTGGAAGATCAATTTTCCAAATGTGCCAAATACAAACAATACATTATTTTCCTTGCGTGTTACATTCTACATTCTTATATTTAAAGGAAAAAAATGTTTTTCCTCTCTGTAGCTATCATTGTTTGAAAAGAACATATACAACTTGACCTTTACCAGCAGACAGATCATGTTATTCCAGCCTTAGGAAATATATAATTCTGAAAATCAAAATTATATCATCAAAACATAATCACAGCATTAGTTCTGCTAGCCATAGGGAGAACTCTCAGAGAATAAACGTATTTGAGATGATGTCAAAGGTAATTAGTAGTCACTCTTTCATAAACAACTTACTAGATCCTGTGTTTTCACTGCTAAATCACACATACAAAAAGAATCAGAGACATAAAAAATTTGCAATCGCAAACATGACAAATGATGGGATAACATTTCCTTCTTCCTCTTCTCCTTTACTCAATGTAACACTTACTATGTTTGTGAAGGTTTGATGAAGTGTAGGTTGAGGAAGATTGATGTATGTTTAAAATAAGTCCTAGTAAAAGATGAACTGCTATGCACTATATCATTACAGATTGTGTGTACAGTTCCAGCTATGCACTAATGTACATGTAAGGGATTGCATTGTACAGATTCCAGCTACAGATTTTAGCTACAAGTTCTTCTAAGACCAGAGACTGTTTATAATTCTTTATAATGCTTTCTACTGGCAAATCCCTAAAGACAATGATGACATACTTATTCATACCTGCCCTATGTTTACAAGTTCAATCGCACATTTACTCATCTTAAGTGATTCCTAATATGCCATGTTGCAAAGTGTGGTTAATAAAATGATCACTTTCTTTTTATATCTAGGTAAGAAACTGAACATAGGATGGTCATATTCATATGTGTTGCAGTTTAACCCCAACTGGTAACTAAGTAAGTACCATGCTGCCACTCACCCACGGTAGGATGGGGAGAAGAATCTGCAAAAAAATATTAAAACTTCTGGGTTGAGATAGGAACAGTTTAATAATTAAAACAAGGTAATATATAATGATAATAATAATGATGATCACAACAACAACAATAATAATAAAGGAGAGGAAGAGAGAAAGATAAAACCCTGTAGAAACAAATTACACACAATCCAATTGCTCACCACCTGACACCCAGCCTGTCCCTCAGCATCAATCAGACTCCCTTCTGAGTGACTCCCCCAGTTTATATACTGGGCATGACATTCCATGGTATGGAATAGCGCTTCGGCCAGTTCAGGTCAGCTGTCGTGGCCACGTTCCCTCCCAGCTTCCTGTGCAGCTCCTTACCGTCAGAACATGAGATGCCGAAAAGTCCCTGACTTACAGAAAGCACTACTTAGCATCAGTGTGTTATCAACATTATTCTATACTGAATCCAAAACAGCTAGTAAGAAAATATTAGCTCTATCCCAGGCAAACCCAGAACAATATGAAAAAATAAATTTCTATTGGGATCAAGTAAGTACTGGCCTGATTTGAAAACTCACCAAAGATAAGAAATAGGCACAGATAGTGGAAAACACTTTCCAGACGAAAATAATATAAATATTATCAGGAATAAATAAACTCTTTGGTGCAAAAAACCCCCAAGTGTTCTGGAAAGCTCTTTTTCAGTCATGAAAAAAATCAAAACAATTGCACATTGTAAATCAATTTGTAAAATCCAGAAGTAGGGAAGAAAGCTAAAGGTAGTAAATAAATCATATACAATAAATAATCTAGCGTTAAAGCCCTTTCATCAATTTTATTGATTACTCCTGTAGAACAACGGACGTCACTAAAAGGGAGCTCTAGGTGGTGGACTTGGAAGCTGCTGTGACTTGCAGACTACTGTGGTGAATATTTTAATTTTTTTTCTTTCATATTATATAATGTGATATAAAATATGACAAGGTCTGCTTCTGGAAGAAAAATACAGAAGAAATTAAGTACAATAAATCACCAACCCACAATTGCTAAGTTTTAGACAGTATTTTAGCATCCTGGTTGACAATATTTCACTAGTTCTTAGCTACTGTTAATAAATTCAATTTTTTAAATAAAAAATGCATTTTTCTTCTTAAATATGTAAGTTGGAACATTTTGATCTTATTTCAATTATTATATTTAATTTTCAGAATAAATTACTGGCCTTCATACATTTCCTTAATCTTAAAAAAAATTTTTAAAGACTACACATTGAAGCAAACACATTACAACATAAGCAATGTTGAACAATTCTCTATGAAAAATTTTTAGTATGAAAAATTTTTACAGATAAAAAAGTTGCTATTGCCAGTGAATCAAAGGGGAGGTGAATTTTTTTTAATTACCTAAACAATAATTCCCAATTATGAATTATCAAATTAGATATCAAAAAATTGGCAATAAAACACAAAAGGGAGAATGGAAATTGGAGGGAGTATTTCTTGGGAGAGAGAAGGAAGGAAGGATATAAGACACAAAAGAGGGGGATAATACAGCACATTTATATCTGGAATTTTCTCCTAAACATACCTTTAAGTAAGCAGACTCTCTTATGTTTCAAGTCACTTTTCAAAAGCTTATTGGCCTGTGTCAGCATTTACCAGGGTTTCCTCAGAAACCTGAGGAATCACAGGCAGCACCAAAATTAAGCATATTAGTGGGAATTCATCCCCAATAGCATTCAGTGCTTTAAAAGGATTTCTTCTCCATGGAGCCAGTCCCAGGCATTTTGTTCACTGAATGGTCCTTCTTTTCAGCTGTTGGACCTAATTATGAGGACATTTTGGCAACAGGCTTAAGCAGCATGACTGTATTACTAGATCTTTATTATGATGCCCAGTTTGATGATCTTAGTGTTACTTACTCTGCATTGTGCACAAGGTTATGACTTAAAGTAGGATCTATAATACTGACATTAGAGGCAGCTAAAGCAGTATATTTAATACTACAGCATTCAGGGATTAGAGTTGTCTCACGTCTTATGTCTTATTTAAGGCTGAATATTGGACTGTTGTCTAGAGTCAGAAAATATCAAATGAACTAAAAGCTTAGAAGCAAAAAAGAGACAAGTAAGGCAAAGGAAGTAGATTAAAAAATAAGGATGAGCAGATGGGAGGGGAAGGAAGAGAAATTTTGTTACTAGGATTGCTTGAAATCCTTGAAATCTAAGAAACAGGAAAAAAGAGAACTACTCCTATTTCACGGTCTAATGATACATGGAGTGACTTGTTAGAAAAGGAGAAGCACTCATAACCGCATCAAAGGCAGAAATTTTAATCCATAGGTTTTATTCTGTCAAATTTCCTATGAAAACTAGTGTATTATATTTATTTTATAAACATATTTCTATTATTGCAATTTATAAACAAGGAAGCCAAAATTAGTGAAGTATTTCTGTCTGATATAATATTGACCTGCTTTGAAACTTTTGGACTATCTGGGAAATGGAAGTCACTAATGCATCAGCTTTTTAACTTTCACTTCTCAGGAACTTCAGTGAGCTAGCTTTGAGCAGTTCCATATTTACTTGAAATAAAATAGCATTTAGAGGCATGGAAATAAAATCCATCCACGTTATGATTTTAGTTACAGGCATTCACAAAATGCTGCTACTTAAAAAAAAGGAACAAATTCAGGGTTTGAGGAAAGACTGAGTTTATCACATCATATTGCCTTTGGAGAAGAATTAGCACTATCTTGACTGAGGAGGACCAGCCATGTTCCAGTTTAATGACTGGCCTAGAGCCAAGATAGAGAGTAACTCAGAGAAGCTAGTCTTACAGAAACAAGGGGTCATCTGAGTTCGGGCAGTTGGAATTACCAAAATTATAGCAGAAACTCAGTGTTAATGGGAACTGGGTAGCTGGTGACCTGTACTACGTTAAGGTGATAAAATAAGTATAGTTGAAGCAAAGAGAAGAAAGCCATAGGGCAGGCTTTGATATATGTAAGTCAGGTGTTTGAGTTAGCTTGGCTGTTAGTGTTCAGAGCTGAGCAAAATCAAGTAGCAGGGAAGGATCGCCTGGTACAGGGCAGAGTGTTCCAGAAGGCTTTTGTACACCTTGGAATCTTATTAAAGCCATGTTTACGGCAATTATAAGGGTGGCTGGCAGATATGCTGGGTAGCAAACAGACCACAGAAGACATAACCATTAGAAAAGAATGTAGTACAGTGATATTCAGCATAGTATCTCAGCTCCATATTAATAACTCTGCTGGGAGATATTTCTTGACTGGCTGACACAGCACATTGAATAAATATGAAATTTAGTATCGCTTAGGGCAGGTGACAGAGGGTTGTATGTTAGGCGTTTTTTGGGAGGTCTAACCCTAAATTTGCACATAATGCACCTCATTCTGTAAAGTAGTGAAAGACGAACACAAACATAATATTTCTGGTTTTTGTCAAGGGCCTTAAGTAAAAATATATGCTAACAATTCTGCTAAAGGCATGCAATCCCATAAGAAAGCTCCCTAGCAGACAATGCAGTCCCCTGTGGTAGAAGATGTGCAAAACCATTAGGACATTTAGGGAAACTGATGAAAATATTTAACTAGCATTTAGCAAGGAAAGGCTGGAACGATTTGTCTCTCTCCAGTCTGCTTCCTTGAGAGGGCTAAGTATCCCTATTTGAAATCATATATGCTCAAAGTAAATTGCAATTAAACTGTAAAAAAGTACCCAGCCACAACACAGAACTAGACAAAAATTCAGATCAGAGCCATTTCTTGAATATTTGGGGATATGGTGAGCAACCGCTTTCCTTTACGGAAGAGTTACCATATCCGAGAGAGGAGGGAGATGAGAATCCCTGTAAGTCTGCAGGGAGGTGAGCACTAGTGAATGGATCCAGCACCTTCATGAGCTCTGCTTATGACAGAGCAGGACAGCCAGTGGCCCACAGCCTCAAAGACAGGTAAGGAATTAATATACCTTTGTGGGGGTGCTATGATCCTCTGTTAGGGCCAGTGTAGACCTAGAGAGACTGCATCTCTCCCAAGACAAGCCTGATGACAGTGAGGGAGGAAGTCTGTGACAATGCAGGAGCTGGGACTGGGTTTGTTGGGTCCCTCACTTGCCATCTACATTGGGGTGTGGGAGCCGCACCTCTGCTGTGGGCACAGAGGATTTCCTCCTGCAAGAGACACTAAAAACTAAAGGCAGAAAACTGGTCTTACATCCTCCCTCCTGATAGTGGATGGGATATCGAAAGAGTTTGTGGCACTCATGGGGACAACAGGGGCCATCAAGCAGGACAGGAGGGGCCCTTCCAGGTTCTGTCCAGTGGATGCATAAGGAGACAGGACCCATATCCTGGGTGTCCTAGAAATAGAGTCATAGAACTGTTTAAGTTGGAAAAGACCTCTAAGGTCATCGAGTCCAACTCCTAAGCCAGTACGGTCAAGTTTGCCTTGTCCTTAAGTGCTACATGTCCCTAAGTGCTACATCCACCCATCTTTTAAATATCTCCAGAGAAGGCTCTTTTCCCCTAAGACTGACCTTGCTGGATAATTATTTTCTTCTTCCACAATAGCAGCAGAAAGAAACATTTATGCAGCTGACTCTTCAGCCCCCACTCAAGTCCAACTCTGCCTGAGACTAGGGTGATTGACTCACTGTGCCGTTACGAGAGGAAAGGAAGGGACAGAGCTGCCAGACAGAAGCCTCAAGGAGAGGAAGAAATGGTAACAAAGGACATGATAACCTCAGCCATCTGACTCATCTCCCATTCATTTTTCTTGAAAAAGCTAATTTTGTTTTGCAGTGACAAGCTGGGAAACTGCAGTGTGGCTGGGGTGCAGAGTTGGTGATGCACAGAGAAGACAGACACTGCTCAGTATATTTGATTTAAGGCTTTATTTTATACTGTATGGAAACGTGTGAGCCACAATTATGACAGAACTATCTCTGCATATCTCTACTGCTGAGATTCATCAGCAAATATCTGCAAAGGCCCTCCCAAGTGGGCATCCTCACTCCTAAGTCGTGCCAAAAGGAGCAGCAGAGCTGGCAGGGACATCTAGCCACAAGAGACAATAGGGAAGGTGCTGTCTTATGTGGTGCAGCTATGATAATATCCTCAAGTGAATTTATTTCTAATGGGCCTTCGTGTCTCATCCTTATAGCACTGATTAGAGGAGTTAGGCATTATGATTTCGTTGTGTTGTTCTGCATAACAGATATCGAAATAAGCTGACAGGACACTGAGGCAGACATAGGGCATGGAGGATTTTGCATGTGTGGTTAATAAATAAGCTATACATAGGAGTGAGAAATAGAGATACCTGTTTCTGGTTTGGCTTGATTACTTTTTGCCGAAGTAAAAAACAACCTTACAAACGTCCTTAATGTAGAAATTAATGTCTCTATAATTAGGTGATACCGGCATTTTCTGGAGTGTATTATACAGTTTGTGTTAGTCATACATTACAGAAGATAACAATTTGACATTCAAATTGAAAGGAAGATTTCTTAAATAACTTGGATACCAAATAGACCATTCACGATCTTAGTTTAATTCTGAAGAGCCACAGTGAACATGTGTGTGTAAGCCAGCACAAGCAGGGCACAGGAACAACCACAAAACCACAGACAAAATGCAAAGGCTAAATTTATTTTTGTTACCTCACCAACCAAGGAATCTCCAAAGCAGCACCCAGGCAGAGACGCAAACACTGCTGAGTTTGGTCCATGCTAAAGGTTCCCCCAGTTGGATCCCTCAGCCCTGGCTGCCGGGCAGCTCTTTGCCCTCCCTTGCCCAGGTTTTCCCCAGGGCTCTCGCCCACTCGCCCGTGGCTGAGGGGCTCAGCCGTGCCCTACATGTTTGCCGTTTTATTTTGTTTCCTACAACATTATGCAAAGCCCAGCAAGAAGCATCTCTAACTTTAAAAAAACCCCAATCTTTATGCAATCAGCGCATGATCTTGATGTGCTTCATTTCTATATGCAGTGTATGGCTGTTTATAATTTATGAAGTATTAAGGAAACTAGTTCCAAGGTTAGGCATGTCTGTGACAGATGTGTCACAAAACCACAAAGAAGGTGGGTCCATGGTCATGGAATTTATTCTACTGGAAGAAATATTTTAGAATGATTATATATTTACAATCTATAATACAGTAATTTTTATCAACAGCAGAAGTAATAAAAAACTGTAAAAGTGCACAAAGTCACAGTAGAGCAAAGAGTAATGTTAGCAAATGAACTTAGCTATTTCAGAAGAAATTGCAAGCAAAACGTATTCATAATGAATAACAATATTCTAGGCGGCATTTTTTAATTTCCCATTTCAGTGGCATTCCCAAATAAATCCTGTGGGTTTTTATCTCTGAAAGTGGCAGTTTTCTCTATAACTATATTGATTCAGGCATTGGAATGGGCTGCCCAGGGAAGTGGTGGATTCTCCATCCCTGAAGGTTTTTAAGGTGAGACTGGATGTGGTACTTAGTGCCATGGTCTAGTAGCCGTGGTGGTAGTGGATCAAGGGTTGGACTTGATGATCTCAGAGGTCCTTTCCAACCCGTCTGATTCTATGATTCTGTGATTTCTAAACTAAACATTTCTAAAACTGTTATTTTCCAAATAGCAATAAGGAAATGAGCAAAAAACTGGTACAGGAGGTTTTGCTGCTGACTTCAGTGAAGCTAATTCTTTGTTTCTGAAGAAACTATCAATTCAATTCTTTAAAGGATTCCAAAGATAAAAGCATGCACACGTACACATACTTTTTATCCTCAAAATTATGTAAAAGTGAAAATATCAAGCCAATATCGGTACATAAAGGACATTATATGAGTCAACAATGAAATACTAAGGCACAACAAGACAATATTAATGAAAGAGAATATAAATATAAATTATATTCTGCGGATGGGGCAGAAGCCATAAGCTGCTCTATGGAAATGAGAGGTTCATCTCAAGCACAACAATTAAGAGAGATCACTATGTAAACCTACAGTCGTAAGGGTATTATTCAGATAATTTTTTTAAAAGATACAGTGCAACTCAGGAAAAAATCTGTTACTTGCCAAACTCAATTAAAAAAAAAAAAGTTTAATTACATAAAAGATATCCATTTATTTTAAGAAATTATATATTTGGGGGTTTTTTTACACACACAGAGAAATCAGACAAAAAGCATCATTTTATAGATAAAAAGTCATTTCTCTTGCATCAATTTTAAGAAGACAGTAAAAATAATAATCACAGAACTAATCTAAACAAAGCCAAACAGGCAACAAACAGATCAAATGTAGCTGACTCAGAGAAAGTAATGCAACTCGAAACTAGCTCTAGGTCAGCTTGGGTTCTAGTGCCACCTGCTGAAATAACAGTAGTTCTCCCCTTGCAACCATAGCTAATATGCAATTTAAATTAACCCACTGCATTAGACAGCAATACATGATGCAAGATCACAAAGAAGACGGAGTGCTTAAGTAGTCTAAGTGCACATTCAGAGAGCCATACACCGAACCAAGTAAATTGAGAACCTTCTCTTGAATCATGTCAACCTGCTCTGAAGGGCAATAGTCATCCAAACTTGATCTGTAACAAAGAATTGAAAAAGGCATGAGAGAATACAGATATCACCACCATGACCACATTGTGCATTCTTGTAAGGCTCTGTGGCTAGGCTGAAGCTACTTTCAAACTCTGGCAAGTTCTGCCTCCTGGTATCCCTTCAAAGTGTAGTGCTGTGGATCTTCTCACTACTTTTTAAGCTGAATAGAAAATCTGCAGCAGATCAGGAATGTGACCTAATCTTCTTTCCAATTTTACTCTCTTCCTGAATCTGACACAGAATGTGCTGACAGACAAAGTTCAAGAAAATTATGTAATTAAAGGACACATGGAAAGTTAAGATTGAAAAATTCAAATGCTACTAGTAAAGTAGGTAGGAAAACTTGAAAACCAAATCTTCACAATCCCTGGAATATATCTATTAATGAACTGCAAACCAATCCTAGCAGAGTGACACCTCTTGAAGTTTTATCTGTCAAGATTTAGAGAGATAATTCTGTTTTCTCTGCAACACTGGATGGCAATCCTGCAGCTGGCACAGGGAATATACCTTTCTTTTATTGGAGGGATTGGCCATACTATTTCTTGTTGATAAAGCCAGTTTCATGTCAGCTTCTGCTATTGTTGCCTGCCCTTTAAGGGCACGCTTAGTATTTCTGAATTATTAAATTGCAACAATTTGACAAGATACACTGTGGCCTCCAAATTAGGTTTTCCCATGACAGATCCCTGGTCTCAAACTCCATCCTTTTCTCCTAAATAATACCCTTACAGTCCTGGAAACATAATTTTACTCCATAACAAAGCTTTACTAGAGCCTTAAAGAACACAGATTACTTTCAGCCTATTAGAAGAAAACCAGTTCCAGCAGAAGTTTCACTGAAAACAGAAATCCTATCTATAGTACAATAAACCCTAGGGCAAGAGAAGAAGGAAGGTGGGATGTCAGCCCATGCAGGCTTGTCATACCTTGGCTCTAATTAGCACAAGTAATGGAAGTAGTGAAGATGCATGAAATCCAGTGACAGCTATCAATCCCAACATACACAAGGCCTCATCACAGACTTTATATAACCTGTGCTGAAGCAGATTAAGTCATCATGTTTTCACGGCTTTTGAAATCTGTGCCAGCTACTTTAAAGCCCAGTAAAACTGGCCATCAGCAGGGAGTCTTCCCTTATCTGTGTAGATGCTGTCACTGCTTTATGATCAATATTTCCAAATGTCAGTTTTCACTATACTATAAGGCTTCTACTTTAAGACAGGACTTAAGATGTACCAACCAGTGCTATACAGATAAAAACATTTATCTTCGTGAGCATACTGTGAGCTTTTTAAACTGAAATTGTCTACATGGTCTCACCGAGCAACAGTCACAAGCGTGGGCTTGGGCATATCTTTTAGTAGAACTGTAATGGACTGTATGAGGCCTTCGATCTCATCTTCAGTGCTAACATGGTGAGGAAGTTCCATATAATCACAGGTCAAACCAGCCTGATGAACCTACAGGCAAATTAAACAGAGATTTAATTTCTGTTGATGAATTATTGATACAGCTTATCTCTGTAGAAGGTCTCTAGCATATCATCCCTAGCCCAATAGGTAACTTACACCTACAGTAAGTTAAGACAGTAAGAGCTGTGGTTTTTTTAACCCCAGCTTGTTCTTTAAACGAAAGAAATAAAAATCTGGGAGTTGTGTGGTTTGTTTCATTATCTCCAGTACACTGTACCTTTTGTATTAATTCAGAGTGTGCTGCAGTCCTTGAAGATAATAGATCTGATGCTTTATAAATAGCTATCTTATCTTAAATTCTATAAAGAAGATCAACAGACCCTGGAGAAAAGAAACCTCCCTTCACAGAATGTGGCTCAAGACACCACAGTCCTGAAAGATCACACTAATGTTGCCTAAATATAGACAGGCAGAGTAGAATTTTAACAGCTTTAAAAAGAAAAGCTGGCCTAAGTAATGGACATAAAAACCCAGGAAAACTAACAAACTCTCACAAAGTCCTGAATCAAGATAAAAATCTGAAAGGAAGTATGAATTTTCCCTCCCTGTTGAAGCTATGCTCTTGAAATTTGTCTACTTTCTGCTCTTTTAACTTGCTACCTACCATTTCATAGTCTGGGCTTTCCATCCTGGTTTTCAAACTATGAACTAGTTGAACAAGTGGCTTCATTCTGGAGTTAAAACAAAAAAAACCAAAGCAAACAAACAAACAAAAAAAAAGACAACAAAAAAAAAAGAGGAAAAAAAAGGAGGAAAGTAGAAGTTATTACAGCCTAGGATTTGAAAATGAAATTTGCCCCTCTCTGTCATCTTGCATGTGAAAAAATGGAAATTACCAGTATCATTGTACTGTTTCACCAAGTCTTTCTTAGAAAGCCCTATTACTCATACCTGCCTCTGGCAAGTCTTCTTTGTGCTTCTTCTAGGGTAGACCTGCAGAGGAACTGTTGTGGCTCAAGTCATACAAACTTTTACAGGACATATTTGTTGTCACTGTTACAGAGGTCTGATAGTAATTGCTGCATTTGATGTGGAAAATGAATGATTTTCCTATCAAGTAAAAGCTCAGATTTTCAGTGTCTCATTTCAGCTGAAAACATTTACTTTAAAAGAACAATGATGCGGTTCGGATGTTTAGCGGAGACTGTTGCTCGGATACAATGTTTCACTCATTTCCATTTTTCCACAGAAAGCTGACCCTTTGGGAGCACCAAAGAATTGCTTCTCCATGTCCTCCTTAGTTTGTTGTTTTTTTGGGAACTCTGATACACACTGATGACTAAGCTTTTGGTCAACAAAATGCCTCCATCCATAGACAACAGAATTTTTGCTAAGCTGGAGAAGACTGAGCTTCAAAGGCTTACAGTTGTGCTGAAGACAAAAGATTGACTTTCCTTTTATTTTGTCTGACTCTTTCTCCTCTACAACTAAAGGAAAAACATTATCCTTGCATATCCTTCTCTGTTATCAAAGTGCTGGGCTAATCAGGTCCAAAACTTCTGTTTGCATTTTAAGCCATTCAGAATTCTCCTACCCAGGATATGAAGCCCACTTCTGTAGGGTTTCTTCATCATCACTGTCACACAAATCTGCAAATGCTGCTTCCAGATCTTCCAGCTGATGAACACGGTTTTCAACACAATCCAGCAAGCCTTCCTTTAGATTAGAATATATAACAGCACGTTAGTAAAAAAATTAACTAAGAATATATATTAACTATTCTTAGTTAATAAAAATTAACTAAGAATTTAAACTCTGTAATGCCTGATCTACTAGAAGTGGGGAGTTCGAAACAATTGACTCATTACTATGGCATGTCAATTCAAGAGGATCACAGTGAAGCCTGCAGAAGCTGTTATACCTTTAGAATAAATCATCTCACTTTGCTCTGTCTTTCCTTTTAAAAAGCCACCTTTTAAATATGTACCTGTTTTTATTGCTGATTTACTAAGAGATATGAAAATCAGTTTGCCAATATTCCACATATCTTTATTTCTTTATACACATATATTAACTAGGTTTCATTAGTTTATGCTAATATATGTGTTGAATTGCTCTCTAACTGTTCAGATGAGATTATGAAAGCTTACATTTGCTAGATTCAGAAGCACAGAGCATATAAAATGAAAAAATACATTACAGTGGCAAAACACCACCATTTCCTGTCTAAATAGACAGGTAAAATACCAATTAGACATTCATCACAACTCTGGCTATCAAGCAAGAGCAACTAGGGCAAGGAAGGGGAGAGCCTGGAGGGGCAAAAAAGAAAGAACCTGCCAACAAAAGAAACAACCAAAAACCCTCACCAAACCAAAACCCTGTTGGGCCATAAAGAGAACAACATTGCAGATGACTTACAATGTTTCCATTCCTTCCTTGTCAATTACCATTTGTTTACAGAAATTAATTTTCACACTCATGCTAAATATTTATGCAATTCACTCATTTAATCAAAACATTTAATAGGAAAGAATTCCTAAGATGCTCCTGATTAGCATTCAGCATGCCACGTAGCTTAATTTGAGACCACTTCATCAAGCACCTTTGATAGGTTCCTTCCTGTTGGCGTAACTCATTTTTATTGGGTAAATAAAAAGAATCATTCCTTCATACGTCCCACAAGGAAATATCATACCTCTGTTGCATTTTTATGTGGCTTCTTGAAATTGTACAATTCTTGCAAGAGTCCATATTCTGTCTTCGATAAAGGAAAAAAAAAAGACGAAAAAAAATTAGACTCTTCAAATGAGAAACCAAATCTTCAAAGCTTTCCTTCTTCAAAAAAAGAATCTGATCACCAAGATCATTCCCCTACTCTAGTACTGCAGGCAATAATAAGCATATAACAGCCTCTGATCAGGACAAGCTACAACTCTTCGGACAATCAACACCACCATGCCTTTTGAAAAGCAGTCTCCTGATACCACTGTGGTTTTCTAATAGCATGTTATGAAGGATAAAAAATGACACAATCTGCCATTCTGTGATTCCTCCCTGATGAATACTGCTGTGGGTGTTTGGAAGGTTACCTGTGGAAACTCAAGCATAGCTTTTATGTCCCAAGCAACAAGCACAAGTGAGCCGTATACCTCCGGGCTCAAACGTACACTCCATACTGTTATCAAATGTAAGAATTTCCCCATATTTGATGGTTGTCAATTTTTGTCATGTACACTTCCCTAGAATGTCTCTCTTTAAAATATTACCATGAATCATTAACCATGATCAGCTAATCTGCTAATTAAGCTTCGGTGAAGTTTCTCCATAGACATAAATACGAGGACTATGACTCAATGAGGCCATTCAATTGTTACGCTTACCTGTGTGTACATTTCTTTGAATGGATTTTTAACTGAAAAAAAATCTAAGTCAATGTCCAAAACATATGCATCCCCTTTCTGCAGCACTTGGCACACATCTTTAACAACTGCCCTTATTGGGCATTCACTGTTTCTGAGACAGCTTGAAGCTGAGCACTCTGGCGAGGTTCCTGCCCTATTCAGGGCACTTGCATTTTGTACTTCCTTTTTCTTCACACTTCGGGTGCTGTTATCAAGGTCGCCAAGACCCACTGATGAAGAGGCAGAAGTGGTGCTTGCTGTGTCATCTGTATTTAGCTTCAGTCTTTTAGCAGATGCTACTTCACCGTTTTCTTCACAGTGGTTTGATGATTCAGTAGGGTTGATGAGAATGACATGCAAATTTAAGGACTTCTGGTTTTCTAGCTGATCAGCGGGAACATAAAGACCATCACTTAAAAAGTAATGATCTGTGCCTGTAACCCTACAATTGACAGTAATTCACAGTTAATATACATCTTGGCAAAGAGCTTAGGAAAAAGCATTTTATACTTTAAAGATCCACAGAAGAATAAATAGATGTGTGATGGGTAATGAAAGCAATAAAACTGTGTAGACAAAATTTCAATCCTCAGGTTTTTAAATCAAAATTTTTTCCACTTCTTTATTGTGGAATAAATATATATAAATTCATCCTATATTTTTTTATGATAGTCCTACAAGGTTTTAATGGATAAGAAAAAAGATTCTACACTGTGTGCTACTATGATTAATTTGCCATTGAATTGCATTTTAAAGACAACATCCAGAATTGAACAAGATATTGTCAATATTATGTCATGTAAGACTGCAAAGCTATAAATATTTTGTCTTTTCTAATTTTCCAGGAAAATTATGTTAGTCAGGCTTGAGAAGTGTCCTGAAATGCAAAATATTGATTTAGTAAAAGTAAGATAATATTAATTAATAGGTAGAATTTAAATTCTTTTACCACTGACATAGATTCCCTGCTCTAAGTGAGAGAGATGATAACTAGAGGATAAATAGCTAAGTATCAATTGAATCCACTTATATAAAAAACCCAAACCAACAACTAACTCAACAAAAGCAACAATACTAAAACCTCTGCTTACAGCGAAAATATAAAGAATTTTTAAGCCATATCTCAGTACATTAAGCCTTAAGCATCATAAACTCAGACTAAAAATAAGCTTAAGCATGAACTTCTGCTCGTGTGTTAAGGCCTCATTTGATTACAGGGTATCACCCTCAATCAGCCACAAAGACAAACAATTTCATAAGCAGCAGAAATTTGAAGCTCAGTTCCCCAGTGTCTTGTGGATGGATTACCCTGAGCTTGCCAAGATAAGAGGCTGGATCACAACTTCATCTTGTTGATGGTGCACTCATAGGACCTCTTCTCAGAAATTCTGCAGGGTTCAACATGAGCTCATACTACACCCTTTTCCTTAGTGGACACTAACTAAGGTATTTATTGCCTATTCATCTGTTGTCAACAAAACGTTAAGCAAGTTTGTATTTCTGATTTTCATTTCCCTTTCTTCCTTCGTGGATTTGGTAAGCCTAGAACCTGAAGTGAAGGTACCTGACAGCGTTCAAAAAGAAGCCTGAAATGCTGTTTTCATGACAGTCTACTAGTAGACTAACTTAAAAAAACCCAAAAAACAAAACAAGCAAAAGGTTACCTCCCACAGCAGAAAAACAGAATCATGGCTGATACCAAATAAAAATTTTTCTAGGTAGACCAAAGAGTAAACAGATATAATTTACCTGATTGTCGTTGTTGATACATCTTTCCCAACAAGAAAACTGTGTTTTCCTTCCGAGATCTGATGAGCCCAGGGTGGGTGAAGCCACACTACTTGAGAAATATGGCCAGCATAAACAGCAGGCATAATCCAGTTCTCAATACTTAATTCACTGTAATCAACAGAGAAAGACAGGAGGTAACAATGTTACTTCCCTATAAATAAAACATGGTCAAGAACAACACAAACATCTTCCACATCTTTAAAAGCCCCCCACAAATCGTCTAAAATTAGTACACTGCATAAGGGTAATAAGAAAGAAAAAGAGGGAAATCTACAATGTCTGTAGTTGATTTAAAAAAGCTGGGACACAGAGTGCAATCAGCTTCACTCTTAGCACGGTGCTTTGATGATAAACTACTTAGTGGTGGACCCAGCAGTGTTAGGTTACTGGTTGGACTTGATAACCTTAGAGGCCTTTTCCAACCTTAATGATTCTGTGATTCTACATCCTTTTTCTCTTGATACATCAGACAGAGGAAAGTGCAAGGACAGCGCATTGTTCTAAATAACTGCAAACTGATCTCATAAGAGTGTTTTATTGTAAACTGCTCTAAGTAGATTTTAAATATCATCTCAGTAATTAGAATGAGTCAATCCACATTTGCATCTTTCCTCATTATCAAGACCCTATTTTATTTACGTGTATGATGCCAACCATATCCTGTGTCACATCAAAAGAAGCAGGACAAGCAGATCGAAGGAGGTGATTATGCCCCTTCACTCCACTGCGCTCTTGTGAGACCCCACCCAGAGTACTGCATCCAGCTCTGGGGCCCTCAACATAAGAAGGACATAGTCCTATTGAACCAGGTCCAGAGGAGGCCATGAAGATGATCAGAGGGCTAGAATACCTCTCCTGTGAGGACAAACTGAGAGAATTGGGGTTGTTCAGCCTGGAGGCTGCAGGAAGACCTATAGAACCGTCCAGTACCTAAAGGAGAAGAAAGCTGGAGAGGGACTTTTTACAAGGGCATGCAGTGATAAGACAAGGGGGAAGGCTTTAAACTGAAAGAGGTTGAATTTATATTAGATATTAGGAAAAAATTCTTCACTGTGAGGGTGGTGAAGCATTAGAACAGGTTGTGGATGACCCATGCTTTGCAGTGTTCAAGGCCAGATTGCATGGGGCTTTGAGCAACCTGGTCTAATGGAAGATGTCTCTGCCAATGAGAGTTGGAACTAGATGATCTTTAAGGTCCATTCCAACCCAAATAATTCAATGAAATCAAGATAGAATCCACCAAACTTTTTATTAGTCAAAAAAAGAGAACAAAATATTGGCTACGGATAGGATGATGCAAGTACTTACACAACGCTTGCATCAGCTTGTAATTACTATAAATCACCATAATACTGAAGCAATCAGTATTTATTTTAAAACAGGAAGAGAAAGACAATACCAGAGACCACTCTGTAGCTTAT
This sequence comes from Pachyramphus minor, assembly GCA_013397135.1. Lineage (NCBI taxonomy): Eukaryota > Metazoa > Chordata > Aves > Passeriformes > Tyrannidae > Pachyramphus > Pachyramphus minor. The sequence goes on from VYXB01008722.1 coordinate 158,226, forward strand.
TCCCTACCTACCTCAGATGGTGGCAGAAAATATTGGTCTTTATGAAAATCTTGTTCAATTTCACATATTCACCATATCAACAAAGGATATTCTATTTCAATCTCACAGTCAATTTTTCAGTGTGAAGAAAGAAAGACTGATTTAAGACTACAGCTCTTCAGATAAAGCATCAGCTTAGAGTGCTTTCCTGTAACCCAGAGGAACTACTGGGGCTAATATCATAATATACTACTGAACAAATAAACAAAGCAAATTCAAACATCTTAAATTGCTTGATGTACCACATATACATTTGGCCACATTCATAAAACACAAACATAACTTTTTCCATTAAAAAAATTAAGTTTCAGGAAAAGTGAAAAGATGGAAGATACAACCTGAACTTGAATTACTTCCTTTGTTCATGTTTCCTTCTCAAATGTACCGATATTCACTGCGAATCAAAGGCAGCAAAAAGTAAACTTAAAGTACTCTGAGGCAGTACCCAGGACTTACCTAAAAAGAGTTTCTTTGTCAAATACAGTGTCTGCAGGCATATTCACAGGAATAAGAAGGTCTGGATGGGAATCAAGATGAACAAAACTGATGTTATTGGTAGGAAGATGCTTTGAACCAATGGCACGATAGATGAAAGGCAGCACCTAAAGCAACATGAATAAAAATGTTTTAATGATAACCAGTAGGCTGAAAAAAGCAACCACTTTAACAGCAAAAACACTAGTCCCATTGTTATTCCTTTAGAATTTGGATTAGAGGGAGGAGGAGACAAAACAATACAAAGGGGAAATAACTCCAGAGGCAAGACAACTCATGAACTGTAATCATTATAAGCCCAAGCATTCCACATGAGAAACTGCTAAAGAATCACAGCCTTACTCCCTTTTTCCTTCTTTATAGGGAGTCTTGTTTGCAGTAGCTTCTCAGTAATGATTCAGCTCAATTCCTAGGCCTATTTTTTCATTTATGACTAAACCCCAGGAATGCCTTTTCTCTTCTGCAGAACATTGCCCCTGTATTTCCTTGCATTGCTCACCACGCATGGGTGCTATGGAGATAAAATCATTTTGTTACTTGAGGTTTATAAGTTAACTGATATAGAGTGAAAACTGACCCCACCATGACTCAAACTTCAGCTGATCATTAAATCTATTCCTCTTGAAAAATTAATTCCTAATGACTTAGTGGCTACAATAAAGATACTACCTTTCTCAACTCTCCAACCTTATCCCCTGCTGAAGGTCTTCACTCAAGGTGCGAAAAACAGAAGATGAGGCAACTAACCAATTTATAGCATACAAAACCACTGAACTGCAAAAATACAGGGTGGTAAAAATGAGAAAACTGATGGTTGATTCATGATACCTTTTACACTGAACTGCAGTTCACGGAGTCTCTCTCAGTTAGGCGACATAACTGCCTTGTCTGCCAGAGTAAATCCAACAGGGATTGTGAATCACAGCCCTATCGTACAGGGACTGTGAAGACTGTAAAGAAGCAACAAAAATTACATGTGACCTCTACATTACAACTGCAACTGAGCTACTTTTCTTGGCACAAAACTGATTACGATGACAGGTCCTGCATACTGCATGGGCTTAATCATAAAACATATGTATACTATTGCAACAGTAGACAAAATAAGGCTAAAAATAACAAGGGTCCCTTGAGCCATGACTTTTACTTCTTTGAAAAAAAGAAGTATGGCCTACCTGAAAAACCTACAATCTTTGCCATTAAAATTGAAGCTTCACTCAGGGAAGTGTAACTACGGGTTGCAAGAGACATGGGAGACTGAAGTCTGTAACCTTGCAATTAAGAACAAAATTTTCTTTATGCCAGCCATTATTATTAATCAATGCATGATGCATTGACAGCTTGTCCTAGAGGAACATCACCGTTAGCAAAGGGTTATTTAAATTTTCTGTGAAGTTCTTACACTTGGAATAAAAAGCCATTTGCATTTTGTGCAAGATAGACCAATGCATCTACACTCACATCCTGAAAACACAGTGTATACATTTAATGTGAAAAGACCTTAAGTTAATTGAAAACATAAGTATAGAGACTAAAACAAAGAAGGCTCGTTAACTGGCATTATCTCAGTGTTACTATCACAGTGATACTATAAGTCCTTGGTTACCATGCAAAATCAGTATCACAGTATCATATAATTCAGCAATTTATAACAGCAGCATAATGTAGGTAAAATTTCTTTTTAACTATAGCAACTATGACCCAAAGAAGAAAAAAGTCAGCAATAATTGCTTAAAAAGATGTCAAAATCCGATCATGGCAATAATTAACTTAATCGCTGAATTGGAAAGGAAAATCAGCTCTCCTGCGCCCTTGACTTCATTTCTGTTTCAGCAGTGGAAGGGAAGGCAGTTTTAGTGTTTATGCATGGCTATAGAGGTGAGGTCTCTTCCCAAGGAAGCGCCTGGAGCGGGCAGAACCCGGGTACTTGGCGGGAAAGCGCATCCCCCGGGGAAGCCGTCAGCACCAGCACACGGGATGCAGCAGCCAGACCGAGCCTCCGCGCCGCGGACAGACGGACAAACAAACAAACGAAGCCACTCCCCATGCACCACCGGAGGGACGGCCCATCCCACGGCAGCCCAGCGCCGGGCACTCACATCCTGGTGGTCCTCCACCACCCACACCGGCAGCGCCGGGTATTCCCGCAGGCAGCGCCCACGAAGCCGGCCCCCACCGCTGTCCTCCAGCTTCCCACCACTCATGCCGGCGCTCCCTCTCTCCCCTCCCTCCCGGCGGGCGGTACTTCCGCCCGCAGCACCTCCCATCGCTTTCCTGTTCCGGAGCCGGAGCGCTGCGGGCTGGGCTGGCCTGGATAGTGGCGGCGAGGGGGCCAGGTGGGCTCGGCGTGCCCGGCTGCCCGCGGCGGGGCGGGCGGGGNCGGGTGTCGGCTCAGCGCCGGGCGGTCTCCGTGCTGCCACCCCTCCGGGGCCGTCGGGAGGCCGGGTATCAGAGAGTCACAGGATGGGTC
>VYXB01008722.1:161257-262581 GCA_013397135.1 Pachyramphus minor
CAAGTAGGGTCGTCCTAGAGCATATGGCACAGGATTGCGTCTAGGTGGTTCCTGAATATCGCCAGTGGGGGAGGTTCCACAGGCTCTCTTGGGCAATCCATTCCAGTGCTCAGTCACTGCACAGTAAAGAAGTTCTTCCTCGTGGAAGAACTTCCAGGTGGAACTTCCTGTGCATCAGTTTCTGCCCATTGCCTCTTGTCCTATTGCCTGGCACCACGGAGAAGGGCCTGGCTCCATCCTCTTGACACCCCCGTTTTAGGTGCTTAGAGACATTGATGAGGGCCCTCTCAGTCGTCTTTTCGAGATGTGTCAGTGCCCTGTTGCTATCAGAGGTGTGTCTTCAGGGAGAGGTGAGTTTGTTTAGTCTTTTTTAGGGAACCAATGTTACTTTAAGGTGCAACGGCTCCCACCAGTGCAATAAATTTCTTCTAGGTGACAGGAAGAGGGGAGTTTGTGCTTTTTGGTGTTTTTGTACTTGCCTAACTTTAAATAAAAAATGGATGTGACTAGAGTTTGCAGAGAAGGGAGCTTTAAAATAATTCAGGCATTTAAAATAGTTTCTTTTATATTTTGAATTTCTTTTTCCAGCTGTGATTCTGTGTATTCTGAAGGAATGAAATTAAGGTGGTAGAACCAGAGCAGTTCTCTGGTGTTGAGGAGATCTTAGGGTTTTCTTTATCAGCTCCCTTAAATAAGCTCTTTCTTTATCAGCTCTTTTAAATAAGCTCTTTCTTTGAATGCTATGACATATTAAAAAGAAACACACTTAAAGACAAGGTCCTGTGGTACAGTGACCCTTGCTTTAATTAGGAGTTTAGCTCAGCCTGTTTAAATAAAATATGCATGTAAATGTTAGCAAAGTCTGAAACAGTTTACTGTTACAAGCATAAGCTGTGTAAGAGCATGACAGGAGAACTAAAGCAAAATTGATTGAGTATGTAATGGATTGGAATTTTTAATAACAAAAGGTTGCACTGTTGCCATACAAAATAATGGAAGCTGTCTTTCTCTTTCCCCCCTGTTGCTTTTTTTTTGGGAGCTTTTACAAAGTTGGAGGGTACTGAGGAAGTACAGGCTGACTGGAAGGAACAAATGACTTTATACCATTGTGGCTGCTAATTCCTAGAAATGTGGGATTTGCACTTTGGCCTTTGATTGTTTGGAGAGGGAATGAATACCACAGCCACCAATTCCAGAGGCTTCCACTAAGCACTGTGTGTGTAAGAAGAGTCTTAGGGTCCTCTTGATTCCTCCTCTTTGATGTCAGTCCTTTTCCCCTCTGTTTCTTTTCCTTTCTCCCTGCAGTTAACCAGAAGTTGTCTGTTTTCTCTCAGCAAGAGCTACATCTTTGGGTGCAGTGGCACCGAAATGCAGCTGGAAGTAGTGCTCTGAGCAGTCCAGGTTGGCCATGTTGCACTATAGCAGGTGGGAGAATATTCTGTGCATGTACTTCACCATCAGGAAAGCCTCATTAAAAGGGAGGCTTTGCTTTCTGTTTCTGGTGATCTTTTCAATTTTGTGTGTGTGTTCCCTTTCTTTCTCTCACTTCCCTCTATGGAAAACAGGATTTGAGTTCTGTGGCTGCTCATCTAATTTTTTTCCCTCTCCCTCTATTCCAGCCATAAAGTGGTTTTTTTCAGTTTTTGAAACTTAACATTGTAATTAAAGAATCAGTTTTAATTGATGAAGATCAGTGAATTTCATTTATAAACATTAATACAATACCTTAAATACATGCATAGCTTTGAGCAACACTTAAGCCTACTTGAAGCAGTAGCAGTTGCTGAAAGGTAACAGAACCACGAAGGCAGCTGAAGGATTTCTTGCGAACCATTTATTTCAATGAAAATGAAGGAATAGCACAGTCTACACAAAATTGTTTTCAGTAACCTGTAAGATTTTCATTCCACAAAAATATACCTACCTCACTTAAAATTTTTTGAAGGGTCTGTTGAATTCAGTCCTTTAGTAAACTGGGGACTCAATTGTGAATGTAAATTGCTGCTATCTCATTTAAAATGTAAATGATTTGTTGGACCAGATAACTTGCAATGCAGCATTAGTCACATCATTCTGCCCCAAGTTTAGAATTGTGTTCTACAAAGAACTTCTTTTTATTTGACTTTGGATGACAAGCCTAGTTATTAATAATGAGTGGTTTCTTTGGTGTGGGGTATCTGAGGTTTTTATGTCAAAGTTTCTAAGTACTCGTAGAGGTGCTTGAATCCTTGATCAGTCATCATATCAATAATTTTTTTGGAATTAACATTGCCCTAAGTCAGAAAGCATGGTCCAACTTTGATTTAAAGACAGTAGAGTGTAATCATGGATTAGAGGCTTAAAGGAATCAAAGGGACAAAAATGACCTGTACTAGAGGTCTGAGGAGCACAAAGTTCCCAATGAAATTTGGTGGACATGGTTTATTGCTTCTGTGAAAAGAAACTGCTGAAACTATAGTTTCAGCATTTTAGCATTAGTTCCTGCAAATGCAGTAAGGACATCTTACAAAAATTGTGTAACACTGGACTTTTACTTTCCTCATTAAAGGTGAGCCATGTCTTTCCATTCTGGACGAGGATGTCCCCGTGGTCAGGGGGGACCAGGAGCAAGAACTTCAACACAGACCTACCGCCCTCAGAACCTACGGCAGCTTCACCCACAGCAACCCTCTGTGCAGTACCAGTATGACCAGCAAACTGCCCCTCCAACAACCTATTCAAACCCTCCAGCCACTGGTTACATGCCTCCCAGGCCAGACTTTGTGCCCTATCCTCCACCAGTCCCCCCTTCTACACAAAATCCCATCAGCCAGTGTCCCATGAGGCCACCATTTCCGAACCATCAGATGAGGCAGAGCTTCCCAGTGCCTCCATGTTTCCCTCCCGCTCCGCCACCAGTGCCAAATCCTAGCAACACTCCTGTGCCAGGAACTCCTGCTGGACAAAGCACCTTTCCTTACATGATGCCTCCTCCCACAGTACCGCACCCTCCTCCCCCACCAGTCATGCCACAGCAAGTCAACTACCAGCCTGTGTACTCCGCAGGATACTCCCAGCAGTCGTTCCCACCACCTAGCTTCAACAGCTATCAGCACAACTCTGGCTCCTTCCAGAGCAGCACTGCCAACAGCAGTGGTGGCAGCAGCCATTTTCGGCACACGGGTCAGTACCAGGGAGAGAAACCTCAGAGTGATCGGCGGTCTCCAGACAGGAGCAAGCACTATGATGAGCACCGACATCGCGAACATGGCCACATCCATGGGGACAGGCATCGATCTGCTAACCATGGGGATCGTCGGGATCGAGGCCGGAGTCCAGATAGGAGGAGGCAGGAGAGCAGTCGGCACCGGACAGATTATGACAGAGGAAGGATATCGCCTCATCACAGAAGTTATGAGCGAAACAGGTAACTTGAGATATTTTCTGCCTGCATGGGGGAGAGAAGTCATCATTGCCCCATCGTATTTGTTGGTGTTGATGTTCTTCCCTCACCCTTGACTTACCCTCTAGCTCAGGAGGTAGCCAGTACTCAGGTCTAATGGAAAGACCTGCCTGTGTGATTCCGTTCAGGATGAAGACCTCAGCAAGACAGCCTGTGATCTCAAGAGAGGACTGAAGTGAACATTACCATAAACCTGTTAAAGGAAATGGAATAGTTGTAGGCTGCATCAACATCATTCAGATTGAGTGTGCACGGCTTATTGTGGGATTTATCATGAAGTTTCCGTCCCACAATAGATCCATGGTTGGATGTACTAGCAAGCTGTCAGCTCTTAGTATGAAAACTGCCTGTGTGATCTTTCCTGCCTAATGTATACAATAATTTCATAGAATCATTTAGCTTGGAAAACATCCTTAAGGTTGTCAAGTCCAACCCTTTACCTAATGCTGTCAACTCCACCACTTAACTGTGTTGCTGAGTGCCACTTCTACGTCTCTTTTAAGTGCCTTCAGGGCTGGTGATACCACCACTTCCCTGGGAGGCCTGTTCTAGGGCTCAACAAGCCTTTCAGTGGAGAAATTTTTCCTAATATCCAAATGAAATCTCTCCTACTGCAACTTGAGATTGTTTCCTTTCATTCTGTCACTGGTTACTTGGGAGAAGAGACTGACCCCACCTTACAGCAGCCTGCTGTCTGGTAGTTGTGGAGAGCAGTAAGATCCTCCCTGAGCCTCCTTTTCTTCAGGCTAAACAACCCCAACTCCCTCAGCCACTCTTCATGTGACTTGTGCTCCAGACCGTTCACCAGCTCTGCTGCCCTGCTCTGAACGTGCTGCAGCTCCTCACTGTCTTTCTTGTAGTGAGAGGCCCAAACTGGACACAGGACCCAAGATGTGCCATCACCAGTGCTGGTACAGGGGGACAGTCACTGCCTCAGTCCTGCTGACCACACTATTTATAATATAAGCCAGGATGCCATTGGCTGCCTTGGCCACATGGGCACACTGCTGGCTCGTGTTCAGCTGGCCGTGATCAACATCCTCATCTACTGTTCCACTGGGCAGCTTTCCAGCCACTCTTCCTCAAGCCTGCAATTAATTTAAACCTCTTTTGTCCCAGAAGTATGTTTGTGTTATCAAACATATGCATATGTGCAAGCTGACTCTTGTAGATCAGAGTCATAGTTTCTGCATCATGCAGATTGTCTGTATCTGTCAGGTTTTCTGTGTGTGCTTGAGGTGGCTGTAAAGAAGAGAAGGCTTACCTCAAACACTTGAATGACTGCTGTGCTTACAAAGCTATTGTCCGTGGGATAGGATTTTTTGTCCCTTACTTGAGACTTTCCATTTGTAACTGGAGAAGAGGAAGAATGGTAACAACTCCTGAGGTGAATTCATAGAAGTTGCCTCTGCATGGTATGAATTAACTGTCATATTGAGATAGATGGCTTTATGACAAAGGCAGAGGAGATGGATAGGTGACTGTCTTTTGCAGATTTCTTGGACATCAGCATTAAGAATATCAGGGTTTTTAGCAGTCAGCATGTGGATATGATTTTGCATAACATGATCTCAGGCTGCTTTTGTGCTCCTTTCAGGTGTGGAACATACGAAATTCCAGATTTCTCATTTAACTAATTTTTTGTACTTTCTAAGGGAACGGGAGCGGGAGAGGCATAGGCACCGTGACAGCAGACGATCACCATCACCAGACAGATCCTACAAAAAAGATTACAAGAGAGCAGGAAGGTAAGGGAGGTTGCATATGGTCTCTTGAGTATTTGAGGCTCCATGCATCCCCTCGTGAGGTTTTGTGTAAGCAAATGTGCCTGGTTTGAAACTCAGAAAACCTAAGTGTCTTAAATTTATAACCATCTACATATACATGCAAATGTCAGCTATCTCAAGACCTTGTAGAGTTAGAAGCAGGATTTATCTGAGAGAGACTTTCACTGCTGTGTCCTAAAGACTACTTACATCTCCTTCCAGTCTGTAAAGTACCAACATTTTTTAAAGTCATTCTATCTTTAGATTATCTCTTGGGGGCTTTTCTTATATTGATGTTCCTGAATGCTGGATAGCTGCAATCAGTGCAACATTATTGGTTTTGTAGGTAGAAGAGATGAAAAAAAATAGTAGGTATTTTTCCTAATTCATCTTTTGAAAGCATTACTTGTGCAATATATAAGGACTGTCACAAATGTGTTATTCACAGGGATGTCAGAGTGTTAGAGTAACGGAAGTGTGGCTTCTGTATAATCCTTCTAATAAAACCCTAAATCTTTCATCATGCAAATATTTTGTGGGCTATGTATTAAAACTTCTTACTGTAACTTTCAGTAGTGAGTGATGTGACTTTTAGTTTTTACTAATGAGTTTCTAACTTTGGAACAAAATTAAAATAAATTCACCTAGTACGCTAGAAAGAATTTTAAGCTAAGATAGCTTATATATTTTCATATATATTATTATTATATATTATTCTTGAGTAAGATTTAAAATAAAAAAGCGCTTCCAACTTTAAGTCACTTTTATCGTACATCAGAACTACAAAGTGCTCTTCTACTCTTTATGGTGCAACTTAAAAGCAGGAAAGGCAACTGGATTTTGCTGCACTTTATATGATAGAATGATGTACTGATCTGAAGCAAACTGTTTTTCATTATAAAACTGTCGCTGTTAAAATAATAAAGATAATTGCTTTCATTTGCTTTCTCCCACTAAGCCGATCTCCAAGCAGAGAGAGAAAGAGACCCCGATGGGAGGAGGACAGAGAAAGGTGGTCTGAGAACCAGAGCTCCAGCAAAGAGAAGAGCTATACTGCTGTTAAAGACAAAGAATCAGAGGAGAACGCATCTGAAAAAAATGAAGAGGAAGATGAGGAGTTACTTAAGCCAGTCTGGGTTCGTTGTACCCATTCTGAAAGCTATTATTCCAATGACCCCATGGATCAAGTGGTATGTTTGTGATAACTTCAAAATTACTTCACACAGTCCGTTATTGATTACTTGATTAATATGAACCCTTCAGCAGGATCATGTTTTGTCTCATTTAATTCTTCTTTCTCCCCAGTCATCTCAGTCTTTTAACCCTGTTAGGGACTTTATATGTTGGTGCTATTCTCTATTTTCATCAGTTTCTTCTGTCTGTTAGCATTCAGATTAGTGGTACATGGAACAGGGCTACTTTTTTTTGTCTCCAGGAGGGAAAGATTTCCCACCCCCCGCCCCCATTATACCTCTATTTGAGCAAAGATACCTCAAGCACCGTATATTCCCACAACCTTGGAGAAATGTTATACTTGCAAAGGAGGTAATGTCCTGCTATTTCACCTGGTGAAGCAATGTAATGGTATGCTAAAACCTCGATAGGTCTTTCCATGTTTCACTGAACTACGTAGATCTGTCTTCCCTCCCTCTCGCTTTTCTTCAGAAATGCTGGTACATGTTGTGTTCATATGCTATTTCAACACTGTATTGTTTTGTTTTGTTCTGATTTTTTTCATTGACAGGGGGACTCTACTGTGGTAGGAACAAGCAAGCTCCGAGATCTGTATGAAAAATTTGATGAGGAGTTAGGAAAGCGACAGGCAAAGGCCAAAGCAGCCAGGCCACCATGGGAGCCACCAAAGACTAAGCTGGATGAAGATTTAGGTAGGCTGAAATGATGACAAAACTCAGGAGAAATGGAGTAATCTCTAGTTAATCTGTTTTGGTAATTGTATGTATTTAATAATATTGGTAGGTTAATCTGTGTTTTTAAAAATCCCTCCTTTGTGTTGCGTATCCATGGGAGTTTTACTCTAGCTTTTGACTGAAGTAGAGCTAGATTCTTTACCCAGAAAGCCTAGGGGAAAATGGAGAGTATCCAGCACTACCATATGCTAGATTCTTCCGTGGCATAAAAGCACCCTGGGCATGGTCAGATAGTCCAGAGAATGGTACATGAGAGGCTTTGAGTTGCTCCTGGTCTTGTATTTCTAAAGAGTAAGAAAAAGTAGTGGTGATAAACTCATAGGTTTGCTTTTTATGTCACTGCGTCCATCTTCTGGATTGTATTTTTGTTGTGCAACTCTGCTTACTATGATCAGACTTATGCATCTGTTTACATAACATACTTTATCTGCATTGTCATGTACCACCTATATGTATCTTCTTGCAGTGATTTACATCTGCTAGGAGCATAGGGGAAATAGTGGTTGAATGAGTGGGGGCATAGATTTTTATAGCAATTTGTCTACTCAGAAGTCAGTGAAAGCTGTTTTTCTTATTTAGTTTTGTGATAACTGTTAGCTGTTCCTTTCATTCTTCCGGCATTTCAGCGTTTCATAGTGTGTTTTTGGTTGGTTGCTTTAGTTCAGGAAATTTGTAGGCACAGTAATTTGGATGCTCTGTTGGGCTTGCTTCTTAACTGATGCTTTGTGTTTGCCAGATGAGCTGCTTCAGACTCTCGTATCTCAGCTTAGTAACTCTTCAGAATTTTTTATATGTAATTCTTTAAGTTGAAATACAGATATAATGGCATAGTTGATTACATGCTGATGGTATAAAAGGATAAAGTCAAGATGAGAAAAAATAAACACCAATGAAATAAAATATGAATTCACTTTTGTAAAGGAATTTTTTAAACATTTTTTTAATAGAAAATTTGCATATATTTGAATTAATTCAAGAATCACTAGCAAAGTTAACTGTAGGGGGGTTTAGGAGGTGTTTTTTCATGTGGATGAATCAAAACTGCTACCTTCAACATAGCTGTGTAAAGCCCTCACTTCCTCAATCTCTGCAGGAAGAAAGCCTGCTGCTCCAGGCTAAAATGTGATTGGGCCAAGAGCAATTTCTCTATGTTTCTTTTTCCAGTCTTTCTGGAGGACCTGAAAGCTCTGTGTCTTAACTGGTCCTCTGGGATGGCTTGATGTCTGTGCTAGCTTCTACTACAGCCATGCTTCTATAAGGTCTACTAGTTTGTCTTATTTTGTACTTCAGTAAATGCTGTCTCTGTTCTGCCCCGTGTTAGCAGTAATTGTGTGTTGTAGTAAGATAGCAATGCACTCCAGGAACACTTTTTGATTATGAAAGGCTGATTATGGAAGAAATTCTTTACGGTGAGGGGGGGTGAGGCACTGGAACCCGCCGCCCGGAAAAATTGGGAATGACCCATCCCTGGCAGTGTTCAAGGCTAGTTTGGGTGGGGCATTGAGCGAGCTGATCTAGTGGGAGGTGTCCCTGCCCATGGAAGAGGGGTTGGAACTAGATGATCTTTAAGCTCCCTTCCAACCCAAATCATTCTATGGCTCTGTGATTTCAGTATGTGAAATCCAGAAGTTCTGCGTTGATCTTTCAGAACACCAGCTTAGTCTCACAGGTCCTGTGCTCATTTTGCACCTGAAATTAGACTTAAACAATAACCAATTGTATATCAGAGAACTTTTAACATTTAAGTCTTTGTGACAGTTTGTAGTAATACACGCGTGCACACATTTAGAGAACTCAATTTCAGCTGAGCATGTATGGCCACACATTCCAAGGACATATTTTAATAACACTTTGTGCCAAATTATGAACCGTATAAATATACATCTTAAAAAAAAAAGGGAAATATTTTACTAGTGATATTCTCTCATTTTTTCTCTCTCTTTTTTCTTTTTAACTAAGGAGAGTCTTGTATTCAGTAAGTACATGTATTTTAAACCATAGTTTCACAGTATTTCAAAGCACTAACTGTAGTAATATATTTTTTCTTAAGTCAAAACTTGGAAGAAATGTTGCATTTTATTGCAAGAATAATAAACCTTTCTGGCATACTGCTATATATGTTGGCTATGAAAGCATTTATTTAAGTTGGAGCTGAGGAGATCAGTGGAAATGAGTGACAAAAATTATATGCATAAGAAAGGGAATTGCTTCAAAGTACCACAGGAGATAAGAGATATGTGAGATCAAGCTCCAGGGTTTTTTTGTGCGTGTTTTTTCTAATAGCAAGTCCAGACACTTACTCAAATTACTTTGACAACACCACAGAGGAGATGGTCTAAGCACCAAGCCTGCCAGAGTTCCAGAAGCGTTTGGACAATGCTCTCAGGCATGTGTGATTCTTGGGGTTATCCTGTGAGGGCCAGGAGCTAGACTCAAGGATCCTTGTTGGCCCCTTCCAACATAGGAGATTCTGTGAAACCATCTTCCTTCTTTTTCTTTAGCATTGTTGTCCACCAGAAAAGTTGTTTTAGTTAATAAAAAGAAAAATGTCTTTAAAAAAACAAAAGAAAGGTAAGGAGAAAAACTCACAGAACAGGACTTCCATGAAATTTAACACTGGATTCACTCAGCTAGAAGTTCCAGGTTTTCTTCTTGCCTGTGGTTTCTAATATGTGTTAATGGATTTATTAGAAAAAATTGATTTTGAAAAATGAGTCTGACAGTACATGTTCTATAATAATTCTATGCATATGTGTTGTTTCAAAAATGCATAAATAGACAATATCCTGCTACAAACAGGACCATTTTTAGGTAAAATAAAACTAGACATAAACATTTTGCTTGTAGCAAGAAGAATTAACTTCCAAAGAAGAGATTCTGCTTAGCTTGTGCTAGTGACCTTGTGTGTTTGTTTCTCTTTTCTCTTTCTCTTTTTTCCTTTTTTTTTTTTATATGTGCTTTTTTAATCTTTACAGTAATACTTGTGTTGGTTATAGCTCTTAAATCTTTAACATCAAGTAACTGAAATTGGTTTTCTGTAACTGATCGGGGTGCTCCTGGGCAGCCAAACAGCATTCTCTCATGTTTGCAAACAGGTGCTCTTGTTATAGGTGTTTAATATCTATAGCATTTGCTGTCATTTTTAATTAAAAATGTAGTTGCTGTCCGACTTTTTCTTAGTGCATGTCATGCACAACTTCAACTTTGAGTATGCCACGGTTAGATATGTCATGTTAGAGAGTGCATTGCTACAGAGAAGAGAGCATGTGTAAGTGTTTTTCAGCTGTCTTTATTTCTTCTGTGTGAACCAGAAAGCTCCAGTGAGTCAGAGTGCGACTCTGAAGATGATAGCAGCTGCTCTAGCAGTTCGGATTCGGATGTTATTGACGTCATTGCAGAAATTAAGCGTAAAAAAGCACACCCTGATCGTCTCCATGAAGAACTGTGGTACAATGATCCAGGGCAGGTATGGTGAGAAGAAAAACTGCTGTGTGTCCAAAAGTCATTCTCCCCATAGACTGAAAATTCTGCCTTGTTGTCAAACATGCCAGGTGACATCTATTTCAAAATGCTTTCTTTACCCCCTTTTCCCTTTTCTCTCTCATCTTCTTCAAAGCACTTCACTTTTGATTTAAGAGCATGGTTCCAGCTAATTAATCATGGGGATTATTCAGTTGGGATCATGTCTGACAGCATTAATAAAACCTGAATTGGGAACAGTGTGCTAATGTTGTCCTCTTAGCCTTGAGATAAAGGTACACAAATAAATTCTGTGATGGAGAAAAGGCAACATGTTTATGTCCTTTACAAATTTTTCACCTTAAAGCTCTCAGCTCATAATGATAAATAATGTTTTAAATATGCAGTTAATGCTTCTAATTTCTTGTGTAGTGGTTCTTTTGTAATTGTGTGGAGATTGTAGTTCTCATTAAACGTAATTGCTGAACTCATGAAGTGTTGTTTTGAACGTTGCACAGAAGACTAGCTTTTGTTTGCAAATTCACCATCTTCATCTTTCTTACTTAAATATTTTACAGTCTATTCTCTCATTGTCAAGTGGCATCTCAGTAAATTTATTTTTCTGGCACTTTGTGTGATGCATGAGTTTAAGCATGCAACAAATCATAATGTGAAGAGATACTGCAGTGCATATTGCCACTGTGGTAATTCAAAGGTCTGTTGAATATTCTATTACAGATTCATATTTATGCTTCTAGTTAAAAAAAAAAAATGATTGAGCATAGCTAGCTGTTTTTATTTGTATGGAAAACAAAATTAACGAACTGTTTAGATATTTAACTGTAAAAATAGCATGGCTCTTGGGCACACTTCAAAGTAATGTTCTACGCAGAATATTAGCTAAAAAAAAGTGAGTAACTGTAGAATGAATAGATTCAGGAATGTTTAGTATATGAGTCTCTTGCTCAAAAACTCTTTCCCAAAAACTTTCTTGAGATCACTTCTTCATCTTTCTTCATGGGCTGAAATCGGGTCATGGTGAGCTTGTCAGTGCTGTATTACTTCTGAGTAGATTTTATTTGAAAACATTTGAAATTTGCATAGGTATTTATCTGGTATGCCAAAATGCTTTGTAGCTACGACAAAACAAAACAGGAATGGGTTGACCTGTGCCAGTACACTGTCTGGCATGGAACTAGATATGAAGCTTGCATCTTCCCAACCCTTAAATCTGAGAAGTTTGTTTCTCAGCAGTGCTGACAGTTGCCAGAAAATAAATTTTTAAATCCAATGCCACCACAGTGTCCTTTTCCTGACAAGTGTTACTTGCTTGTTTTTCCTGCCCTATTGGTCACAAAAAATTAGAAGGCATTGCCCGTGTAAATTTGTGATCTTTCACCATCATTTTATCATCATTTCATGATTATTGCTCTTTTAGGTTTTTTTTCCATGAACAGTGTCGTGAGGGGCAAGGTATATACGTATCTGACTTGCTTCTCAAGTTCTGGGCTTTACAAGTACTTCATATATCTCTCAGCTTTGGTCTGTACATTTAATATAACAGAGGCAGCATTAGTGCTGAACAATTATAAGAATTAAGGATGAGATTTTTGAAAATAAGTGATGATTATTTAAATAGCCTCTGCCCTTAGTTTTGGAGGACTGATGAGCACTTAGCCACAAAAGAGAAGAGAGTTAAAAATGCAGTCAACAGCTAAGACAGTGAGGAAGTATGCTTTTACCTGTAAGCATGCTTCACTTTCTTTGAGCATGTACTTTCCTCAAGGGTCTCAGAGTGCAGGGGAAAAAATATGTGAACAACAAGCTCTCATGTCACTCCATTGTTAAGACTGTGTGACTTAAGTTGTCAAAGAAGTAGAGCAGTGCCCTGCTTCTTACATTTCTTTGTACATACCAGTCTTAAGGTTCCAGATAGGTTCCATCCCTTTCCTAACTGCCTAAAACTAATATTAACAAAAGTTTGGTGGTTCTTGCTCCCTGTGATGTCTTCACATTATATCTATTGTGTGATGATGTTGTTTAGCCCCACGATGGGTGATGTTTATGTTTTCAGACTGCTTGTAAAAGCATGAAAAGTTCTGCTGATTTTTGTATTGCATTGCATGGTTATTGGCTTTTTTTTCCCTAAGTCAAAGAAAAGTTCAAGTTCTCAGATTGAAACTTTGATTAACTCCTGGGGTTGGGAACTTAATTTGTTTCTCTGGTTTGGTTTTGGACATCTTTTGTTGTATTTCTGCAACAAGCATAATGTTAAGAGCAGAAAGCTTTAGGGTGTTGCAGTAATTGATAGCCTGCATTGGTCATAAAAGCAAAAAGAAAGACACTAGCTTTATAATGTGTGCACTGGCCGTTTTTGGTGTAGCTACTTGATGCACCCATACAGAATACTGAAATAGTATTTTTTTCCCCCTTCATCTTTTTTACTGATCTGTTCACGGGTTGGATTTGAAGTGTTCCCATTAGTTCTTTAAAGTAGCAAGTAAAATACTCCAATGGTCTGCCTTGTCCCATGGCAGAGGGGTTAACTGGAGATGGATTTTCAGTCAGTGAGTTTAGTGGAACTGTTTCAATGTTGACATTTCAGCATGTAAATATTGGCACATGCATGTTTACGACCTGAATTTTATTGTAGACAGACAGTGTGCTGTTTGTATGTATAGGAAATGGAAAAAATGTATATGATAGCAGAGAGGTAGAATTCTGCTGAGAGTATTATTTTTCATCTTGTGCTTCTGAAACAGTGATAAAGTTCTAATGCTATTGTGCAGTTCTCTTACATTAGTCTATACTGTTTTCAGTTTTATTGGCTTAAGAACATCCACTTAATCTAAGCATGACAGGCTTTTAGAAGCATCAGCACTCTGGGCATTAAAACCAACATACTTTTCCAAAACCACTTTCAAGAAAACAGAATCCTATTTTGTTTTTGACAGATGAATGATGGACCTTTGTGCAAGTGCAGTGCTAAAGCTCGGCGAACGGGAATAAGACATGGCATTTATCCTGGCGAAGAGGTATTAGTAATTCTAAGAATTGCAATTATGAATACAGACTCACTGCTGTAAATTCCTACTTGGGTTGATTTGAGTTTTTCCCCCATGATTTACAGGCTAAGTAAAAAGCTCTTGTGCAGCTCTAAATCACTTAGTTGTGTAACCTCATATTTAAAATGCCGTACTGGTAATTAAATCCACCTGAAAACGATGGAAAACTTGCCTGCGTTTGTTTAGTTCTGTGTTTGTTTGGGTTTTTCTTAAGTTTCTGAACACAATTGCTTTAATAAAAAAGATCTTGTGATTTAAGTTCTACTATCTATATGAGTACGTTGTGAAGGGCCTGCTTTGTGAAGCAATTACTTTAAAAGGAAAACCAAACAGTAATTCTGTTGAAAGGAGCACAAAGATTGTCAGGAGGTGTTCTTGCCTTAGCATGTAGATTTTACAATTTATCGTTGTACTTTTTCTTGAAGAATTTATTTTTCAGTAGGCCTTCTTACAATTTTTTACTTCTCTGCAGCTAAAGGAGTTACGCATGTTTCTGTGAAATTATCGAGTTTGGAAAAATGGCTTTGGTCTGAAGCTTACTAGAAATCACTCTAGTTCAGAAGCAATTCCTCAACTCATTATCTCTAGTGTTTTTCTTACAGAGAGGGAGGGATAAAACTTAGGAGGACCAAAAAAAAAATATATATATATAAAATTTGTTGCATGAAGGCAGCTGCTCCCTGGAGCAAGACCGTTTGGGAATGTGACGTTTCAGAAAATCTCCAGGATATACTGATTTTTACATTGTTCTGCAGACGAAACTGCCTAGCTTTAAACTAGCTGGTGTGTAACTGTTGTGTTGCAGCAGTGAGAAGCTTATTTTGGGGTTGAACAACCTGTGTAATCACCCTCCTTACTGGATGGGTTTTGCCAAGTGTCCAGAGCAGCCTGGTGGTGTAGCTGTTTGGCCATTGCCATCAGGCTAACTTTTGTAGCACTGTTTAGAGTAGTACCCTGCTCACTGCAGTGGTTTTTGTTTGGTTTTCTTTTTTTCCTGTGCAGACAGATGTATTCTAAACAGGCTGGTGGCAGCCTCCGAACTGCAACGAAATGGATATAGGGCATATGAAAAACGGTTTTTGTCTGACTGTTGAGGAGTTTTAGGTCTTTATACAAAACTGCTTCAGAAAAAAAGTAAGGGAACATGAATCCCAGGTGTCTGGTGTTGTACCAGTCTATGGAGAGCTGTCTGCCTTTGTACCTTATAGTCAGGCATTACAACCTGGGAAACGGAGTGGGGTTACCAGAGCTGCCTCTGTGGTGATAGAGTAGTCCCTTCTCTTCAGATCTCAGATTTGCCTCAAGCAGATGAGCTGATACCTGTCTGTTTTGATAATGTACGTTGAGACCTTACCATGGGAGGTCCAGGTTCCTCTGTAAACTTCTAAAAACAATTTTCCTGAAACAAATTTGTACAGAACAGGAAATTAGCCTGATGTGTAAACAACTTAGCTGCAACGAGTAAGAAAGATGTACAGTCAAATGGAAAATGAAAATAATACAGCAATGTTTTTCACCTTTTTTTGCTTTGAGTAGCATTAAAAATATTTCTGAAAGTGAAAGTGTAGATAAGGCCACACTTTCCCTCTTCCCAGAATGTTTAATTATGACTACCTGCTTTTATTTAATTTTTCCTAATTCACATTTCATGGCTATTAGAAATGCTTTATTCTCTCTTTTAATCTAAATTTGCCTTGACTCTACATATAGTTCTACTTATCTCTTTCTTTAAGCCCATTAAACCGTGTCGTCCCATGACCAATAATGCTGGAAGACTATACCACTACCGAATTACTGTGTCACCTCCCACAAACTTCTTAGTAAGTACTTCATAAATAATTCTAAGTAGGACTCTTAATTTTGTTTTCAGTGACAAAAGTAGTGCTGCTTCTTGCTTACTCTGTGGTGGTTTTGTTTGCTTTTTTAAGACAGACAGACCTACTGTTATTGAGTATGATGACCATGAATATATCTTTGAAGGGTTCTCAATGTTTGCACATGCACCACTAACAAACGTAAGTATGTTCATTGCTACCTCTTGGGGTTTGTGTAGAAGGTATGCTATTTCTGCCCTGACACAGAACTTCTCTAAAACAACAATACATGTATGTTACAAACATCTTGCCAGCACTGTGGACAGGGGAAAGACATTTCTGCTAATGAGTCTCAGGTTTTGTCTTGACTAATTGTGATAAGCAGCACCTTCAAACTGTGACTGAAGCTGTGATGTGCATCAAAGTAACGTTTTTGGGTGTTTCACAGTTTGGAAGTGAATTAAACCATGGAATAACTTGTTAAAACTGCTAATTGGATTGGATGAGTAGATTTGTTAAGTTGTCAAAGTTTGAAAAACTAGCATCAGCACAACAGAAGTTTTCCCTTAAAATGATAAATGAACTTTTTCAGCAATCAACTCTAAAGGGTCTTCTCTCTTCTTAAAACTTACCTGTATGTATCCAATACTTTCTAACTGCTGTTCAGCTTCTTCAGGAAGTAAGCAAATTATGTTTTTTAGTAAAACTATAGGTATTTACAGGCATTAAATTGTATGTTTTGAAAGCAAGTGTCACAAGAAAAGGACATGGCTGGTACCTGACTGCCCTGCTTTTCCAATATAAGCTAAGTTAGCCAAATCTGAACAGAAAATATGCAAATACTAAATTTCTGTACACTTGAAAGTTTTTTGGTATCTTGATTATTTCAGGGTTTTCTCAAAAAAATCAGAGTGTACTGGTTTCCATGTTTTTAATATGTATTACTGGCTACCCCACCAGTGCCAAAACCCAGTATAACAATGGTTATCAATTCAAAACTGGGATGCAACAATACAGGGCTGGGATATAAGGATACTGGAAGTGTCAACACTAAGAAGAAATTACTTTCTCCCCAACAGTTTGCTTTCATATTGTATATGACAACACTTTACTTTTGGTGGGCAGGGGAAGGGAATGTTGTTGACAGGAAATCAGGGAGAGAGTGGAGTTCAGCATCTGGTATGGCAGTGTGAAGCACTGCTGCCCGGTAGCATTAACTGACCTTTGGGGCTCAAGGCAGATTTGTCTCAAGACTTTTACATTTTCACTTTGCAAATGAGCTAAAAGGAGTGGTTTTGGTTTACTCATATCAAAAGAATAAAAAGGCCACCTTATATTTACAATGTTTGTGTCTACTGCCTGACAGGAAGGCAAAGAGTTATGGAAATCTTTAATATACAGAGAACAAGGGAAATTCTTCTTGTCTGATATGAGTAGTTAGTGAAGATATTGATCCTATAGTGCATGTGTGTATTTTCTCATTGCAAATAGGGGAAGTGATCAGCTGCAAATGATTACTTTTTTACAGAGTTAAACAAAAAGCAACACTGGTGTCAATTCCTGTTACTAGCAGGTATAAAGCCCTTTGGAAGGAGCTTCTTGCTGCCCTGAGGGCATTTTCAGCAACATAAAGCCTGCTGTTTGAGGGATGTTTTGGAACATACCTGATAAAAAGGAACTAGCAAAGGGTAGCAAAATTAGAGGTCTGAATACAAACATCTTTGCATGAACCAAACTTCTGTAGTGTGAAGTCTATCGTAAGTCTTACTACTGTTATCACTGAGTAATAATTGAGCAACTAAAGTATTAGGGAAACTGGTTAGTGCAGTCATAAGAAAAGTTATAATTTTCTTAGTGTAAATACCGAACTAATTTTACAGGACCAACCACTTGTTCCTTTGCTATATGTTTGCTTGGAACACTAATTCATGGAGATCTTAGTCATGGTCTCTTCTCTGAAGTATTCAACTCCTGGTTGAAATTACATTTCAGGAAGTAAACAAACAGTCCCTGTATTTTTTTTAAAGCCCCAGTGATTTAAATGTGGCAGGTTTTCATCTGCTCAGATTCTAAATGGTATATTTAACTTCCAAGGTTTTTTTATTTTTATATTCACATTTAATATTGTATCAAATAGTAAGAAATGCAATTTTTGTTTGGTTGTTTGGTGCAGCTTCCTAATGTATCATGCAGATATTAACAGATTTTTGTAAACAACATAGTCAAACATTTGACATTGGGCTGTAGGAAGATGCAAGCAGAATATTGCACTTCTGCTATGTACATGATTTCAGTGTAACCCCAGCACTGTTCAGATATTTATTTTTGTGCTTATCAATGTAAAATAACCTTGGGTTGCTTCAATTTCACAGGTCACTGAATTGTTCTATGATTCTTTTATGCTTTTGAGGCCAGTGAATGGTAAAATTTGCTAAGAGCTGTAGATGTGTAGGGGAGAATTAGGCATTTTTTAGTCTTCTAGAAATTTAGCTTTTATTTCTCTGAAAATCCCATTTGAAAAAAATTAAATGCCTCCAGCATTCTATGGACCACAAACAAAGAAACCTTCTTCAAAGGTGAAATAAAGGAATGTTTGTCTGGCTAGTTAGTTGAATAAACTTCTGAGAGTATTTATTGGATGAAACTGGTATAAACCTGGAAGTTTATCCTGAAGTTCTTACGTGGTGTTGCCTTGACTTAAAACCACATTTTAAGACAGTATAGCTAACAGAATTGGCAGTGTGCTAAAAACACCTTGCTTTCAGACCACTGTATCGATCTGACATGTTGTGTCCCCAACAACAAATTTACTTCCAAATATACAACTGAGAAGATACAGGTTTACTGAGGTTTACAGGTTTACTTTTTCTTCTGAAGAAAATTTCATCTCCAGTAGATGGCAATATTTAACCTTCCTTTACCATTCCTTCTGTCAGCATTGTGTTATTACTGAGCTGGAGGTTAGAACTGGTACTTCCTTTGCACATGCTTGTGTCCCTGTCTCTTTGCACGATACCCTAGAGCAGATGTTTTAGTAAGTACCATTTTCAGTAGACAGTAATACCTTTGCATATGAAGTTGTATTAATTATGCATTTGATGCTGTATAGTTTTTCATGCCAAATTTCTGTTTTCCTTCCAGATTCCTCTGTGTAAAGTAATCAGATTTAATATTGACTATACAATCCATTTTATTGAGGAGATGATGCCCGAGGTAAGAAGGATAATTAGTCTAAAAGTCAGAGTGAGTTAAGAGTTGTTGATGTGCTTAATGGATTAAACTCTTCAGTATCGCATCTTGTAAAGTCTCTAAGAGACTGGTTGAGTTCTGAATTAATGGCTGAAGAGGAACTTGGAACTTGGACTTCCAGGTACTAGACTAAATCTGCCTACCTAGGCTATCATATATCAAAATCAAATAATAAGAAGTGCTTATATTCGTAGGTTCCTTTCATTTTAAGTTATATGCAGTATATGTCAGGTACTCTGGTTTGTAAGCTGAGGTAGGCATTACCCTTCTCTTATGGATGACAAAAATAAGGCACATGTGGAGGTGCCTGTTTGCCAGGACCACATAAGTCAGTGGCAGAGCTGAAACTTAATCGTAAGTTTGAAGCTCTGAAGATTGCTTATCAGTACTTAATATAAGCTGTTGCCAAAACAAATTTCCTGTGGATACAAACAAAGCACATTCAGTTCATAATCTGTTTGTAGTGGGTTTTTTTATCACAAACTAATCCCTGGTGAAGCCAGTTTGTGAAGTAAATTGCTGCAGTGGAACAGCGTGTGTAGGTACAGAAACACCCCTGCATATTAACTACAAAGATAGGATCAGTGTTTAATTTAGTCACATATATTTACATTTTTCTTTCTAGTTATCTCTTTTTGTTGCTCAGCAGCATCTAAATATATGCAAAAGCCCTGAAATTCCTCAGACAGAATAATGTGATCAAAGCAATTCATTTCTTGTTAGGGAATCTGCCATGTTGTTTGCAAATCTTGATCTGAAACAACAAATGGCCACCAAACAAAATAGAGAAGTGACTGTTTTGGGGGCTTCTGGTCAAATGGCTACAGCATTATTTGCAGACCACCTGTACTAATGATTTCTTGTGAGAGAGACTGTGCTGTTGGGTTTGAAATTTATGGCTGGTATCATACATGCCTAATTTATATCAACCTGGCCTGACTTTGTTTGTTCAGGGAGATTTATAAGTTCCTTCATTGGACTAGCTGCTTCCCCACTTGATGAAAAGAATCTTTTTTGTTCCCCCTTTCATCTTTTTTCCTCCTCTTCTGTTGGCTATTGAGGTCATAATCCGCAATTTGTGTTGCCTTGATATGTTGCTATGGAAGTGATAACGATACCACAAATGGTGATTTATAAACTTTGAATGTGAAGGAAAAAATGAATTAGGAAACAGATACTTCTCAGAAATACGTCATCTGCTTAGCCTGCTCAGGTGGAAAGGGTTTCAGTGCTTGGCACATTATTGCAGATTCATAACTTCTGCCTGAAGTGTTGATTTGGACGTGAGTGAAAGTCTTCAATGCCATTCTTTCTTGACATTCTTTCTGAAGAGACCACTGTGCTATGTTACAGTAGATGATCACAGAGATATCAATACTGTTTCCAAAGCCCAGTAGCTAAAGGTTGGCAAATATGAAGACACTGGTTTTTTTTATTTTTCTATTTAATTATACGTGAGTGGCTTTATTTGTATTACAGTATTAGATAATTATAATTTTAGTTTATTTCTTTGTTTTTCCAGAATTTTTGTGTGAGAGGTCTTGAGCTGTTCTCTTCATATCTATTCAAAGATATTTTGGAGCTGTATGACTGGAATCTTAAAGGTAACTTTGCCTTTGAAAGGGTCCTCAAAATAGCAATGGAAATGCAGTTTTACATGAGAGGGACAAACACTTTATTCTTCAAGAGGATGAAATGTACTGGAGTTCAATAGTGTGAACTCTTTAGCAATGAAAAGGCACAAATGCTCTATATTCTCACAGATAAAATAAATTTCTGCCTTAATCCAAACCTGTTCTTTTTAATCAAACAGTAAATACTACTGTGTATTTAATATTTCGGAGTATCATAGGAATGGTATTTTGAAAGTCAAAGTGTCAAGTCAACTTTTCCCTTTTTTTGTTCACAAGCTAACAAACAAGTTACTCCTACAGTATTTCTCTACAGTCAACTTACAAAGCAGTGTCATACAGACAACTGTGGAGGGATAACATATCATTAGCTGAATGTTTTTGACTTTTGACAAGATGAAAATACTTGTTTCTACGAAGACTGCAACAAAGGAGAATTTTATGGATGATACTTCCCATGGTCTTAAAGAAAAATGAATGTATCAAAGGAATTGTATTTCAGTATCTGTAGGTTTTGGCGTCTTAACTTTGTGGAGATGCACTCTGCACTCACTGCAGTTAAGCAGAGGAGCACTCAGGTTTAATACATTCTGTGTAGTCTTTGGTGTGATGCTAAATATGTTCTAATATGGTTGTCTTTCATATCACTGCTTCTGATAGTTCTTTCTTTTTTAACCCTAGATACTTACTGGTTTAGTTTTTATTTTTATGTAAAGCTTTATATGATGAACGGGAAATTAAAATACCCCCACAAAATAGTAGCATGGAAATTTCCTTGTTATCTTTATTACTGTAAACAAAAACCACCCCATTAATTTGGAGGAGCTAATAAACCAGTGCTTGTATCTGTAAGGCTTAAGTGAAATAATTGATTATATAAACGAATCTTTTTGTATTAGTGTTTTACATAAAAGTACTGGGTTCTTTGTTAGGTTCTTTTTAGTTTGAAATTATTGTAGATTTCTTTTAAATTATCTATGTGAAAGCTTTCACTACAAGTTCTCTCTGTTCCTCTCTGCTGTTCATTTTATTACATTTCGAATTGCAACTTAGGCCCTATCAAATGTAATCACCATTCATTGATTTCATTTGCAGCAAAGTTGCTCTTTTTCTTCTTTGGCAAATATGTTGCTGTTCATCAATTTTCTGTATCTTTTTCATATTTAAGGTCCTTCACTTGAAAATGATTCTGTTTCCTGTCCCAGATATCACTTCATGCCACGGTTTGTGAGATTTCTTCCAGGTAATTTTTGTATTACGTAGCTTTATAGAAATTAGATGTAAAAAACTTTAAAAAAACCTCCAAAAAATCCCCCCCAAAAAAACACTACAAAAAAACCTCCACAAAAAAACCTTCTTGTTGCAAGTCCCATGGTTCAGTCAGTGCAGAAATCTAGTGCTACCCTGAAGTCTTTAGTGCAGTTCTCTTGGGCACATGGTGTGACTCTTGGGTATGGTCCTCGGCAGGGCTGGGAGTTGGACTCATGATCCTTGTGGGTCCCTTCCAGCTCACCATATTCTGTGATTCTGTGCTTGCTGGCAGTGTGGATGGTTTACTCAGAACTGGAGTAAACCAGTAGGGTTTAGCCTGCTCAGATGGGCAGGCTAAGTCTTGCTTCCAACTTTCGTTTCTGTAGTCATTGTAGGCAGTGCTGGGTCATCCTTGTCCTGCTCTGCAGTGGAACTTTGGCATTTGAGGAGCCTATTTCATGTCCCCTGTCCTTGTCATGGTGTTTCATTTTCCTCAATCTTGATGTGCTGTTTTGAGGGTCAGCGTGGTTGGTACCCCTAAGCACATGTTTTTCTGATGTTTCTTTATCTTAATGCAATCTGGGACCTTGTAGCAAATCATGAAAGACAAAACCCACCATTCCAATACAATTCAACCCCAGCCTGCCATCCAAGGACAATCATCGGTGTGTGGCTCATTGTGACTGAACAGCTTTCTTAGACATTTAACACATCCTAAGATACTAGGGCAGGCTTTCAGTTGATGTAAATGACGTGGCTCCATTGAAAATGTGTCCTGCTGTGGTCTGGCCAGTGATTACTCCAGAAGGGTTGTGTGGACAGAAGGATGTGTTTCAGCTGCTGGACTGAGGGTGCGCATAGAAACATGGAACAATATTCATCAAGAGCACTGTGGCCTGAAGGTGCTCTCTGCTCTGGGCTTTGAAACTGAGTTGGGATATTAATTATAGCTGGAGCAAAATGAAGTTTGGCTCGTTACCATAGAGAGTACTGATGGTTAGATGACTATATTTCTGATTGTTGTTCCTTCCTGGATACACAGCACTGTTCAATCA
This sequence comes from Pachyramphus minor, assembly GCA_013397135.1. Lineage (NCBI taxonomy): Eukaryota > Metazoa > Chordata > Aves > Passeriformes > Tyrannidae > Pachyramphus > Pachyramphus minor. Next base: position 183,918 of record VYXB01008722.1, read on the forward strand.
GAAACAGAGCTCTGAGGCTTGCTAGCAAACATTGATTTGGTTTTGCTGAAGCAATTTACAAAATAAGCTATCAAGCCACATGTGGCTGATTAACTTGACCTCATCACAAGATGAGAACAAGTTTGACCTGCCTGGTTTGTGTAGCTTGAGGGTGTTTTCCTGTTCAGGGATTTTATACTCTGATTCTTCCTTTTTTATTTTAATTTAGAAGTCAGCTCTTTCTGTGCTGTTGGATTGTTTAGTGATAGAGAGAGATAAGTTTCTATAATATGATATTCCTGTGTGCTGCTTCTTCTTTATGGTTCCCAGCCTTCTAACTCTTTTTAAAAATGTCTTTTTTCTGATATTTCTGCATATATAGTTGCCTTTTAGCATCTTTTTGACAGGTATTTTTTAATCAAGTTTTCATTTTTTATTGATTTTTTTTTTGAGGTATCCTTGGAGATTTTTAATTTTCAGACAGTGGGAATCTATTTCCTTTGGGTATGTTTGCAGAAAATGTTTTATGTCTAATCAAAGAATACTTTGGTGCATCAGATCTCCACACATCCATCAACTGTCTCTGTAAAGATAGAAATGAATTGCTGATTTCCCATCCCCTCTACTTTTCTTTCTTTCTTTCTTACTTTTCCAACATGGTCTAAAAATAATGAGGTTGGGGATGTCAGGTTTTCTGTGTGGATTTACTTAGAGACAGGCTGGAGCTTCGAGCTAGACATAGCAGGTATAGTGAGAGCCAGAGTTGCATAGCCTGTGGAATAGTTTCTGTATTCATTGTCATAGGTTTTTTATGTTGATAAATATAGTCAGAGAGTAAAAGACTAAAAAAACACATTTGAGGTCCCAAGTACTGCATGTTCTGACCCAGAAAGGGTCTCCAACTTTGATGGTCTATAGCAACCTGTACACGTTCTGAACACGTCTTCAGAGGGTAAGGATACACTTTTATTTTAGTGATTGTTGGATGTGCGCTACCTCTTGCATAACAGTATAAACTAGTTTGTTGATGAAGAAAAACAAGTCTAGTAAATGGAGTCCCTGTTTAATTTGAAGGAAAATTTTGCACATTTGAAAATCTGTCCCTGTAGCTATTTAGAAGTATTTTCTATTTCCAGTGAGGCTTGTGGTATATTTTTCCCGTTTAAGATTCCCTCTTGGAGTTTAAATGAGTTAATTGTTTTAAGAGGCCAGGTTATGCCATTCCCTTTCACCTTTTCTCTATGATAGTGCTGTAATCCCAGCTGAAGTAAGAGAAGTGTTTATTCCTTCATGTGTCTTGCAGAGGATATCATCTTACACAGTGTTGCTGTTGTGCAGCAGTTCTGTGGAGCTTTTCCATTGTGCCTGAGATCATATTCCTTTGCTATGGCATCATCATCCATATTGCTCTAAGGCTTCAGCATTACTTTTTTGTGGGTGTAGTGATAAAGAATATACCCATTGGCAGAACCAGATTGTTTCTGCTTCCTGTGGAAGAGAAGTAAATCAATGTTCATGTCAAGATTAAAGCATTTTAGTAACATGGAGTATCTTTTTACTCGTGTGAGCGGACATACTGAATTTGAATAGTCAGTGTCTTCTGAGTGGTGATGTGTCAGAACCATTACTTGTGTTTCCTGTTTGCATATTCACATCTGTAGCTGCATATTCACATCTGTAGCTGACAACCTGAAGCCAGTCAGATTATACTGTCTTTTTTTGTTACAGGCAACCTTTGCTGTGTATTTTTCCTGGAGTCTCAGAAGTATTTAGCAATTTTCACATGCCCTTGATTCATTTAGTGACAGGAGACAGCATGAGGCTCTTTAGTCTTCATTACTGCAGTTACAGCATGTAAGCACTACAGATGATTTTAAAGTGCAGGGATAGCTTTCTACATTCATCCAGAAGTATCCCGTAAAATTTTGAGTGTTCTTAAAAAAAGCTGCATAACGCCTAAGGGCTTTTTAACTACTGTTGTAAAAAGAATGATAAAATTGTGAAAAGGAAGATATAACTGGACAACGTAGCTGATTGTTCTGCCTGCTCACTTTAAAGTTTTTCAGGCAAGTTAGAAACTTTAGCTTTACAGTACGATAAAACTGTTACTCTCGCTACCATTACTGTTACTGCTTTAGTTTAGCCAAGTGTTTATGAATGTGCGGTATTCATCTATAAAACATTTGCTTTCATATTTGTCAGATCACTTAAGCATTTTGCATTTTATTTTGCTCATACAAATAATTTGTGTTCTGCATATTGTGTCATATGCTCATGGTTTTGGAGTGGATCTCTGAAATGTGTTTTATTTATTTATGGTTTTAAGATGGAGGAAAAGAAGTACTGTCAATGCATCAGATTCTTCTCTACTTGTTACGATGCAGTAAAGCTCTGGTGCCTGAAGAGGAGATTGCCAACATGCTTCAGTGGGAAGAACTGGAATGGCAGAAATATGCAGAAGAATGCAAAGGGATGATTGTTACCAGCCCTGGCATGGTAAAGCAAATAATTGTCGTTTATGAGCAATCCAATGACATGTACATGTCTTGTTTCAGACAGTTTGTTACAGGCTGAATTGAAAAGGAAAAAAATTACCAGTGGCAGTTGCAGATTGCTATAGGAACAGTTTATTGACTTGTTCCAACCCTGGGAAGAATTATACCCTCTGCTGCTCTACTGAAGGGTGGATTTCCAGAGGGGTGCTTTTTTAAAGGAATGGCAGTATTTTATGCATGTAAAATTTTCTCAAACAGTCTTTATGTGCATGATTTCATTCTCTTTTCCCTGACACAGGACCACAGAAATAGTAACTATTTACTATTTACATTTCTCTTCCTCTTTTGACCCCCTATTGACAGCTCTCTTTAATGTGTGCTATTCAAGTAATGCCCTGAATATGGAAAAAGTCTTTTTCTGCCTATGCAGTTTTTTCAACATTGTTTCTGTGTTGCTCTCACTCACACTGAGGAATTTTGTATACATTAATTAATGCATGTATTCATTTTCAGTGCATAGTTTGAAACCCCTATGGCCTTATTATTTTTGGAACAATTAGTATTTTAAAGCATATGTTCTCTGAAAATAAGTCCTTTCAAATCTGGTGTTAATGTGAATTCAGCCCATTTTTCTGACTTTCACTGTTAAGAAATGTGGGTCACAAGAATAGATGAATGTCTTGCATTCCAGACCCATGAACTGCAGGGTTCTATTTGCATAGTTTGGTCAGTATCACAGAGTGGTGTCTTTGTAGTAGAGATGTGTTTTGGACCTAATATTTGAAACTGCCCTTCAGCATTCTCAGTTGTAATATCTTTCTTTTTCTGACTTCATTTTCCTCCTTGGCTCATAGTTCAATTTATTAGTTTCTGAAGAAAAAGTGTATCTTGGTATCATGCTTAAGAAGAAATTTTTGTTTGTCAACCCAAAAACGTGTCCCCACATTGCAGCCAGGGCAGCCTGCTAAATATTTTTTTCCAGTTCATATTTTTCAGTATGGCAGCATTACATTGAGTAAACTACTCGATAAGGTAATAATAAGTAACTTGGGCAGGATAATTTTTCTCTTGATTTTGCTCTGAGTGCTTTTGTTCTGGCTAAAAGTTTCTAAAAGTTTCTAAAAAAGAAAATAGGACTGTTTCTGGGAACATGAAATACAAAAATACATGTGAACTCTCACTGTAAAAAATTCTACCTCAACTGCTTCAAAGGAGTGCTAAACCAGGATGCCATAAGAGAAATTCTAAGACAGCCTTAACAGCCTTAACTTGTCTGTGGTTTCTGCAGTGCAAAGCACATGCTGGTCCACAAGTTGTCAGTGTCTCAGTGGTATACACTGACATAACTTCAGTGATTTTGTTGAAGATATGCTGATTTCAGCTCTCTGACAACTTGCTTCTTTGTTTAGCATGAAGAAATGTATATATGCTTGTTCCTCATGTCACTGAACTGTAAATGTCTGTATTATATACAAGTGAGTGCTGTTCGTGAGTGGGAGTGTTAATTTTGAGATTTTGTGTGATTTTTTTACTGGCAAACTTTGCATTCTACAAGGCAATGTTTTTAGAGATGCATGTGGACATCAAAATATGTAGGCATAAAAGAAATCTGTAGCGCTTTGAAATGTCATGTTATAATGGCATCATTAGAACATGTTTTTTCTTTCAAGATTGCAATGATTTTCTTAGTTTGTGGATTTTTCTTTTACATTGCTGTACTATTGTATTGAGTAAGGGGAAAACAGTGTGAAAGTATTATCTGTGCATTTTACAACATTAGAGGATAAAACAGTTCTGTTGGAGAGACAATGTGAAACTGTTTTAGAAAATGACAGCTCTTCAATTTTATCCACTTGACACAAAAAAGTAAAATCACTAAATTTTATTTTATTCTTTTCTTCTGCAACACCTCTTCAGAAACAATAATTCCTCTTGTGATCAGATCTAGGTTTTATATGCATATGTATTTTAATTTTTTTAAAATGTTAGGTGTATATATATGCATAATGGAAGAGGAGGAAAAAAACTTCAATAGGCTTATAAATCCCACTTAAGGAACAATAGTTCAGCATTATTTAAAACTATTTAATTTATTCATTATGTTTCATTAGTTCAATGAAACTTTGTGTTGGAATAGATTTAAAAGTTCACGAATTTTAGTCGTCTTTTAATACTTCACTCTTCCTAAAGTATTGCTGCTATTCTCACTAGTACATATATATAACGTATTTTAAGATACTTTTGTAATACATCTGCATGCTCTCTCATTATGTGTTCTAATGTCAGCAGAGCATTGGTAGGTGAGATTTGGAGCAGGAAACAAAGATAACAGGCCTCTGTTCTGTTAGAATTTCTTTGGGTTTGATGTGATTTTAAAGGCAAGGTTGTCATTATTAGATAGTCTATCACAGCACTTCTAAAAGAACACAGGGATAAAACTCTGGAAGAGTATCATCTAATTTGCTTCCATCGTGTCCGCTGGTGCACCTATTTATACTCTGTGTTTCTGTATGTTGCTGTTTGTTCATTTAACCTTCAGAAATGGCACCATAGAGGAGACTGATGTTCATCATGAAATGAAAAAGCATATCCCTGCTACCTCCCTCTCATAACTATCAGTGAGGGCACAGTTGTGATTAGGTCTTAGAGAACTTCTTTTGTCCTGGTTGTTATCAGCCATCTGTGAACAGCTGTCTAACTGAGTGATGAAACTGAAGGCAGTGTCATACAAATAAATAGGAGTCTGGTTTTAAGTGGTCCTGAGATCATGTATTTAATACAGACCCTGCTAGAGGCATAGTGAAGGATCTCCTTTTCCCATTTTTGAGGACCACATTACTTCTGTTGACGTATCTAAAATGGGAAGCATTTGAATATAAAAATATTGTCTGTAATTTTTAAAAATGCATTGATTATGATTGGTGTATTGAGTATAATTATTGTTTCATATTTTGTTAATCATATTTTGCTGACGTGGCTATCAGAGGAGTGGTATATCAAGGCTGCTTTTTTAAGGGGGCCGGGGATGGGAGAAGTTCTCATTTTTAATGTTAAGAGTGGGGAGAACGAACAAACAACTTACAAGAAGACAAGAACTTTTCAAATTGGCTTTCTACAAACCTCACAAAGGCAGATGAATTTCAGCTCTGGTTTAAGGACCAACATTCTGCCTGCTATGAATCCTTCCTGTGTTTTTCTGTCCTTTTTTTTGTTCTAATCCCTTTTAGTAAGAAGTACTGTGAGGAAAAACTTTTCTCTTATTTTTTTCTTTTCTTTCTTTCTTTTTTTTTTTTTTTTTTTTGTAAACCTGACATTTTTCACTAAGGTAGTTAAATTTTAACTAAATTTTTTCCCCCTAATTTTTGACTGGGGAGATGTAACTTTATGTTCAGTCATCTTGTCCAAAGGGAAGCTGAGAGGCATTTTTCCCTTGGAAACTATTTCTATATCTGAAAGGCGAGTTTTAAAGTGAGATTTTGTTTTTCTAGAATAGATTAGAATTATGGCCACCTGATGAGACTGACCTTTACATATAGAATTGGATTTGCTTATCCATGCAGAAAATTATTCCTGTGAACAGTTCTACCAAGGTGGTTTGAAGGGTGAAAGCTTTGTTCTTGACACAGTTTTTGTTGTTTTGTGAAGAGAATGGTTGGAGCTGTTTCTGTAACACTGAAACTCATCTTTGAGAAATTCACAGTGCTAAATGAGAAGTTTTGAGATGCAGGTAACTAGAAGTAATGCCCTTTTTCTGAAACCTAAGACAAGCAAAATATACTGGCCTCATCCAGCTGATGGCAAAGTAGGGAGTAAGCAGGCACATAACAAAGCAGCTTGACAGGTAATGGAGATGATGTTTATTTGGAGACAAACTGTGCACCTTCAGATGAGTTTTTAAACATGTTAGATCAAGAGCTCTGTAAGCAGCGTGTCTGCTGCAGTGATGTGCAATTAGTTATTTTCTGCGTTTTAGAGAGCTGAAGCAAAAGTTGCCTCCTTTTACACTGTCCTTTTTAACAACAAAAAGAACTTCTGTTTTGAACTGTAAAAAGGGCAAAAGTCTCCCCATTATACAAGACTGTCTTCCTCATTGTACACATCAGCCTGGGAGCCTTTTCTAAGAGTAGCGTGACACATTTTTTTTTTGAGGCTGTTTAGTCAGTGTGATTGAATGGACCTGATAATGCCTTCATTTACTTTGGGAAATGAGGAACAGAACTAAAATTAGAGATATAACCTGATCTTAGCAAACTGTTGAGGCACATGGGAGGGTAGATGCTAGCATGCTAATCCTGATTTTTATTTCTGGTGTGATGCTTGACCAGAGAAAATTGTTTTACGTTCTTGAAAACAGTCAAACTGTAAATTTCCAGACTTGTAAAATTAAAATGTGCCTTTTTTTCTCTTTGAGTGTTAGGTCAAGTAGCTTTGTTTAAGTCATTGTAGTTGCCAAATGTTCATTATAGTATTAATTGTTAGTTTATTTGCATCTTATTAAGCTTGGAATATGGCTGCTTCATGGTTCCTGGATAGTGTGGGCTGGAGGCAAAAAATTTTCCATGAAGCTGTTGTCAATTAGTTGTATTTTGTTTTTTTCTCCTAGAAACCCAGCTCAGTTCGTATTGATCAACTGGACCGTGAACAGTTCAATCCTGATGTGATTACTTTCCCTATTATTGTGCACTTTGGGATACGACCTGCTCAACTCAGTTATGCTGGAGATCCTCAGTAAGATGCTTTTCCTTCCATTTTTTGTTCAGGAACTCACTACTGTTGTCATTTGTGGCTTAAATAGGGCTTGTTTATGTGCTTAATTGAGCCTGATATAAAGCTTAGTGCTTATGACATTGGACACAAGCTCTTGTAAACTAGAGAATATAAGGTATAAGTTTTTTCTGGCATAATTCAGAATATGCTGAAGTGAACATGCATGCACGTCCAGTATGAAATTTCTTACAATGAGAACAGCTCTTCTGCTGTTCTGCTGATGAAAAGTTCCTCAAGCTCCATGTTATTTCTCTGAGAGGCCAGTGACAGGTTTTAAGAGAGAGAATAATGTAATAGGAGAGCAGAGAGGGAGAAATACTTACCCAAGGTTCCTAATGTCTGTAACATACAGACTTCTGAGCTAGAGTGTATATTTATGTCATTTTGTTTAACAGCCCTGACTGGACCTTCCTTCTTTAAATTTCTCTAATCACTATTTGAACCTTTTTATGCGACTGACAGGGAGAAGACTGCAGGTAATCACTTCCCTGCTGCTATTGTGTGTCATATGAAAAAGGACTGACTTTTGTTTCAGAGCTGCTATTTGACTGTTTAATTAGATGCGATTCAGATCTCACATCTCATAAGGAAGAATATAGACATTTTCTGTTTGCTTTCTTCATGACATTTATGTTTCTTGCATACTGCCATATCCTTAATTGTCTCTTTCTGTACCTTGATGGATCAGGTCTACATAGTGTTTCCTAGCCTGGAAGCTAGGAAACCATGCTGCTTTTCTCTGTACCTTCTGTATCCTGAGAGATTTTGGGAGGAATGTAGAGAAGGAGTGGAGAGGGAATCAGGATTTCAGGTGGAGCAAGAAATACTGATCATTGGATTTTATTCCCAATTCTTTTCTTAAGCTCTGACAATTTCAGGGAACTCTTCCAATGTTTGGGACATCTGTTTTCTGCATGCTGACAGTATAGAGTCTCTCTCTGGTGTATGTATAGTTAAGGTTGTCTTTTTCCTTGTGCAGTTTCTTCTGGTTTCTTTTAAGGATCTTGCATTTCATCTGCAGCTTTGAGGTCCAAAACGCTCATATGCATGTATGACAGTCATATTGTTATACAACTTCTTGCTGAGAATTTTAGATTTAACGTGGCAGGAAGTGGGAATAGTGAGTTCTTATCCAGATAAGAACACTTTTGGTTTCTTTTGCTTTGAGCATGACTTTTATTCCTCTTCATCTTTTAGCTTTCTTGTTCATCAAAAGGAAATAATTAGACCCAATCATATAAGAATGACACCTGCTTTGATGCTGGATTTATTAATATTTGTGAAGTTCTAGTACTTTTCATTGAAATTAGTATTAAGATACAAACATTATTCTTCCCACACTTTTATATTTTAACTTTCTTTAAAATTTCCTTGTGGGTTTGTCTTTGGTTTGATTTTTTTTTTCACCTCAAAGCTGCCTACAGAATGTAGGTATGCTTCTTTTTGTTAAAGTAATAAAGCAGTTTTTGTGAAAGAACTCTGTGGTGCCATCATAAGTCTCAGGCTTAACTCTGGTGTATGTGTGAAACTGGTAGTGCACAGAGATTTTCCTCTAATGTGTCTTTTTTTTTATGTTTTTCTAATATGCAATTTTTTTACAATGGTAATATGCTTATTAGTTCTCAAACTTAATTGCAATGACAAAGCTTGTTTCACCCTTATCAATACTAATAGAAAAATGTGTATGTAGATCATGGTTTCAGGTTCTTGTTTTAGGGTTGAAACCTCTTCATGGCATTTGTTTTTTTTCTGTTTGGTTGATTGTTCATATACTCACTTTTCTTCTTCGGATGGTGATTAATCAGAAATAGATGCGCTATTCTGCAAATTGCAAAAGTGCAGAGAACGGAGCATGAGAAAAATCTATGGATTGACCATTTCAGATGTGTTCATAGACTGAAAAAATACTAGCATCTCTAGAGGCAGAAAGTATACATTCAAGCATGCTACAGAGAAATAACTATGGAGAAAATGCCAATAAGAAAAGATCTGTTTATCTGCCTGTGAATGTGGGATCCTGGGAAGATCGTGAAACAGTAAAAGAGCTGCTGCTTCGTTTACTGCTAAGCCACTAATGGTAAAAATTCCTGACAAAACCACTGCTCTAAGTTGGTGCTGAGAAGGATCTTCTTTTATAATGTAAATATTAGAAAAAAATAAATAACTTGGGTAAACTTCCCTCTGTCCACTAATTCCCTGCTTCGTATTCGAAGTCTGATTTTATGAGTTGCCTTGAAAAAACTCTACAGCTGTGATATTTTGAAGATAGTATTGTTTCCTCAGTATACAAGGTCCATGCCATGATTCTTTTGATTGCTCCTCCCATTGTAACTTTTGAACCTGTTGGTCAGTTGCAGCTGTATATAATGGTGGGATGTCATCTACAAATGGAGTAAGTTCTTACAAATTTTGTGAAAGCTTGTGCTAGATCGTTGAAAAACTCTCAGTGAGAAAAAAAAGTACTATTATTGAGGCTTGTGTAATTAGACACCCCCAAAATAAGAAAAGGCTTAGATGGTTGGAGGAAACCAGAAACTTTAAGTATGGGCTAACCACAGAAAAAACTTGAATTGCTTTTTTCCATTCAGCACAAATTTATAGGGAACAAAACTTTCATTTCACTGTTCACAAAATAACTTAATGTTGTGCATGACTTGTAGACCTCTTTCTCACATTTGAGGAAACGTAAGGACACAGACACTTCCTGGGAAAGGTTACTGCTGCTTTTCAGTGAGGGATAGGTAAACCATGTGGAGAAGAGAGAGTTTTCGTCTGCTTGAATTGAGTTGTTATGTTGCGGGGAAGCCTTTACAGCATGTGGAGGTGGCCCTTTGGAGAGGATCAGTGGGTGTCTTGGAGACCTGGGTTCTGCCCTGAGCTTTGCTGTTCTTCGCCTCGCACTGCACACTACTTTGTCCACCCTACTGGAGCAACTGCAGAGGCACTGTCACCTCTCTTGGAAAATGCTTTGGGATTATTTTTCCTATGGAGCAAAAAGATGCTTGTAGACAGTCTCTGTGTACGTTGTGTGCATTATTAGCAGCTGGTGTATTCATAATGACAGTGAGAGACTTTTGTTGTATTGACCAAAATATTTGTTTTCTGGTTTTGTCATTCAGATACCAAAAGCTGTGGAAAAGTTATGTGAAGCTGCGTCACCTACTGGCTAATAGTCCCAAAGTCAAACAGGCTGATAAGCAGAAATTATCACAAAGAGAGGTATGCTGGGCCTTCCTATGACTGATAATTGAACACTGTAATTCGGGATGGAATAAAGCCATGTGACTGCCCTGTTTATGGAAACAATAGAAATCTTTCACAAAAGATTTTCTTTTCAGGCTGTTAACAGAGATTTTATTTTTATCTATGCTTGTTATTGGAAGGGTTTTTTTCCTTTTTTCAGCTGTCAAACTACTGCAAGTTTTTTACCCAGTGATAGGAGTGATCATTATGGAACCATAATGTCTTTATAGCTGTTGCCAATAATGGTTTAAAGAATTAGCATAGAGAAGGACTTTTTATTTCACAATGTACTTTTAACTGGCTCATAATTTTAGGCATTTCTCTTCTGAGATAAAAACTGCCACACTTGCGTTTGGTTTTAAACCGTAATTTATTAGGTATCTTAGTGACATTGCTTAAGATCTTTGACTTGAAATCGTGTGGTTGTTGTATGATGGACAAAGTATTTTTTTCTTTTTTTTCCCCACAAAGTGATGAGCAATAAGCATTTCCAAAGTGCAAATGCTCAACCAATTGGGAATTAAAATCAGAAAAACAATGACCCCTAAATATAGACTAAAACAGCTTTTAGGTATCTATTTCTTTAAAACCTTGGACTGAAGCTTTGAATTTTTCTGGTGCCTGTCAATCAGGCACTCTTCTCTTCTATGTACCCTTTACACAGGTTGTTAAATTAAATTAACTTCTTGCGTACTGGATGGTATTTAATTAAATGGTACTGATTATTCATAAAATCATAGACTACCCTGAGTGGGGAAGGATCCATGAGAATCAGGGAGTCTAATTCCTGAGACCTCCCCAGTTTATTCTGTACCTTTGGTTGCAAGTAAGTGTTTGATACATTTGACATTACACCTGACTTTTATTATTGCTACAAAGCATAATACGCTGTTGCATAAGCAAGAATCTCAGTTAACATTTTATTTTTACTGATGTTAAGTAAGCCCTTGGCTTCCTTAGCTGTAAATAAAAAAAAGCCCCATAATATTGTGACTTAACTGTGCTACAGTTGTAAGGGGAAAAAAGTTTCATCCCTACTTCGGATGATTTTGTTTTCTACAACTACACTCAGAGCAAGTAGAAGGGAAGAGCATTGTTGAATGGGCATCTTTTCATTAGGGGGTAATGGATGACTCATTTGTAAAATTCTAGTGTAAGGGGGTGATCATATTTTGCTTCAGAAAATAAAATGTTACTTTTGTATTTAGCACTTACTGCTGATTTTTTGTTTCTAGACTGTATTATCTATGATAACAAGTTTTCCAGTAGTTTGCCATCAGAGAGGCATACAGGGCTGAAGCAGAAGCTTTATATGAGGATATATATTAGGTATTTTCCAGTGGAGGTGTCAGTAACTCAGAAAGATCTGTAGGACTGTACCTAACTGCTACATGGGCTTTTAAGGTTATGAATCATATATTATGAGTCAGTCAAACTGAAATACAGCTAGGTGTAGAAAATACTGTAGCACCTATCTCAGGAAAAACTCAATGACATAACTTTCGACAATGCACAAGGAGTGCAGTGCTGTAAGCATCTTTGTTCCCTCTGCCATCAGTCATCCACTACTATGAGGTTGTGCAATGGTATTATTTGTGACAAGGTTGTGCCCGGGGGCTTTGTTCCTCTAACCTAACTTTGAGCGTTTACAGCAGATGCATAAATTGGGACCTGAAGGCTCACTTTGAAGTCAGTGGAGGGAGAAATGCATTTTGAAGCCATTTATCCCCCTTCATTGAATATAAAAGGAGCCAGGGCTAAGTAGCCTCCTGCCCTAGACACCTCTGTGCTGAGGTGTCTGAGGTTTGATGAATCTGTGTCTGGACAGATGCACCTCTTGGAACTACTCTGGGAGTCTCTGCAGAACAGAAAACAACCTGTTCCTGCCCAAATATGCTCACAGGCTTCAAACTGGAAGCTGGGAAGAGACAGCTTTGAGCAAGTGCCCTGTAGTGAAAAGGAGAAGGAGAGACAGGATAGGTTGCAGCTTTGAAGAGTTTTATGTTCTGAAGAAGAAAGAGCACTGAGGGAGTCTTTACTGTTAGTTCATGATGTGTGGAGAGCTTGCACACCCCAGGACTTTATAGCATTGGAATCATGGTTTGTTTTCTTTCATTCCATTGTTACTGAAAAGATTTTCTTTTAATGATTCTGTCAAAATCTTTAATGATACCAACCCTTTCGTAGTTTCTAGAGACAAACTGTTTGCACAACACCAAACAGCCAGTAGTCAAGGCAAAACAGGTATTATTTACATATTTTAATTGAAATAATATTGGTAGATTTCATAATCATAGTCTCCAGGACCAGTGAATGCTGACTCCTTTCCCAGGCTGGGTGTACTGACGTTGTTCAACAGAAACTATTGCAAAGTAGACAAGATCACAAAATCAAGGCCTTTCTTTTACTTAGTCTGTTTTACTCCTACTGAATGCTTCAAACCAGGAGTAGTCATGGTGATGGACTTGAATGAAGAGGTTGTTTTGTACATGGGGTAAATAAGGTGCTTTCATTATAAGCACTTGAACTTTCTTACGTATTTATCATATTGAATGTATGAGTTGGACTGGTTTGTTCTGTAATTTGCAGTAAAAGATGTAGTAACCCTGTTCTGTTCTTAGTCTACCAAAATCCTCTGTTTACATTGTTGTATCGGTGAATGTGGATGTTTTCTCTTCTGGTCTGTGTTTGGCCCAGCCACCTTTGAAAGTTTGTTCTGTTTCCTGCCAAGTAGTGGGAAAACAAGGCCTGATAAACGAAAACTTCGTCCTTGAAGACAGTACTTTGTATAAACTGAAATTAATTGATATCTTCGTATTGGCTGATGGCCCTCCAAGGGCACTTGAAGGAGAAAGTGAAGAGGAGGGAGATGAAGNGGGGGCTCGCAAGCTTCACATGGAGGACAACGTTGCCTCAGCGGGGATGCCCATTATCTTGTGAGCCTACCGCCACCCCAAGGCTGGAGTTTCTGCCATGGGGAAACACTGGTCATTCTGGGGTCAGTAAGACAACCTCGTAAGTAACACCTGCGTGAGTGGGAAGTTTTACTGAGGGCTTATTTCCTATCCTCTTTCATGTCTCTCGGTTTCTCGTTTTGTTGGCCACTTCCTAGTAATAAATATTGGGTTTTCTGAGCTTTCAGCAGTGTTTTGTTTTCCATTTCAGCATCCCTCCGAACCCTCCCTGGAACAATTGTATTCTAACACATCTGCCACAGTCTGTGGCTGGCAGTTAACAGATTTGTACAAGCCTTAGAAACTGCACACCAAAAGCGAACCTTAAATGGGTGTTGTGAGCGCACTTGTGTGCACATTAATACTGCTTTGTTGTAGAAAGTTCTTCATAGGAGTTCTGTTCTCTCCCTGTTTAGGAAGCACTGCAAAAAATTCGTCAGAAGAACACAATGAGACGTGAAGTGACCGTCGAGTTGAGCAGCCAGGGATTCTGGAAAACAGGGATACGCTCTGACGTGTGCCAGGTGACTAAACTGCAGAGATGTCTGGTTTATTTTCTTTCTTGATAGTAGCCATTTACCTCTTGCAAGGGTTTCCTGCAGTTCTAGACTGAAGAAGCAAATGGAAATGAACCAGTAAGTAATGAATCAGCTCAGTAAGATCTGTTGATTTAGGGAACTATTCTAGTGTCCTGTCCACCCCTTCCACACACAAAAAGATATTTTAAAATTTTGGTTTGCTTGTCATTGGTTGATTAACACAAGGGAGAGGGTTAGGAATGTCCAACTCGAAGCTGGATGTTGAGACTAGTGTGAACCTCTAAGATCTTCTTAATCCATCAACTAGGTTGGTTTTAGATATTTTAATTTTAAAGTATTTTTCTATTTAGATAGTTTAAAAAAAAAATCAAGTTTTATATGGAAACATGAAGAAATAGCTTTTTACTTAAAGTTAAAAAAACCAAAAACCCACCATAACTAACTTTTGGATTAAAACAGGTAAGCCTCAGTAGAAAGCAATGTTTCAGATACTCTGTTTTATATACATGACATCTCCAAGGAATAGATATCTGTCAGATCCTATTCTGAAGCAGTTGACAGCCACCAGCTTTGTGATGTGAAAAAATAAGTGCAATTTTTATACAATATTGTAATTGTAAAATTCAAGTTTTAACAGCCAAATAATTATTCTAGAGGTATACTTGCATTAGTTTTTTAGCTGTTGTTCTGGAGATGTTATTCAAGAATTAAACATATGCAGCTTAATATTAACTTAACAGTGTGAAGTATAAACTGGGAGGGTTGCTAGGCAAAGGTGCAGGTAGAAATCCTGTTGTAAGTCTGGTCAGGCCAAATGGGAAATTCTAGAGGGAAAGAAATGCTAATAACTTAAATTGCTTTTTTTCTGCCTGAAACATTTCTTGTGCTTCTACTATTGTTTCTGAAGTGGAAGAAAGAGAATAGAGGAACAGTATTGTCTCACATAGCTGAGCAAAATTACAGCCTTTTTCTAATTTTTTTTGTGTGAACTGTATCTATTTTTACAGCTTAAGTAAACAATGTAAATTTCCAATTTAGGAGCTCTGAAACCGTTCTGTGTTATTCGGAATATCTTTTGTGATTTATCTCTTAATGTCTTGGATATTCCTTTTTGTTTTGTTGTTGAAGGACAGCAAAACACCAAAGACTGATGAAAGTAAAGCTATTTCACGATTTTTCTGCCCATCTGCAGCCATAACATCTAAATCAGTCAGTTATGGTATGAAGGCCCTTTGATTTGAATTCTTTGATAGGCCAAGGGTAGGCAACTGTATGTCTGTGAAATGAAAGATTGCTGCTGTTGCTACACGCTTTTTCCCAGATTAAAGAAGACTAAAACTAAATACGCATAAATCAACTCTGGGGGCAGAGCTAAAGTGCAGTGATTTAAAATTACTGCTTTTAAAAGCATTAGAGTTTAGAAGATTGAAAGTCTTCTAAGTCACTCTTGATAAATTATACTTGCTCTAAGTTCCACATAGCAGTAATAACACTGGCCTTTGCAGTCTCAGAAATGAACCACTTGAAAAGGGAGGAAAAATAGTGAGTAGAATGTTCAAAAAAATTTAAAATGGCTGTGTTCTGACAGGCTCACTTGAAGTTACCCAGTAGATCAAGTGCAGTATTTGGCCACTAAGCTGGGCAACACTTATTATAAAGTCTGGTAGGATGGGCCCATGCTGAGAAGATATCTCCATCTCCTCTCTTCACCCAGTTGTTGCTTGTATTGCTGCTGGTGCGTCCTCAATAGCAGTGTTAAGTGTTTGGTGTGAACATCATACATTTCAAAATATTTAAGATCACCTCCTTCCTCTTAATAGCTTCAGGTCAGGAACATCTGCCATCCTGGGGGATGATAGCACTTGAGAGAGTCTCTGCCTTGCCATGTCAGCTGCAGCAAGAAAAAGACATCCAGAATATTTAAAATCATATCTATTTAAAAACAAAAAAAGAAATAACCTGTGTGTTTATAGCCAGATGCAAGTACCAAGGTTATGGGATAACTCCTGTGGCTGTATGGTTTCAGAAGACTCTTTTCAATCTCTACCCAATCTTTAGCCTAATAAAATTTTTAAAATATATATTTTATTTTTTTCTAAAGAGATAAATACATAAAACATCAGAAACGTCAAATAGTTATAATCCAAGGTGACAGACATTAATTGAATCAATCAAGTAGTTAGTGCCATTGAAGCAGCACTTTGTCAATATGATTGCAAGAGTCAAATTAAAGACCTTCTGTGTGCTCCCAGGAGTCTGTCAATTCTTTGTTCACTGCACCATAGCTGTTAAAAGTCTAAAACTTTGTATTTTCATCCTCAGAGGTAGGGCCATATGTATTGGTACAAAGGATGTTAAACCTTCATTCAGGGACTCTTTCTGTCTAATACAGTGGAGCGTACAGACAGGGAAGCAGAACTGTCCTGTGAAACAGTTTTGGGTTGAGTTGTTTTGGCTTTTTCCATTAACTCCTTCTCTGAAGGAACACATATGAAGCACAACTTTACAGTTTATACATCAATAATAGGGAATGTTCTTATAAATTACCCTGAGAAAACTCTAAATGAGTGACATGGTAACAAAATAAAACTACATTTACTTACTCAGTTTGCTTTGGAGTGGTTTGGCATTTTTCTGCCTTTCAGGAATCCAGGGAGTCTTTTTTTTGCTGTTATCTGGTTATTTCCAGCCAACAGAAACAGACTAGGGGGTGCTGTTTGACAGCTGGCTGAACATGAGCCAGCAGTGTGCCCAGGTGGCCAAGAAGGCCAATGGCATCCTGGATTGTGAAGAATAATGTGACCGACAGGACCAGGGCAGTGATTGTCCCCCTGTACTCGGCACTGGTGAAGCTATACCTCGAATCCTGATTTCAGATTTGGGACCCTCACTACAAGACAGATACTGGGGTGCTGGAGCAAGCCCAGAGAAAAGCAGTGTTGCTGACGAAGGGTCTGGAGCACAAGTCTGGAGTAGCTGAGGGAGCTGGGGTTGTTTAGCCTGGAGAAAAGGAGAATCAAGGAGGATCTTATTGCCTTCTACCTGAAAGGAGGCTGTAGCTAGGTGGAGGTCAGGACAAGAGGAAATGGTCTCAAGTTGTACCAAGGGAGCTTAAAACTGGGTATTAGGGAAAATTTCTCCACTGAAGGGATTATTGAGCACTGGAACAGGCTGCCCCAGAAAGTGGCAGTTACCATCCGTGGAGGTATTTATAAAGACATTTGGGACATGGTTTAGTTGGTGTAGTTGGCAGCTTTAGTTGAGCAGTTGGACTTTTGCAAAATAAATGGTTCTGTNTGTGTAGTTGGCGACTTTAGTTTAGCAGTTGGACTTGATGATGTTAAAGGTCTTTTGCAAAATAAATGGTTCTGTGATTATCTTTCAGCTCTGCATTCAGTTCTCAAGAATTTCAGTCTTTAACTTAAACAGAAAGTAGTGCCATTGGTTAATCTTGGTTTCTTGATCTTGTAACACTCAACTGTAGACAGAGGGGTTCAGAACAAACTCTGCTAACGACCAATGTGATCAACAGTGTTCCGTTTTATTTACATAAGCTGCTCTTTTATACACTTCCAATACACCCCAGCTCGTGATCACTCTTAAGCTATTGGATCCATAAACTATACATGCATTACTAACATACCTTTAATTGGATTACTACAGGTGTCCACACAGTGTGAAATCATTATTTACTTTCTGGGACTCCTCCCTTATTTTGGCACAGGTTTTTCTTTGTTTCAGCATTCCAACACTGTGTGTGCCTGGTTATGTTAAGGCAGGGCCTACAGAAATGCAGGATGGATTGATCACTGTTGATCCTGTTCTCTCCACACTCAACAGTCTGTATCTTCTGCTGTTCTGTCTTTAGTGACCTGCAGAAATCTGTAATGTCATTTATTCCATAAATTATACATCATCTACTTTGTACGCTTGTTTTCTTGCTTCTCTCCATGCTATATACTCATTTCCTGTAATCATACACAATCCTCTTTCTGAAATTATTTCTGATAGCCATCATATTTTGATGCCCTTAAAACAAACCATTCTTTTGAATATATTCATGCCATGTCACTAATAAGAATGATTAGAAGAAATTAAAGTGTCACAAAAAGTCACATGCACAAAAGTCTTTAAATCCTGCATTTCTCCTGTATCTCTTTTCATTCTTGTGCAAGATTTGTGATGTTGATATCATACATACTGTACTACTGTACTCTTAAAGTGTACTACTTGCTTATTTCACCCCAAATGCATCCATAGTCAATATTAGCATAGAATTTCTGCTTTAAAATACTTAAAAAGGGAGACTCCTGTTGTTAGAGTTGTTGGGTTGTTTTCAATTTTATTGACTTTTTCCCCAACAGAAAAATATTGTCTGTTTCCTAGATGATCAAACAGCAACCTTTCTGATATTTCTTTAGCAGTTAAGGCCAAAAAATGCCAGACTACAGCATTTCAAAAATCCCTTAATTCTTTCTCAAAAGGAAATGAAGCGAAATAACTGTGCTTGAAAATGGAGTAGCTACTGCTGTTTGGTGAAAGCTGGTTAAAGTTGTTTAAAAGGGCTTAGGAAGTGGTTAAAGCTGTGTGGATGAACTTATGCAATTAATTAAGTGCTCTGATAATGAAAGATGGGAAACCATGCTGTTTTTTTAACTCATTTAAACCAAAACACTAAAACTCGGTGTTGTGATAAATGGAAAGTGTTTGTCTTTATAACGTAGTCAACTGAGTACTCTGTACATTGAACTTCGATGTTTTTCCTTATTCCAACTGTTTTTTAGCATGCAATGATGCTTCCTGTCCTCACCCACCATGTCCGCTACCATCAGTGTCTGATGCATTTGGACAAATTGATAGGCTACACTTTTCGAGATAGGTGTTTGCTGCAGGTAAGATATTAAAATAAAACCCCAACTGCTTGATGGTTTGTCTTTATAATATTACCCTTAACCCTGCCTGCTGTACAAACTTGAGGAATGTGCTGCATTGCCACAGCTTGCATGTACTTGATTATTTCCACTGCAGATCTTGGAAAAGTCTCAGTTTTCCCAAGAGACTTCTAAATAGAAATATTTATTGGGCATGCAGATATTCACCAACATTTGCTCCCATGGTAAATCTGGACTTGCTTGTAATGTGTAGAAAGACAAAAAGATGCTTACTGAAAAGACTATCAAGTACACATTATTTCTGTCTAAGTTATTTTTTTAGATATTTGTGGAAAATACAGTGTTATTCTGCAGATGAGTCTATGTGCCCTGTTGCTTCTTTTTATAATCTGTTCTTGCAAAAAAAAATAATTAAAGTGTTGCTTTTTTGGTTTTCGTTCATGGCTAGTGAATAGAAACTTGCAAATTTCTGTTCAGCTCTTGATTTCTGCAAGTATACGATGAAATGTTTGCATTAACAAGCAAGAGAAGGAACTGGAGAGGAGAGTTTCTTATTTGTTTTAAATGCATCCATGTCACATAACCAATCTTTTATGTTAGTGCATCTTTGGAATTGATCACCTCTCAGGCTGATGCTTGTCAGGGTGGCTCCTTTCCTCTTAGAGTTTTTCTGAAGTTACTGAAGAAAAATGGGTACTTCAGGACTTCTCCTGAAATAAGCATCATCTCTCTCCACTGACTGAACTAAGTTCAAACATGGCAGTTTCTGTATGTATCTGGAGACTTTACTGCCAAATTAACTTAAGCAGAGGTGTACATAGATATTTTTTCTTGGAGCTCTTCTGTTTTCTTGAAGTGGTTTTCCAGACCTTTCCTACTGAAAGTTACATCAAACATTGAGCATCTTCTGGGGTTTGGCTGTTGCCAGGCTGCCTTTGTTTTAATGTGAAAGATAGAAATGCAGTGATGGAAATTTTCAAAATGTTGAGACCAAACACACAAACCAAAAAGCAAATTCTCGTTGAAAAGAGATGAAAGCATAAAAATCAAGTGTATAAGCATTGGTCGTGTTTGGTTATAGTAAATGTGCTTTTTAATACTTGATCACAGATATATTTAAAATCCACAAACATTTTCCAGAAGAGAAAGAACTTTAAGAAATATATAAAGCATCAGTCACCTACTTAAGCATAGGCAATGTTAGTTGTAGAATGTTGCATTGATTTTTACCCATTTTGTCATAGTGTCTTTACCTGTCTTTTTTTAAAGAAAGGTAAAAAAAAAAGATGACACTAATTTATCTATTCAGAGAAACTGTAATGTGCCATCCAGTTCAGATAGAGCAGAATGTGCAATTACAGCGAACTTATTAATATTAACAAGGAATTAAAAAGGACTTGGAGGAAGTTCTTATTGTTGATTAAATCTAATTTTACTCTGTAAGTCTTATGTTTAGAAAACAACAGAGAACACTTGAATGAATTACTAAATGTCTTTGCTCACTGTTTGCAGCACCAGTCCTGCAAGTATGTCAGAAGTAACTTTCTGCAGCTTGAATTTGCTAGTGTATCTCTTTTTTATATACAAGTTTTCTGTGCACATACTTTTATACATGCACGACATTTTGAGATATGTATGTGTAAAGAAGGAGAAAAGGTGTGAGTTTGCAGGATCGAGTTCTGAGAGCAAGCTGAAGTTCTATTTACTTCTACCATTTTTGGAGTGGTGGTGTCAGCAGCAGAGTAAGCTTTCGATAATGCCAGGTGGTACAAATGTAAAACAGAATCTTGCCATTGCTCTGTACTTCCAACTGAATAGTGAGCCCTGTATAGTCATGAGGGAAAGAGTTGTGTATAACTTTTGAGCTTACAGGACTGCCTATAACTGTGCCAGGAGTAATATACTTGTTGGTTGTTGTTTGATTTGTTTGAACTAGGAAAGCTTTATAGATACTTAAATAATGCAAATGTGGATGGTTGAGAAGCTCCTTTAATTGCTTGTATTTTTGATATGAATATTTATACTTCAATGTTAGTGAATATATGTTTAAATAAGCAAGTATATTGAAATCAGGTCGGCAAAGCTGGTAAGCAAAAGTCTTAGGGCAAATTGACAGTTCATGCTTTTTCTCTTCTAAATTAATTTTTCTTTTAAGAAAAAAAAATGTTGAAAGTTAATTAGTTAAACTGATGATTGGGTAGAAATGTTGCTTCTTTCTGACATCTGAAGTAGTACATCCTACATTTAAATTGCTGGAACCAAGCTCCTGATTGACTACATCACTCTGTAACCTTTCTTCAAACTAAAAAATAACAATTAGTAGCTGTCGTTCTTAGATAATGTTTTTCTTTCATTTGCAAAAAATACCTCTAAGACTTTTTTTTTCCTGTATGTGTTACACTATAGCTTGCCATGACTCATCCAAGCCATCACTTAAATTTTGGAATGAATCCAGATCATGCCAGAAATTCCTTATCCAACTGTGGGATTCGACAGCCAAAGTATGGAGATAGAAAAGTTCACCATATACACATGAGGAAAAAAGGTATGCTGTTACACCACTAACATTTTTCATTTACTTTACACTTAATCAGTATGAACACCCTTTGTCCATTATCATTTTGTTGGTCATTGTTCCTTTGAGAGATCCTTTCAGTGAAGGCTTTCAATGGTTATACACAGACATCGGTGAGATCTGTCTAAAAGACTATTTTGCAAATAATTCAGCCGATAAAGAGGTGAGAAAAAGCAATGATTATAAATGGGAGGATATATTTTCTTTGATTTTTGGCAAGTATTGTTTTCCTAATTTGTTGTTCAACATGGTGAGCAAACTGGAGGATATTTTGTAAAAATATCTTATGAATGTGAACATGTGGTCTGTCTGCTGCAGAATATTCCTTACCCCTTAAAAGTATATTCAGTTGTAATGAAGTAAATTGTTTATTGTTTATCTAATATTTGGAATGTCTTTTTCATTCAAAGGTGGTATTTTTATCTGGCTCTCTGAATGCAAAAATACAATTGTGTTGTAATGGGACTGTGGTCACTTGGACAGAAAGCATCTGTAAGGATTTTATTCGCTGTAATAAACCCTGTGAATAACAGGATGATCTTCTGTTCAGCAATTACATAATAACATTTTGAGTAATTATGTTCTATGTGTATTCAAATTGAATTAGTGGCTGTTTATTTAATAGTGCATTGTTTGTATTTCTAGGGATAAACACCCTGATAAATATTATGTCCCGTTTGGGACAGGACGATCCAGCTCCTTCCAGGTAATGAAAATAGTTGTTTGCAGGTAGGAAAGCTGTTGCAGAGAGAGATATTTAATAGAAACAACCAACTTACCGTCAGCAAGAGCTTTGGCAAATAGTAGAAATGAAAAGTAATTTTGAATTGACTTTTATATTATGAAGATGTGCTGAATCTCCATTAGCAGTGACATACTAAATGTTTGGTCATGCCTGCAGAAAACTCCTGAGGAAGGTTTTAACAGATAACGTTATCATTTTTGTTGATCCCTGAAATGAGGAGGACTAAAAGGCTACCTTGGTGCTTTCTGCAGAATGAAAAATAAGATTTGTTGTTGTTATCATTGCTATAAATTGGATTCTCCATCATGTTTTCTCAGAGTAGTACCTTCCTTGCCTGGCACCTTGTTAACACGAGTGTGATGCTGAACATGGGCTTCACTGATTTACTGGTCTAATTTTGACAGATGCAAAAATCATTAATGTTGTAATGCAGTAATCCTTAAATGACCACTAAGAATTCTGTGCAAATTAATAATACTTAAAGATGCGGTTTATAGCCACAGGCACCATATTAAGATAAAGTTGAATAAACCAAACCCACTGGGCTAATGTAAGTTGCATGTGAAATCTCCTAAATGCATGAACTAGATGGCTGAGTCTGTTTTAGTTAACTAGTGCTGTGCCTTTAAAGAGTCATAATTTTAGAGAAATCTCTGAAATAAGAGAAGTTGAGTTTTGCATAAATAGTAGTTGCATTGTTCCCCACATGCAGTTTCAGCTCGACCATGCCCTTTTCTTTTCAAGCTTATTTCAGCCCTCTTAACGTAACATGAGATAAGGCTAAATTGCATTGATTCTTGTGAAATAACACACAAATATAAAGTCCCACTTTTGAGTGATCTAGGTTTTCTGCTATGTTGTTACACAGAGGAATTGTAGATTTGCTCACATATTGTTTTACCGTGCAGAGGTACTTGAATTCTTTCAGCCCATGACAAAAGCCTGCTATTTCAGAAGTTACACTAACTGTAAAATTGTTGGGGGAGTGCAAATTACAATGAAAGCTGCCAAACACTTGAGAAGGATCTTCTGGACCAAAAAAATAAATAAATACATTCCTATGGCAATGGCCTTGATTCTGTTACAATCACACATCAAGTCAAAAACAATGATGCTTACGTGCTTTGATGTATAGATCAGAAATTTGTATGTATTCAAACACAGACTCCCATTCTTTTTCAGCTGTTGTGCCCTGTTAGTCCTTTGTTATATAAGCAGGCAAAGAGCTTGGAGGAAATGAAACTTTATGCAAGACAAAAGCAAATCAGGAGCAGCAATAGAACACAGGAAATAAAAGATTCTACTGGCTTTTAATGGCATCTTTGGGTGCATCTTCTTGTACAGCCATTTTTTCTTTTGAGCTTACAGGAAACAAGGCATTTAAAGGTGCTATGAAAACTGAAAGTACTTACTCCCTTATAGCTCTGCCATACCAATGATCTGTTGCAGTCATCCCACCCTGCAGGTGTTGATGTAAATTAGGTACAGCTGCCACCTTGCATCCACAAGGTTGAGGACAGGCTGTTTGTTTCAATCCTGTGGTGACCTCTGATAGACAAAGAAACCCGACCTCAGGGCCAGTCAGTGGTAGTTTCTTTCTCTGTTTGTGAAGCTCTGACAATAGCTCAGATTGGAACATAAGGAAATGTCAAAGGTGGTGATATCAGTCCTGAGTTTCACGATTCATATAGTTGTTACTCTGTTTTGGAAAGGACTGTAACCCAGAGAGGGTGGGGGAGGCTACCAGAATGACTGTCATGGCTAATTAGCAATCAACTCTGATTTTTTCTATTTTAATTGTATTGTGTAAATAACCAGCATGTGTTACTTAGCTGATAGCAAACCATAAAATGTCTTTTTCAGGATTAACCACAATGAGCGTTTAGAATTTCTGGGAGATGCTGTGGTGGAGTTCTTAACAAGGTAAATGGGGAATTCTTCAACAGTTCTCACCTTTGTAACCTTACCTTTGTAAGGATCAGGGTTCATGTTGGGTTTATTAAGCTTTTCAGTGTCTACTTTATGGCCATGTATGTTTGCAGTCCTGCCTGATATTTAGATCTGCACACAACATTCTTGAAAATTCGTTCAGTGCTGATGATGAAACAAGAAAGATTACAAAATTAAAAGCTAGACTTTATGTTTCATGGAGTGCGATTTTAAGTTGATTTGAGTTAGAGATTATTCAGCTACAGACAAGTTGACCTTTGTACCCTTTTTAAAAAGGAGATATTTTTCTTAGCATGCCATTTTGTTTCCGTGGGTCCTTTTTCTCTAGTTGCAAGGGAGTAACATTTATTGGTAACATTGAATGTGTTGCAGTTTTTTTATTTCTAGTTATTAGGGCTGTAGCTTCCATAAAATCTGTATGTAAATAAAATATTTGAGCATAAATGTCATTTATTTAGAAGTAATGAAAAAAAAAATCAGGGTTCATCAGAAGTTGCTTCAGTTCTGATCTGAGTATTCTGAAATCAGGTAATAATACAGTGATATTACCTGTTATCTCCATTGGTCTATCTTACCTGAGTAGCAGAGGCAGGCAGGTAGGTTGCACCAAATAAGGATTATAATCCATTTTCAGCTGCTTTGTTCTACTGTTTTTAATAGGGCAGTAGTCTTGTTTACTGGTGAACTGCTCTTTTAGCCAGGTTGTTATTTGAACAACAAAACTGCCTTTGTTGCCTCTATTCTCTGCTAGCCTCTACTAGCCATTAGCTATGTGATATTAAAAGCTATTAGCCTATAAAGGTCTCCACTGCCCTTAAAACTCATGGCCTTTTCTCTCTTACTACTGTATAGGCTGATAAGATGGAAGACTTGCTGATTAAAATGTCTTGCATTTTTCATTGTCATTGTTCATCAACCATCAGTTCACTTTCTGAGCTAACTTTTGTCTCTATTCAGAAAAAAAAATGAGCTCCATTTCTGTTCAATAGAGCATGTAAGCACCTATTTAAGTCTGATTTTTTTTTTCTACCTCTCTTGACTTCAGGTGTCTGCTGTTTTGAATTATGATGCTTGATTAGGTTGCCTCTAAGTTTTACAGCAGTTTTTGTCCTTAAATAATCTTTCATCTGTCTGGATTTTTCTCCCTGTGTACCAGGTTAATAAAATATTGTAATAATTAGTGTCATACACTGCTTTAGTTGTGGGATTTTGAAAGCCCTCTATGCGTTAACTTTTTGTCAACATGGGTTAGATAGTCTTATATGAAGGTGTTAAAAATCATTGATTCATTATTCAGATCTTGATTGGATCATTGAATTACTTGTTTTGTTTCAGTTCTCTGAAGTATCTTACTTGCTTGATGAGAAATAGAATTGAAGGTTGCTGAAAGTCTGTGATTTTTACTCATTTCTCCTCTGTGACATTAATGACTTCACACATTTGATAAATATGAGATGTTGAGTTCTGTTCTTTGTCTCAATTAGCATCTCTTAAAAGTACTCTAAGAAACTTATGCTGTTGGTCTGGCCTAAACTAGCAGCATCACTGAAAGCACTGACCTGCAGCATGGAGTTTCTCACGGCCAAGGATTTCCCTTGTGCTTTATTCCTCGGCATTGTCTAGGTGTCAACCTTGCTGAACCCACCACTGCTGATAGATAGAAACCTCAGATGAGGGAACTGGAGGTCACGGCAGGGATTTAGATATTATGTGCTGCCTAGTACAGAAACAGCACTCTTCCTTCCCTCCTGGCAGAGCTAACCCATCAAATAGCATTGGGCATTGTTTCTTCACCTTACTTCAGGGTGAGTTTCCACCTTGGGAAGGGACCTATTTTATCAACTAGGGTCTGAGGGTAAGGCACAGTTGTCTAGAGGTATATATGGTTCATCTTTAATCAAATGCTGACAGCATTTGATTTGTTTTTTGTTTTGCCAGTGTCCACTTATACTACCTGTTTCCCACTCTGGAGGAAGGAGGATTAGCTACATACCGCACTGCCATCGTACAAAACCAACACCTGGCCATGCTGGCTAAGGTACAGTTCTTTGTGTCTCTGTATTTGACACCCGTGTGTAGAATACTATTGGTGTGTGGATTGGTTCTTGAGGGATCTGCCTGCTTTGAACATCGGTTTCTTTACTGTGTTTTGAGTACAAGATTTGATATACAGGAACTCTTTTGAGTTTGAAAGTTTTTGGTTTTGGGAAATAGGAATTTGTTTTTGGGAATAGGAATTTTTGCAGGCAGAAGGATAAGTTTTTAGCTTATGTTTAAGGTGTGTCTATATTTACCTTTCATTTGCATAGGTAATGGATTTATTTTAGGTGGGACACAGTGCGCGCAGAACTGAGCCCACCCTTTAATCCTAAGGTTCGTCTGCCGGGGCCAAGCGAGCTTGGACAGTGGCAGCGAGGTCCTCAGGACGTAGGTGGATTGCCTTACAGGGCTAACGGGCTCCACCTGCCCGGGGAGTTTCCCTGACGGGGAATCGAACCCGGACCTCGGCAGTTCTGCGCGCACTGTGTCCCACCTAAAATAAATCCAATGCGCAGGCTGGAAGGCGTACAAAGACCTTCCCCAGATCTTCGTTCGCGAAGTCTGGCCATTATTATTATTATTATAAGTAATGAAGCTGATAGTAGAAATTTTGTGAAGAAAAAGAAACAAACTCGATGTTTGTAAAAGATCTTTCTGATAGAATATGTAGGGAGAACATGGCAGCAGGTGGTAGAGAAAATGGGGGGAAAATCATTGTATCTGCTCCATAAGCTATGCAGTCATTTTCAGATTCACTGTGAACTGTCAAAGAGAAATATGTTAGAAATGCTTTTGGAGAAGAGAGTTCTCTTATCTCTTGGGAAAAGTTGAGATGCCTCAGAATTTTATTTCATTTAATTCTGTGGATGACAGAACTTCTTATATTTCTATATGATACTGAGGTGTAGTAGTATCATATAGAAAGTCTCTATTCATAGATAGGTATTCCTTTATTCATTCTTGATTTTGTAGCTTTTTTTTTTTTAAACAGACTTACTGATGTAATTGGTTAAGCTACACATGCGCACACACATCCACTTTGTACTACTGATAGTTTTCCAGTTGCTCTTTTAATCTTCCCTGTCTGTGATCACACAGTAACTTAAACAAGCATATCCGATCTTGAGATTTTGCCAAAAACAAAGCATGATTTCTAACGTCATCTTTTTGCTCAGCTCTCAGGAGAGGCATAGGCTAGGGAGAGAATACATTAATTTTTCTCCAAAGCTTTCTTTACTGATTTGGATAAGCATTGAATCATTTCAAATCAGGGTTTTGTTTACATATGTGGTATTGAGGTGCCTGACATTTGAATTTATGAGACTATTTTTAAACCTGCATCAGGAATGCTCGTATATTCTTGCGGTCTGTTCACAGACTTTACTATTGCACATGGACAATTTTTGAAATTTTTTATTGCAACATTTTAAAAATTGTAATTATATTAGATACAACTGTCAATATTAGATATCTGTATATACCCAATTTTCCAACTTACCCTTTGTTCGTCTCATGTGTCTTAGATGATGTTCCTGGTTTCATCCCCTGCAGTGTCATGCTGCATTCAGTTTACTTAGTATAATTCTCATCTTCTCAGCTTCTCTTGAGCTTGTGGAATGCTGTTTTAATTGAGGATCAAATGAAGAATTTCTGTAGCTTTTAAGGGACACTGTAGCAGAAATTTTAAAAATATTCTGAAATGTGTTGTGGTCAAAAAATGAGAAGTGAAAACCTATGGAAAAAAAGCTGAAGGCAAGATCTGAAAATAGATGTAAGCCATTGGAGGTGGGGGAGACACACCAACAAACAATCAATACCTGTCAACATGAACAAATGATATAAGAAGTTTAAATTTTATATAAAACAATTATTACTCTATTCTTATGTTGACTTTACGGAACGCTCACCGTGCATTATAAAGTGTGATGGAACATTGTAAGGCGTAATGCACTGTGTTCTGGAGCAGTGAATAGTGGAAAACTCTTTTTTCCAACTGAAACACATCTACACCATGCACCTCAAACAACTTAGTCTCCAGCTTTACCCCTTAAATACAATCCAGGAGGATGAAGTTGAAAGTTAATGAGAAATTAATCAGTAGAAACTTAACACCCAGCTGGGAAGAACCTATTCTCGTACAAACTTTGCAAGATGCGCAAATCTCTGTAAAACTCTCAATAAAGGTTTTGTGTCAAAAAGATGAATGTGGAAAGAGAATCTAGTAGCTCTTGCTTGCATTTCTATAGCAGAATTATCATATATTATAGAAGATATCTGACTCACTACCTGAGATTCTGACTGCCAAGCAGAACTATAGTTCAGGCAACAGATGAATATTAATGATGCACATTTGAAAGGAAGAAGGAAGCTAGGTGGCACTGTGGATTATAATATCAGCCTTCTGCTTGCGGTGCCCAGAGGCTTTTGTTAATACCACCTGTTGACAGTCTTAGAGGAAAAAGACATATGTTCAATGGATTGTGTCTACCAGATTTCCTATTCCTCACTGTTCTTGTGGGCAAAATATTTTTCTTCAGTGTTGACTCCTCTCCCTTTGAATGTACGTTTGGCTTTTCTGAAGGCAAGTCATACAAGGACAAACTACCAGCAAGAAGCACAGCATATTGCACCATTTCAGCAATTTTTTCTTTCAAGCTATTTTTCTGTCACATCCTCAGCCCTTCTCTTGAACTCATTCCTAAAACTTACCAGTAACATGTTTTGATCTGGCTTCCTTTGACAATTTGATTTGATAATTTGTAGTTTTTCCTTGGTATCACACTGTAGTTGCTTGCTTTTAATAAAATAAGAGGCTCACATTAGAAAACTTCCTATGTTTGAACTGAAACTATGGAGAAAATACAGTTCATAGTTCAAAATATAGTCCATAGTTCCCTCACAGTTCAAACCTAGTTGCTGCATGATAACAATGTAATTGAGCTCTAGTGGTTTTAACTCTTTTCATGTATTCTGCAGAAACTGGAACTGGAACGATTTATGCTTTATGCTCATGGTCCAGACCTTTGCAGGGAATCGGATCTCCGTCATGCCATGGCCAACTGCTTTGAAGCCCTAATAGGTAAAGTGTTTGCGTTTGTGTGCACAGACAGTTGTGTTTTTATGTGTGTCTCTGAGCCATGTTGACTGTGATGGAGGAGATGTGAGTCTGTTGAGTAGTGCTAGTATGAGTAGGCAATAGTAAAGCTTCTTGCAATTTCTTTGTCTCTTCCCATCTCCTGTGCGTATGCCACGTTTATAACATGAGTGTGTGGTATTACAATGAAAACCTCACCTTCCGTATCCTGCCTCCCACGCACTGAAGATGGAGCTGTTTCATACTGTTGTGGCACTGCACTTGTGTCTGTCCTTGCCTAACTTCACCTCTCATGCCCACCATGGCCTGCCACCTGCCCTGGTCTGAGGGGAGCAGTTCAGTCACCGTGGCCTGGCAGAAGAAGGGCAGGTTGACTGCTTCCAAAAGTATTTGAACAGACTCGCAACTTCAGCCCTGAATTTTAAACTGCAGCTGGCTTTCTGAATGCAGAATGCACTTCCAACAAAGTCACCAGCCTACTTCCTCTGTGCCCTGCTAGCCTTCGTGAGTTAAATGTGACATTTGCCAAGTAAATATTTTTTAATCTTCGCATTTTCTTTACAAAAAAAGCAGCATGCTATGGCTGGTGTAATAAAGCTACCAAAACCCCCTAGCTGAGGGTGAAGGGCAGTTTTGTCAAATTTGCTGTTGGACACTAAGATGCTGATGAGTGACTGGTTGCACTAGTCAGTAGATTTATGTTGGAGAAGAAATCAGGACCTGACCACAGTTACCAAATAAACAAGCAGTAAGGCAGAAATCTCATTGGCTACATCTACACAAGCTCTATTTTAAATAGCATATTTTTATGAACTTGTTTGAGTACACAAATCAAGCTAAATCTCACTGGTTTAACTTCATATTCATCCAAGTGTACTGTACAGGATATTAGCTATGGACATGGTTTAGCCCTGATCCAGGTCTCTATGTACTACACAAACTCCTAAAGCATTTTGTCCTGCTTTGAAAAATAGATCACAGTTGGCTTAGATGTCAACAGTTCTGTACATTCTGCCTTGGGCCAGATTGTATTTCCTCTTATCAAGAAATAAGAGTTTTATTTTTAAATCTATTTTGCTTTCCATGAATGCTTTGATCTTTAATTTAAAAATAAAAAACAAACAGAAAAGGAACACTAGATATGTATCTGTGTCTTTGTTCGTAGGCTTCAGCTTGTCTAGGATGTAGTGATGAGAATTATTTGGCAAGCATTTAGATGTGCTGAGAGAGCAGGCTTGCTGTTTAACCTCCAATACGAAGTTATTCGGAAAGGTAATTGAGCAATAAGATTTTGTCAGGGCCATAGCTAAAATCCAGGAACTTGTTAAGGGATTGTAAAAGTATATGTGGGGTCTGGAGCTCCTACTTGAGACTCTTTTACAAAGTCTGGTGTTTATTCCCTGTGAAAAAAATAAAAAGTATAAGCAGGCTGCCTAGGACATGTTTGAAATTCTGTGCTCTCATAATATACCTCTGCAAGATAGTCTTGTAAACCCCAAACTGTTCTCCAAAGAGTCCAAAGAAAGTAGTTGACCTGGTGACGACTTTAAAGGAAAGAGGGAGGGAAAGATGGCAAGGCAGTCTTCCTGTGTGTGGGAACATGGACTCCCTTTCTCTGCATTCTTGAGATAGCTGTGTATTCCATTTGCTTTTATGCAGATGTGCTTACAAGAACGAGTTGGAGATTTTCAGAAACCCTCCAGTAAAGAGTATCGAAGGACAAAATGTTGATACTGAATTTATGAAGTGCTTGTGCAGATATAGAGTGTATAGAGTACACCCAGAAATATAATATGCTAGCACAAGTTTTTCAGAGCTTGTTACTGACAGGGATGTGGAGGGGACTAGTGGGTATGTGAAGTTTTAAATAAATACATACCATCATCTCTAAAAACTGAGAGATGAAAAGGTGCAGTTTCCAATGTATTGTTGTATCACAATGTATTATTGTGATACTGGGAAGACCTTGAGGTTTGTAATGTTCCTGATACATCATTTATATTAAAACGTATTTCATGGGTTTCCCTATCTGCATATATTGTATAGTTAGCTGTTTACTGGAAAGTACTTTTAGAAATGTATTGCTTCTGGGCTAGTTTGTTTAAACTTTGCTCTTTGGATGTATCATTTTCTATCACTGATATAATTATTTCAGGTTTTTCTGTGCATTTTATGGCAATTTATGTTGGTGTTTAACAGGCTTTAAATTTCTCCAAAATAGGTATAGCTACAGAAAGCATGCTTTTAAAAATAAATGTGTTGGAGATGAAGAAGGCAAAGATCTTTGACTTTCCTGTGCTAAGTAATTTTCTAAATAGTAATTGCATTATTGACCTTTGGCATATTGGTCCCCTCATGTAGGAGCTGTTTATCTGGAGGGGAGCCTAGAAGAAGCAAAACAATTATTCGGACGTTTGCTCTTCAATGAAAAGGTATTTATATGATTTGATTTCCATTTTAAAAATAACTTAAGACGTGCTTTCGTGTCCATTGTTTTACTTGAGGATCACAAACAAACAGGAATACTCCATCTGTTGTGCGTACTTCCTGGAGATTGAATGTAATATAATGTGTTTAGGACAGCAAGCTGTTCTGGTTCGTGCAAAAAAGTTATGATGTTTCCTCTGGTGTGCTGCAAGTTGAGTGGCTGAAATAGAGAAGGGTGAGTGGCGTGGGAAACCTGCAGGCTTCAATGCTCTAGCAACAGAAATGTGTTCTTTGTCTTTGTAGAGCATGTAGATCAGCTATTCCTGTTTCCTCGGTTACATCATCCCACCCTGAAAAGCTTGTGGAGAAAAAAAAGGAGGGTGTTTCATCCAGCATCTACTAAATTGCATAATTCATGTCTGATCTCTTCTTCCATACTGTATCTTAGATGATTTTTATTTTGAATATAGACCATATAATGGTGAAGGAAAATATATACTGCTGAGGACAATGTGTGGCAGTGGTGAGGGCATGAACTATACAGAATTGTCCTTCCTCTGAGTCTGTGAAATGACAAAGCTTATTAGAAATAGAAGTATTTTGAAGCTTATTGTAACTCATTGTTTATTTGCTGCTCAGTGGCTGTAGTGAAGGAAACCTACATGAAATAGAAAGTGGGGTTTTTTTTCTTTTTCAGTCCTTGCCTTTGTTGAAATCAAACTTGATACCGAGGAGTACTTGCAAATAAAGTTAGTCCTGAGGCTTAAACAAATCTTTTTCTTCCTTTAACCACATTTTATTTGTTTCAAGGATTTTTCCACCTCTTTGTCACAAGCTAATTGGGAGAACTACAGGCAGTTTGAACAGCAAATACACGATTTTAAAAATTAGTTTGCCAGCACTATTGAATTTGCAATAAGCAGAGTCAGCATCTGAAATAGTTCAGTATTTCAAGTAATGACATTTTATTTAGTACTGTGGAATTTGTTAAATGACTCCCTTGAGCATTAAAGGCATCTCTCAATGTTTGCAGGACCTGCGGGATGTATGGCTTAATTATCCACTACACCCACTTCAAGTAAGTGTATCCCTTTCTATAATACATTTCATAGCTCTCTTTTATTTTCAGGGATGCTTTTCCATAGATTTCCATTGTGATGACACCTCAGAAATTGTGCTAAAAAGTAACCAAAGGAATATATATATATGTTTGCCTTTGTGTTTGGTTTGAGATATGGGGGTTTTGTGTGTTTTTTTTAAATAAATTAGTTTCTGTCTCTCTGAGGATTAATCATTCACCTTTCCTTGACTCATGTTTGTTATATAAATGTGCCTATAAAATCAATCCAGTGAGAGGTAACATTCTGGCAGCTTCTTGTCCATCTTTTCTAAGTTGGGGAAAAAGGGTGCAAACACAATCTATGTACGTATTTTCTTAACCTGAAATTAGTACTGAAACCTCAATACTAGGAAGGCACACTAGTTGAATGGAATAAGAGTTTTGATTTTATTCTCTTTTGATGTGTGTGTGTGTGCAATGATACTATGGTTGTTTCAGTGATGCCAGTCACTTTAATACCAAGTAAGCAGTAAAATTGTGAAGGTGTCTGAAGGCTAACTTATTCTTCATGTATCAAAGGATACAACTGTGCAAGTTGTCAGTTTATGAGGCTGGAAGTTGGGAGAATGATTTCGTAGTCCTTTCTCCAGGACTGAATTTTGGGACAGACCAAGAGGAAGTCTCAGAGCCTCTTTGCACTGTAGCTCCTTGTCTTCACTGGAAGCAGGAGTGTGTAGAGGTGCTGCAAGAGCAGCAATAGGTGCATAGCTAAAATCTTCAGCAACAAATCAGCAACAAATGTGGTTTTTACAACCATCTCTTTCTAAGTATAAATAGAAAAAAACTCTTAATGGGAAAATAAACTTTTAAGATTCAGCACGAGCTGTCCTGCATGGTGGCACAAGCTCCCAAGAAGATTTTTCTTACTGTGAATTTCTTTCTTTTCCCTTACTTTATTTTAACCTTTCAGTCTCTGCTTTCACAAAGACTTAGAGATTGGAGACAGTCAGTGTATGAAGCTTGTAATTTCTCGCTACTACCTTAAGTTGTGTGATGAAGGTTTTTTCCTTGTCTCAAAAATCATCCTATGTGGTTTTGCCAGTAAGTCAAATACAGGCTGCTCAGGTTGGCCTTTGGGCACAGCTAGCCTGAAAAATGGCATTTTAAAAGTACACCAAATGAGATCCCAGTTTAAAAAAAAAATCTGAGTGAGATACACACGACTGAAGATCTGTAACCCTGTTATTTGGCAGTAGCCAGGTCTGTAGAAATGGTAATGAGAAAATAATTAGTGGTCACCTGGATATATATGAACTACTTCTAAAGAGTTAACATGTGAAGACAAGTCCTGCCTCCAAATGAATAGGAGACAAAAAAGCATGTAACAATGCAGATGATACTGTCTGCTGGGTTTACTAAGAGGCTGTTGGAAAGACACTCAGGAAAGGCTTTTGAATTTTTTTTTTTTTTTTTTTTTTTTTTTTTTTAAACCACTACAGCTTATTCAAAGAATATGGTTGTTGGATTTTTTTATNGCAGCCACAGTGAATACTTTCAGTCCTTACTGATTTAAAGGAATGGCTGAAACATAAGAAATGAAGAACAGGAATGAAATGACTGCATCTTACAAGGGGTGGTGATCACTGGCAGATTTCCCTAGAGATCTTTGCGGGAGTACAGGCTGTTCACATTGACAGCTTAGGGAAGAGGACAAGCAGTGAGGTGGCAGTTCATTGACAATACCAAATTCTTCAGGGTAGCAGGGACAACAGCAGACTGAAGAATTTGGGTCTGGTTGTGAGAACACAAGAGTGAATAACTGTGGAGTTAAAGAGCAGATGAAATTCTGTGTAGGTAAATAGAAAGGGCTGTGCATGAGGAAGAAAAAAGCAGTCTCAGTTCCACATGCAACTGAATTCTGAACTGACCATTATCACCCAAGTGTGAGATTTTCATGCAAGGTTATGTAGTTATATCAAAATGTGAGCCAAAAGCTCAGTACTGTTTAAGAAAAAAGACAATTTGAATGTAATCAGTTAATAGAAAGTGGAGAGACAACAAACAAAAAATGATATGAATGCCACTTTAAAAAGCTGTAGCTATTCTTGCTTTTCTTTTAGGCATCCTCTTCTGGATGATTCCTTCTCTAAGGCATTACTATACAAAAGAGATGCCCAGAGTGGCTGGAGGAAATGCTTAAGTCATGTCCCAGCTCCACAAAGGCATTTAACACTGTCACCACATCTCAAGGACATCAGACAAGAAAGTGATAAGAAAAGATACTGACCCAAAGCAGTAATTTTAATTTTGTTGTGTTATTTTGCCCTTTTGAATTTCATATACAAGTATTTATTCTTGATTTTTGATACTAAAGGAAAGTGGAAGAAATTGATTTGGGTTTTGTCTCTCTTGACAAGCTGTCAGTCTGCCAGCCCTATTTTAATAATTTTTTAATCTGTTGCACAGTTACAAACAATGTGATAATACTGCAAAATGCAGACATGTACAATTGTACAAGTTTTGTGAAAGTAAATTTTCCATGCTATCCACATATAGAGACATGTAAGTGGTGTGTTTAATTATGTCAATTGTTAAAAAAGCATGCATCTGAGTTCACATCTTCTTTGAGTGGTAGTTATCCAAGACCAAAAAGCAGAGGAGACGTGGTTTTCCTGGTTCAGCTGTCCACAGAACAACTTGCCCACTGTATTCTTTGCCCTTGATTTACAGAAGGCTTGCTTTTCTCTGAAAAGTTTTGCAGCAGTGTCAGTTTGTCATTACTCACACTTCATTCTTCTTGCAGCTGCAGGAGTCCAATACTGACAGGCAACTCATTGAGACCTCTCCAGTTCTTCAAAAGCTTACGGAGTTTGAAGAGGCGATTGGAGTCATCTTCACTCATGTTCGGCTTCTAGCACGTGCGTTCACTCTGAGGACAGTAGGCTTTAACCATCTGACTCTGTGAGTACATAGCAGGAGTCCTCATGTAGCTCTGTTGTCCCTTCTGTTATGTATCCCAGAGTGCCGTTTTTGTAAACAAACTATGTTATATCTGTTTTCTGGAAGAGAATAGAGCAGCTTATGTTCACAAGCCTCCCTGGCTCAGTGTTCCATCTCTGACAGTAGTTAGTAGTGAATACCTTGGGAAAGACTATAGAAGATGTTGGCGACCTATCCCAGTGTTTATCGTGAGTTTTCTGCATCGCTGATATTTGCACAACACTCCTGAGGCAGTAACAAAACATACTCGGAGGTACATTTGGGCAGAGGAAGGAAGTAAAATCACGCAACCCTCCATTCAACCCTCAGGGTCCAAGTGCAACCCTCTTCTGTTGTAAGAAAGGATACTGTTTCAAGGAAACAGTATCATGGAATCATACAATATGCTGAGTTGAATAGGACTCATCAGGATCATCATGTCCAACTCCTGGCTCTGCACAGGACACCCCAAAAATCACACCATATACCTGAGAGCGTTTTTCAAATGCTCCCTGAACTCAGACAAGCTTGGTGCTGTGACCACTTTCCTGGGGATCTTTTTCTAGTGCTCAACCACGCTCTGGTGAAAAACCTTTTCCTGATCCAAGCTAAGCTTCCTCTGACTCAGCTTCATGCTGTTTGCTTGAGTCCTGTCACTGGTCACAAGAACGAAGACATCAGTACCTGCCTGTCTCATGAGGATGTTGTGGACCAGAATGAGATCTCCCCTCAGTCTCCTCCTCTCCAGGCTGAACAGACCAAGTAACCTCTGCTGTTCCTCATACAGCTTCCCCTCCAGACCCTTCACACAATATTGTATTGTGCAAAAAACTGCACCTAATATTCAGGGTGAGGCGGCCTCAGTGCAAAGCAGAGTAGGACAATTGCCTCCCTCGACTGGCTGGCAATGCTTTGCTTGATGTCCCCCAGGACATGGAGGGCACAGCCTGATGCCCTCCTGGCTGCCAGGGCACTGCTGACTCATATTCAGCTTGCCATTTACCAGGCTGCTCTCCAGCCTCATTCCCTAGTCTATACACACAACCAGGCTTGCCCTGTCAAGTGCAGAATCTAGCACTTGCCCCTGTTACACTTCATATCAGTGGTTACCCAGTCCAGAATCTTGTATGAGTTGAAACCCTGATCCTTTTCTTTCTCGTGAATGGACAGACCTTTTTCTCTGTTGAAGTCGTTGCATTCATTAGTTCACTTTCTTACCAAAATTTTCAGATAGAGACCTTATCCCGTTAAATTTGATGTCAACTGCTCTTCTCCTTGAATTAGTCCCAGATCTGTGATCTAATGATTGTGTATGTATTCATCCTCATCTGCTTTTTGCCTGAAAGTTGGTATTACAACAGTAATGAACTATGTTTTCATCTCACCTGATTAACACTGGAAAATTGTCTTAAATGTGTTCAGAAATAAGGAAGGCTGACTTTCAGAACACTCTTTATTTTAATTTGTGTGTGCATGCTGGTTTTGGTTTTTTCCTCCCTGAGTGCTTATTGATTTTGCTGCATTGATGTCTCATTTTTCAGAGGCCACAACCAGAGGATGGAATTCCTGGGTGACTCCATAATGCAGTTGGTAGCCACAGAGTATTTATTCATACATTTCCCCGATCATCATGAAGGGCACTTAACGGTGAGATGGCCATCAATCATGCTCTCCATAAGAGCAAGAGTGGGATGGAGACTGAAATTATGGGAACAACTAGTGAATTATTCTGAGTTTGATTGATAAAAGAAGCCTCAGCAACCGCTGCTCTTAATAAGGCTTTGTTAATTTTAAGTCATGAGCATTGCAATGAATAAGAAATGGTGATTTATGAGGCCAGTGCAATAATTTCAATAATTTCTATTCAGTCTGTGAAATGGATCAATAATATTAATGATGTTAGCAATGAAATTGGAACATAAGACTAGTTCTTGTTTAAAAATGGGTGTCTTTATTTATTTAAATAGGTGTATCATGTAATTTTTTTTTATTCATAACTTCTGATCTGTTCAACTTGCAACCAGGCAGGGTTATACTTCCTGATAAAAAGTTTATATGATCTATTTTAGTCTGGTTTTCCTGTTGTCTTCAATCTGGAGCTTCTGTGGTAGCTTTTGAATTTAACATTACTATTGCTATACTCATCTGTTGTTGATTGCTGTTGTTTTTTAGCCTCTCTTATTGGGCTCTGAAAACACAGTTTGGGGATGTTTCAACAATTTACAGTACTTTAAACATAGAGTAACAGTATATGTAGGGTTTTTTCCTGATTGATTCATTTAGTACTGCAGCTGAACAGGTGGCTTTGTTTGCAAGTAAGAAATTTTCTTGGACTTACACAATTTTTTCTTGGTTTAAAAGTCCTAATTAGAACAAAAAAAGCAATACATGTATCAGGAGTGTGAGTTTCCTAGTTAAAATTAGGAAGTAGCCTAATTTTAGAGTGGTTTCCTCAGATCAATAGAGAGATGGCAATGCTAGGTCTCTAGCAGGCAATGTGTTATCAAGAATATGATTCTTGGGTCTTCAGGGCTAAAGCTGTTTACACGAAAGAAAATACATGCTCTGACTAAAAGTAACTTCAAGTTTTCTTCACCACTTCATAAGTTTCAGTTACATATGTATGGATTCAGGGGAAAGTGGATATAAAGCCTGGTGGGATTGTTTTGCTTTGTACATGACTTCAAAGAATGCAGGCATTAGTGGTGTTATAGTAAGATAACTTGCAAGAACTTTTTGGACAGAAGGATATGAAATGTTGCTATTAGTGGGTATAAATGCTCAGAACAATGATTAGAACATTTTTGTGTTGCTTAATTTAGTGATTAGTGAGTTGGCAAGTGCAGGTTGCACAGTTCAAGTCTGCAGGTGAAACTACAGAGTTTGAGTGAAATGGATGCTGAAGCAGGCAATGCCTAGAATAAAATTTGAAATCCAAGGATGTGCATGCAGAGAAAAAGAAAATTATCTTAAAATGTTTTTAATTTTGAGGACAAATGAAAGGAGACATGAGAAAGGAGACTTATAATGTGGACTCTGAAGAGAACAGCAAACACTGAGCTCTTTCTCCTGCCATCTAGGACCATACTTAAATTTGAGAGAATAATGAAACATCAGCCGATTGGTGTCTGGTGCATTGAGGGTGATTTTGGCCAAGGGTTCCACTTGACTGGCAATGCAGTGGCTTCCCACAGTGGAGTGCTTGCTTGTGGAGACACGTCTGTAAATTAACTATATTTAAGAAAAAGAGAGGAGAACATAGTCTTATCTACATACTTTGAGATAGCCAAATAATGTGCCCAAAAAAAGTTAACATTCTATTGGATATTGGAAGATACAGCTTCTCCACTATGGGTTCTTCTGGTACAGTCACAGGTAGTAGTATGCTATGTGAATATTAAAGAATTAAAATTTCTTTTTAAAATTGCTTTGTAATTACAGTTAACCTCCAGCTGAGCATCTGTCACATGTTACAGTATCTGCAGTGATGCAGGCTGTTTGTTGCCAGAGTGGAGACTAGCTCTAAAAAAGCTGCTGGAAAGGCACAGGTACTGTGTCTTCTGCATATCATTAAGGGAAATTGAATTTCTTGCTGGATCACACTTGTGGAGGAGGCAAATGCTAATACAGTGCTAAAAGGATAACTGGTTGGGGTTTTTTCCATCTGTAATTCACTGTGTAGTGTATATGTTGCTCTTTGTTTTATGATACTATTAATCATGATTATGGATCCCATCAAAATAAATACTCTCTAAACACAACAAAAGAAATCCTACTATGAGGAACAGATTTTTGTCATGGGGCACTGCACTTGTGTCTCGTGGGTTACATATGGTACTTAGGAATTTTGGAAAGAAACAAGTAGAAAACAAGTTTAAGCAGAGGTTAGGGAGGCAGGTGATAATCCTATCTACGGTCTGCCTAGTTTATGAAGATCAAGTTGTGGGTATCTGCTTCATACATCATTGCCAAACAAATTATGAACATACTGTTCTTTATTTATCTCTTGTGAGAGATGAAGTATCAAGTACAGCAAATAAATCTTGATTTTTCATAAGCTCAGTTGACAGGCTGGAGCCAGGTAGAATATAAGTTGAATCTAATAAGATGAGCAAATGTGATATGGAAGACAAAGGGGGAAAAAATGTGTATGCAGAGTCTCAACTCTAGATTACACATAAACAGTGGAAAAGAAAGACATTCTTTACTTCTCACACCCCCCATAATATCTCTAACTTCTTAAATTAATGCTGTTGCATTTAAACAAAGAAGCAAACAAACAGGGGAAAAAAGGTCATCTTGCCAAGAGTTCAGAAAACTGTATAAACCCCTAAAATTCCAAAATACTCCTTTAAGTTGTATGGGATTATATCTTTGGCAGAGCTTTATGTTTAAACAATCTGCCTAGAGCCAAGGTTAAGCATTTTGGGGCACCCTGCTAGAGAACCAGGCATCCTTGACATTTTTACATATTGGAAATGTTACAGGCGATCCTTGTGAGGGATGCATTGGCTCAGCTGTACTGCCTTTTAGTAGAGCAAATAGTACATGCAGGCTGTCCATGTATGCATTTTTTTCTCAGGCCAAAGGAATGGACAAGCTTCCTCATCTGCTTGTTCTGAAACGCTGCACTGGCTTGCTTCAATGTGTATTTGTTTTAATTGCTGTCTATTTATTTCTTATTTGGGGGACACTGGGGACTGTTCCATAGACTCCAGAATATTGTTTACTTACACTTTATGTGGAAAAATGTATATAACTCTGTATTACACTAGAAAACTGCACATTAGCTGAAAAAGTACATGACTCCTGAAGAGATGGTATATAATTGTAAGGAAGCTCACAAACAGGCATTTTAAATGCAAGACATACATACAGAAGTAATGTATTCATAGAATAAAGATTGGTAAGAAGAGTTGAAAAAGAAGGGAAAATCAGCAGTAGAAAGAATGACAGAGTATGTGTTTATGTAAATTACTTGAGGTGTCCTGAAACAAAATGTCACTAAACTGAGAAAAGTGAGTGACTATAAGGATGAAAGTAACTTTTTCTCCCCAGCCCTCCCTACCTTTTATAGTTTGCTATTTGTAATTGAATTAAACTTCTTTCTGTTTCAGCTGTTGAGAAGTTCTTTGGTGAACAACAGGACACAGGCCAAGGTGGCAGAAGAGCTGGGTATGCAAGAATTTGCCATCACCAATGACAAGACAAAAAGACCTGTAACTCTTCGAACTAAGACTTTGGCTGATCTCCTAGAATGTGAGTTTATTTGGTTATAACAACTTAGTGACTTCCTTTTCCTTGGGGCTTGTTTAAGAAAGCCATTAGAAATCACCCAAACCACTATTAAAAATGTATGTTCACTTTTTCATGTGAACTGTGCCTATACCTCTGAAAACCATATTTTTGAACACTAGCATAGTTTTTTGAAGTCTGTATGAAAGCATGAAAGAGGCATAATTGCAGATAGAAACTGAAGACTTAGAAATTGAGGGGTCACAGTGACTAGGTCAAAAGCATGTCTTGAAAATTAAATTTTGTAATCTGAATTGAGCTATTTAACAGCAGTTTCAGTGTTTAATTAGTATGTTTTTGTCACTGTTGGAAGACAAAACAGTTCCTTCAGTAGGTGAACATTGCTGTGGTTCATTTGTCTGCATTTTGGGAGGTTTTAAAACAATCATTCCACAAGGGGGAATGTGGAAATTAAATTCTTTTTAGTCCATTTTTGGAAGTTTATGCTACCTTCTTTCCAAAGCAAGTGGAAACAGTGATAAATATTCTGCCTCGAAAGTTAATCCCTATCTTGGATATTTTGATCTATTTTGTGATGCATTCAGACCACTTGGCTTTTGCCAAATCCTCTAAGCAAATGGAAATAGCATCAAACAGGAGTGATTTATATCTAGATTTTTTAATGGTACCCAATAGAGATTTACTTGTAAGTATCCATGGTCTGCTGGTTAAAATGTGAGATTAGGAGCTGAGTGTTGTTTCTAGCACTTTAAATGACTGGGTGGATTTGGGTAAATCGCTTAATCTCTTGGTCAACTTGATTTTTTCCTGAGTATGCAGGATAATACCCTCATCGGGTCACTGCTGTGAAACATAATTGAATATGGCTTTAAAGTACTCAGAGATACTTGTTTCTGAAAGTGCAAGACACTAATGTTCTCCTTAGATGAGTGACAGTACCTTTTTTCCCCCCCAGCCTTTATTGCTGCCCTGTACATTGATAAAGATTTGGAATACGTTCACACTTTCATGAATGTATGCTTTTTTCCACGGCTAAAGGTAAGATCAGTCAGGTTCCTACTTTTCTGCCACTATGTTTTAACACATTATTGCATTTGAGACTCTTACCACAATCTCTCAATCATAAAACATCTCTGTGAACTTCTTACAGGAGTTTATTTTAAATCAAGATTGGAATGATCCTAAATCTCAGCTTCAACAGTGCTGCTTGACTCTCAGGACAGAAGGAAAAGAGCCAGACATTCCTCTTTACAAGTAAGAGCAGGCTATCTTATGGATAGTAGCTAATTATAAGTCTTTCTTGTATATGGAGGAATATATCAGTCACCCTACATTTTTCTCATAGTTTGGTTTTATTGTATTTATCCAAGCCCTCTAGTCTCTGTCTGAAGATTCAAATTGTTGAACCAGTGTTTTCTAGGCTGTAGGTGTTTTAAGCCATTACAAGGAAGAATTAGTAAGCATTTTATCTTGTACAGTTTATGATCCACAGTCAGGCACTGAAGGGCAACAGAGATTTTGGATGTTTTTGCTGTGCAATTCATCCCACATGTGTTCTCCTGTTCAGTGATAGAGCTCAGGGCAGCAAACCTTTTATCTTGTACATCTCAGTTAGATATCTGAAGCTGGATGGGATGGATCTTCATTCTCTCAGTTGTAAAACAGCTGCTTCAAAGAGACATAATAAACCTAAAACTGTATATGGTGTCCATATCCATTCAATTGATGTAGAATGGGTGCAGTGTTAGCCCCCAAAAGAAGAGATAAAGGCTATCTATAAAGTTCAAAGTTTGTGTTGTTGTGTTTATTATATTAAAAAGATAGGAAGAATGATAGTCTAAGTGCATTTGTCACATTTACTGAAGTAAAGTTTTCAGTGAAGTGTAGCAGATCAGTTACAGTGCACTTCAGAATTGCTGTCACATTAATGCTGCAACCATTGCCCTGCAGATCTGACTCCTCAGTGTCTCTGTATGAGGGTTCTTTGAGTGAGGGACATGAATGCAATAAAAACAACCCCCGATTTTTGTAAAAACCACTTAGTATCAAGTGCCAAATCTTTGTTATGTTTTGCTGTGATGATAAATTGATTTTTATAGTACAGCTTAGACCTAGTAATACGCTGTTATCTTCCTATTATCTTGTTAAATTCCTTTTCTTCTTATCTGTTTCACTGTAGTCAGTACTATTGGTTTTATATTCAGAGTGGGTTTTATTTGCTCTTGTCACAGTTCACAGAAAATAGATAGAGAACTTTATTTAGATACTTTAAAAATTGTTGTGAAATTCGTGCTGCTTCTAAAGAGAAACAAGGTAGTAGCCAGAACTCGATCTGAAAGTGGGGAGAGATTTTGGACAGCAAGAAGAAACTGTAAAAGAAGCAATTCATTGCACATCTAGGGGATTATCTTTTCCTTTTTAGATGGTTGTTGATGCATGTTCTAGACTTTAGCTCAAATGGAAAGTTTGTTTTGTGACTAACTTTTCAAAGCTGATTGAAAATTTCTTTGTACTGTGATAATTCAGTGTGTAGAGAGCTACCATGTCCAAGGCCTTGTGAAACCTTGCTAACTGCAAAACTCTTAGGAACTAAAATTTTAGTGCACACATAATCATATTGGTGTGTTTATTTGCAGTTACACAGCTACACATAATTTATTGCTTATTACAAGTCTTTTCACTGTGTTTAAACACATCATGTTATAATTTTGCATTTTTGCTTATGGGTTAAATTAAGTTTTAATTTTCATATGGTTCTCCTTATTCCAGGGAGGAATAAATGTGATCGATATAAACACCATTCTGGTAATCTATACAGGCATCCTTCAACCCTTGCTCTACATTTTGCACTAATTGAACTATATGTATTGACCCAACTGAAAGTTTGGTGATGTATGTGCCACAAACAGATTATGGTTTTTAGTACTTCCCGCTTTAATAAAATATTTCTTCTTTCAGGACTTTGCAGACAGTGGGACCTTCTCATGCCAGGACATACACAGTAGCTGTGTACTTCAAAGGGGAAAGAATAGGATGTGGTAAAGGTCCAAGGTATAGTGAAAAATTAATCACATGGTATTAGGGTGTGGTGGTGAACAAAATGACTAGCCATGGAGATGGCAAGCATGTGGTTTGCCTTAGAAAAGGATTACCGTAGAGCCTTCTTTAAACTATTCTGCTTCAGGAATACCTGAAGGTTCAACATCTGTATAATTTTGCGCATTACGCTTTTTTGCCTTTTTTTTTTTTGTGAAATTACCTTCAAGGTATTTCTAGCAATGCTAACTGATTTGTGGCTCTCAGACTAGAAATTGCAGAACAGCTTCCAGGAAACAGTGGCTACCTTTGGATTTGCTACTGGATTACTTTGCAGCTTACGCTGGCAAGTTAAGTGCAACACTATCGTGGATTTTTTTTTTATGTTATTACTTCTAGGCATTTTGAAATGGTTCTAAGTGTGCAAGGACTTCAGCCATGAACCTCAAAGACCTCACATTATTTTCTGCTACTAAATCTGGTGGTGGTTGTTATAAAAATATCATTGGCTTTTTAGCACTCACACATCTGTGATTTTTAAGTGAAGAATGGACTAGAATATTTTGTTAGTGTTATTGATCTAAGTTTAAAAAATATTCTAACTGGATTGTAGTACTATTTCTCACATATTTATGGAAAGGCTGATATATCATACACTCTGGGAATTACTAGCTGCTGGTTATCCACTGAGTTTCATTAAAAGAGTAGCTAGTGTTCCACCTTGCCAGAAACTGTAGTTAATTCTGTACAGCTTAGATCTAATGTAACATTTTTTTTTTTGCTTTCACAGTATTCAGCAAGCAGAGATGGGAGCTGCAATGGATGCACTTGAAAAATGTAAGATATTTGGGCAGCAAAGAAAATAATTTATAATTTACTTTATCATTCTTTAGTGAGGCAAGGTGCAGGTTTTGTGGGGGATAAGTTTTGAACAGAACACATTTGCTA
Source organism: Pachyramphus minor (assembly GCA_013397135.1). NCBI lineage: Eukaryota > Metazoa > Chordata > Aves > Passeriformes > Tyrannidae > Pachyramphus > Pachyramphus minor. The sequence continues at coordinate 228,897 of VYXB01008722.1, forward strand.
AATGCTGACAGCTTCTAAGCAGCAGGTTTCCCTTTTAGTACTTTCAAGGCAGTTTTGTAGCAGTTCAAGTTAATATGATACCAACAGGTACTTGTTAAAGAGAGTTGCTCAGCTGCAGACGATAGAGTTGATCAGCTCTAGAGGATGCAAGTTTGAGGGAAACCTGTGCAGTGAAGATTCATTGAGATTTTCCATGCTTAAGTATGCAGCGGGAAAAGACTGCATAGTCCCAGATGCTGTGGTTGTCTCACCCTTTAATTTAGGGGAGAAGGAAAATACTACTTTAGAAAATAAAATTTGATCTCAGATTATCAGTTGACTAGGTTAAAATCTAACAGGCAGATTCCCAACCAGTTTAAATTGATATTTATCCATGAAGAAGGGGTAATATCAGCTGAAGATCCAGGGATCTGTGTATACATCTCTCTAAATTATGCGCTGGATAGCCAGCATGGGAGCAGTCCTTCGTTGAAATGGAGTCTCAGATATGAATGAGTGTATGCAAGCTTCTTATATGAATTAACTTTGGTCAGTTGGGTTAAAGGGCCAGGTGTGGATATGCTGTAAGCAGATAGGTTACAAGCATTTTGTACAGCAGGAGCTCTCTATTATAGAGAAGAACATGGAGGGACCATTTTTTGCATTTGATTCAAAGGAAAGACATGCAGTTCCTCAGATGCCAGAGGCTTTTAATCTGTTATCTCTGTGTCTGGAAATTCAAGGGCTTAAAAGTTTCAGAAGACAATGAATCTGTGTAGTTGAGAAATGTTTTTATATACATCTGCTAGGCGTAAACTTCTCACCACTAGCAAATTCGACAAGTAGAAAAATATAACTTCACTTCTCTGTTGAATATTTGCAAAATGTTACTGGAGTTTTCTTTGAGTGAATTTTCTTTTGACAGTATCACCACTCAAAGACCTGTGAGCTTCATGGCCTATCAGTCCAAGGACTTCACAGCTCTCTTCAGACATATATATTTGTTTAAATGCCATAAATCTCTAGAGGTCTGTGCTCCAGCTACCCCATAAAACAGAGCGAACTTTCAAGTTAGTTTCTCAGTGCCTTGCCAGTCAAGTTTTTACTGTCTTTAGGGGTGTGGGTTATACAACCTTTAAGGGCACCTGTTCTATTATGTATGTTTGTGGAATGGAGTTTTTTCATTTGATTTGGTTTGTTTGTGGGATTTTTAAAATCATAAGTAGTTAACTTCAAGTAAAAGTAGTTTTCATATACTCTTTTTTTATATATGATAGCTATGATGAATTTATTGCATGAACTTCCTTCTTACCACCCTAAACAGATTAGAAAAACAGGTTGCTACCGAGCTGAGTTCTTCGGAGTTCTTAAAGAATCATGTTACAGGCACAGTGATAGAAATCTGATTTTCATTTTATGGTGCACGTGAGCAACAAAATATCCTAGAACTCCCTTAAACAAAGCACTAGTATTTTTTAAGCAACAGCAATTTAAAAACAATTTTGGTTAGATTGCTTTCTGGTTTAAATAAATATACCCTCCTATGCCCAAGTTGTAAATAACTGATGAATAAACCTTTTATTTCTGTAGTATATATAATAAAAGACACAAATTTCATTGGCCAATAAAACAAAGCAGTAGAAAGTTATTCTGCTCTATAGCAAACTTCTGCAGTTTATGTGGCTTCTGCACCATGTTCTCCAGCTGAACAAATCTGTGCTGCCTGGGACCCAAAACAAAGGAGGAAGAAGCTTGGTGCCAAGGTACTCTTCCCTGAGGACCCTCAGCTGAATTCTTTCTAAGTAGCCAACTACAGAGAGAGCAGTCCTTTGCCAATACATCTACCAAATTTGTTTATGGCTTTAAAGGTCAGGGTAGTAACCTTTTGCATTCATCTCAGGCACGGTTAGATAGCCAGTGCTGATCCCAGAACTCTTGTGTGATCCCAGCAGGATTTGCCATCTACTGCAGCCTGTCATGTCTTGTGCCACCTCTTTGCTTTCTGACTGGCTAGAGGGTGAAGGTCTCTGCAGCACAGACACATATGAATGTCAGCGCCCTGGGCAGGCAGAAAACATCATATTCTGTGAGCAGTGCACTACATTGAGAGCAATTCTGCTCACTTACATAAGCTGTTCTTACAGTCCTGGTTCTAACGTGTACATACATAGCAGCCAGTAGACAAATGTCTGAAAGCAGAAACATCTGCCTCCCCAGCTATTTCTCTATCACCTCAGCCTTGTCCAGTCTGTTTTAGGCAGTCTTCACTCATCCCTGCTCTTCAGCTATGCTAAGGCTGTCTTCTGGTACATAGCCAAACATTAATTTTTTCAGGAACAGATTTTACTGCATTCCATCTTGCTGCACTATTACTTTCCCATTAGGATCCCTGCCATAATGTGGGGCATCAAGTCGATTCTATGTGGTCTAAAATAATAATAAAAATAATGGAAACATCTGTACAATGCTTGGAACTGGTGGCTCGTACTTTTTGGAGAGCGAACAAGACAAAAAACCCTGACAGCATTGACAGTAGTTTCACATTTGTTTTTCAGTATTGACCACCTGTTGCTAAGGGAACAGAATGTAAAATCCAGGTAATACCTGGCCGTGTTGCTATACCAGGATTTTATATTTTATTTTAGTGAGTGTATTAGATTTGGCAGTGCTTTGTAGCAGGGGAAACAGATGTAAAGAAATCATAAAGAAACAAAAGTCTTATGACGGAGTCTTGGTTTACTATGTATTACTAGAAATAAATGAGTGAAAATGGTAATAACATTTTTCTCCCCTACCTCTAATCTCATCAAAGTTAAAAAAGAAAAAGAACTGAGACTTTCTGTTACCAGTTTGTTTATTAATGTAAAATATTTCTCCTTGTGTCAGATAACTTTCCCCAGATGGCCCATCAGAAACGGTTCATTGAACGGAAGTACAGACAAGAGTTGAAAGAATTGAGGTGGGAAAGAGAGCATCAAGAGAGAGAGCCAGAGGAGACTGAAGAAGCAAGGAAATAAAAGGAGGGCACAGAAGCAGTGGCATATTTACTTACTTAATAACTCTGACTGTGGCCTATGGAGACCTAACCTACTTTCTTGCAGATGGTGAATGAAGAGTGCCTGTTGATATCAAAAAGAAAACTGTAATCTCTCCTTCAAAAAGTGTGTGCACATACAGTACTTCTTTAGTTTGGTTTTAAGTTTGGCTTTTTAATAAGATTTAGTTTTAAATCTTTTTGATTTTATGAAAAGTTGTTGGATTATTTTTATTATTTTTACTGTGTTGTATGAAGTAATAAAGTATTAATTTCAAAATTTTATAGGAGGAAAAGCTGTTTAACAGTTGTCTCCTATGTCCAAATGCTGTTTTGTCAGTGACCAACAAACTTATTGCATGACTTCTGCTGTGGAGGACGAAAGTCTTATGGGAAACTAATTTAGCTGAGCACTTAAGCATGTATGTAACTTAAGTTTTGCAGCTAAATTTACTGCTTGATTCTGCTAAATTAGACCTGTAAACTTCAGGTCCTTTTACAGAAAATGGTACAGTAATTTAAGCAAAGGAGATAGTTTTGCTTTAAACAGTGGATTCTGCATCTGGAATCCACTGGAATGTGACACAGGTGTGTGTGGAAGCATGAGGTGTTTTGTTTTTAAATCAGTGTCATAAAATTTGAGGAAAAGCCAATTATGAAGCAAGAGAATGGCAATTTTTTTTTTTTTTGCAGAGAATGTACTGAGTTTACATTTACAAGTTTAATTTCTTTCTTGGCTTCTTGCTCTATGAGGCTGCTGTCTACTTTAATGGATTTATTTGTTGAAAAGATACCAGTGTGACCATATCTGTGAAATGGTGTATTAGAAACTCTATACAGGTGCTGTTCTAGATAGGATCATTGAAAATGGTTTTTATTAAAAACAGGGCAGAATTTGTCCCTAAAGTGTAGTTCAAAGGTGGTGTACAGTTTTAAGTCACACAGTTTCCTTGAATTTTGGGTGTCTGCGGCTTGTATTATACAGACAGATGTTTCTTCTATAAAAGCTGAGTGCCACCGGAAATGAAAATCCATTGTCTGTTGGTGGGTTTTCCCACTGGTTACCAGCCTCACTGTAGCCTGCTTCAAGCCATTCATTTCCATTATGCTGGGTTCTCAGTTAAAACAGTCCCTTAATACATACTTGTAGTCATTTTTTTATCTTTCTTTTCTGGTAACTGAAACAGATACAACCCTTATTTTCCTTAACTGTGTGTTTTCTTTGTGCTTCAGATCCTTTTTGGCAATTCATTTATGCATCTTTTCTGGTGTAACATAGAAGTACGTGTTAAGGTACCAGGCAGCTTTGTGAGCATGGATGCACGAGTCTGGCCCAAAGAATTCAAAGGGATTCATGGAAAAAAAACTTTTGCCCAATGTCTACACTATGCCAAGCAACTAATTTGGCAATTGTCTGAAGCACCTTTCTCTAGGTGTGTGATGGGCATCCACTAAAGCACTTTGCTGCGGATGCCAAAGTAGACACAAATGAAGCTGAAAAATTCAGACTACCCAAATGTCTTCCCAAAGTTTCACTTGTGAGCTAATCAGTGTGTATTTTAATATGCACATTTTTGTACACACGCAATGTGTGATGCACTTAAATGTGGAGAGGGGGTTAAAACTTGAGCCCACAGCACTACCTCACTTCTCCCAGCTTCTATGGTTGCCTTTTCTTAATGGATTGGTGCTCTACGTCCATTTCAGAGGATGAGAGAAAAAACCAAACACATTCTGTAATTTAAAGAGTGATAATAAACCATTAAAACATAAAGGAGGAGATAAAAACAGTGAGATAAAGGCAAAGAACTACTCTCTGCTGAATGCTGTTGCCATTTGACTTTTGAGAAGTGATTGTAACTTCTTATAGTTTCAGTCTGTTAATAAAAAACTGAAATGCCTCTCACTAGTAGCAAGCTTAAAAAGCAGCAGCAAATCCCCTGTCCTCAAGTCTTTTGTATTTCAAATGCCTTTGTAAAATCACCCATCTGCTTCTAGCAGTTGAAATGGTGTGGTGGTGAGGGTTAAGTGTAACTGTATACCATTATTATGTTTTTACTTCTTAAATGTGACCAGTTTTATGTATTTAACAAGTGGAGAGTGCAGTGACTTCATTTTCAGGTGTATGGTTGCTTAGCAAATGCCTCTCAGCATATCACCAAAGTACCCCAGTGGAATTCTCAGTTCATAGTTTAACATTACTTTCATTTGTCCTATACACCATTTCACTTTTCAGCTGTAAGAAGACTGTAAGCTTATTCATAAACATTTTCCTAAAAATAGATTGAATTTATTGCATAGGCTTTTTGGGGGGAGGAACCCAGAACTGTTCTTTTTATTTCTTTGACCCAGAAATTGCTTGAAAAAACTGAACTTCTAAAACAATTTCTGCATTCCAGTTACTGTAGTTAATGAATTTTAGGACTTCTTCAAAATGCACATGATAACTGTTTTCACAAGTGGGCTATCTTCCCTTTTTTCGTTGTATAAGCATGGGCTAGGAAGATTGCCTGAAGCAATTTTGTTTTTCTTGTCTTGAGGACAGAAAACACAAGGTAAAAACATTTGTGTTCCTTTTGATTGTGTTAAAAACTGCAGTGTCTTTCTGTGTGTGCACTGTCTAAAAACAGTGGCTGTGAATATTTCTGTGAATTTTTGGAGATGCATAGATTGTGTAACATGAGCACAGTCCTTTATAACAGACACCAAGGAGAGGAAGCCTCTAAGCTGCCTTTGATAAAAACTGTTATTTTTCTCATGCTAATCAGTGGAACAGCTGTAGCTTTTAACTAGGCAGCTTGGACTACTTTTTTGCAAAGGTGAAGGCGTCTCTCGTTTACTGATAAAGTCAGGTCCTTTTTTGTTTGCTCCAGAGCCTGATCTGTACTGATTTAGAGGTTCTCATGCCAGATCCACTGACTTGATTTGGGTACAAGTAGATGAGTGGAGATAAAGACTGAGAGCTTCATGAATCCAACAGATCCTGTGAAAGGACATTTTTTTTTCTATTTTATTTTTAATGTAAATATGTACAGAGTATTTAATAGAATTGTAGCTGATTAGATTAGGGATTTTAATTGAATTTACATAAAATTCATTATTGTATTTGTAGACCCTAAGTTTACTTTGTAAGATTTCAGTTTCTGGAGGATTATTTAACAGCAATACTAAGAGAACCTTGGTCTCTTAGATGGTTGTAAACATCATTGCTAATAAAGTTTCCCAGAAAATACTTCAGGCATAGTTGTTACTTGCTAAAACAATTTGGAAAGATCAAAAGGCAAATCCTGATCATCTGTCTCCCTACTTCAAAGACTCTAATTATACAGGCTGCATATTTAAATGAAGTAAGCGGTTCACTTGTGAAAAGTTTGTTTGGTGGAAGTTTGTAAAGCCCTGTAAGAGCTTAGGGGATTGATCTATATTGTTTACCATTGCATTGTCTTTGATGAGGATGGCATTGCAACAGAAATTTCTGTGACCCATAAATCCCACCATGCTTCTCCCCCTTCCTATCTAACCCTGCTCTTCACAGATTCATGTTCTTTCTCAAGCCCTAAGATTAAATAGGTTACATGCTCCAGCAATGCGTATTTCCCTATCCATCAGGGAGCAAGTTTACCTTAGAGGCCTTTTTCTTCACCTGCCTGCTGCAGGTGACAAAGAGAGCACCAAGTTACACTCAAAATCTTGCTAACTAGGTATATTTCTCTTTTTCTAAATCCTCACTGCATTTCTCAAAAGGATTTCAAAGTCTTTCATGAATAAGGGTATAGGTCATATACCTGTGACTTAGTGTATTCATACCTGAATGTCTCAAGGTCTTCACAGCACCTTTGTGGAGGGAATAAGAGACTGCTTATTCTATTGCTCAGGGATGAAAAGCAGGATAAAATTGTCCCTTGGGTCTAGGCCTTAGGATGTCTATAGTAGGGCAATGATGCCTCATCCAGTGGCTGCCTTAGCCTGTGTCTTCAGCATCTTCTTTGCAAGTCTGCAAGCAAGTATCTTCTCTTGCCATGCCTTAGAGGGTCTGTGAGGGAGAAACAAGAATTGGGCCATGCAGGCACTGTCATCCTCATCACGTTTTGCTGTGAAGGATTGGAAAACAATGATCAGGATCTCTAGAACTGGTGACTCTCCTATGAGAAGCCAGAGCCCAAATAGTGGGTTGCTTGTACACCTTTTTAGAAAAAGTAAATAAATAAGTAAAACCTTCCACTTAAAACAGACATTTCAAAAGTAATCCATTAGCAAAGGACAGAGTCTTGAGCTGACAAATTGTGAACTTTCACTGGAGGCAGAAGCAGCTCGTACATCAATAGTCCAGAAGTGATGCAGCAGTGATGGGTAAGTGTTTGTCACTGGAGGTAGCTTGTTACTTATTTAAGGCTGAAGATGGTGGTCATGGGAGCCCATGGGACCCCACTGATGCAAGCTCAGCCAACATTTCTGAAAAAAATAAAGTTACTTCCCTACAGATTTCCTCCTGTCATTACTTCAGTCATTTACTGTGTCAGAACAGTTCTGACATGGTGACCAGTTTTTGCTGCCAACTAGAATTATGATTCAAATATTGCAGCTCTGTCTCCAGAGGGATACTTGAACTGGCAAACAAAAAGCAGCGATTTCTCAATCCAGCAGCATTTGAAAATGCTAGTGTTACTCAATATCCACTTATAAATTTCTTCTTTATTAAACAAAAATCTATTTAAAATTCTGTAAGATAAAAATTTTCAGTGACCTCATTGGACAAGTCATCCAAAACTGCTGCTCTTACCTTCTGTCCTTGTGATAAAAAACACTGTTGAATACATGAGTCTTGGTCATTATTAAGAAAAAATATCATACCATCCAAAGGAAAAAAATTAAACATTTTTTCCTTATCTTTGATGTTTAAAATCTTTGTCATTCAATGCTGTTGTCTTCTGCCTTCTTCCAAAAAAACAAACAAAATGTTTAAATGTGTTCCACCTGTTATAATGTGTCAGATATTGCAACCAATATCCCATCTCAATTCGTATCTGTGCATTAACAAATCAAAATCAATCTGTGTGTTACTCCTTACTGGTTTTTGAACCAGGGCTTCACCAGACATCCAAAATAGTGGGACAGTGCCAACCTTATAAGCCCTCAAAACAAAAACAGAAACAGAACCGTTTCAGGAACAGGTTGTCAAGACTTCCCATTCCTTTTGCTCCCAATGCTTTTATTTTCATTATTATTACTACTACTACTTTTATTACTGTTATTATTTAATGTTTTCGTTGCTTGTTTGTTTGGTTTTAATGTGCTGTGTAGTGCTACTGCGTCATATTTCAAGGTTCCCTGATCCTTACTTTTGCTTAGCAGATATGGCATCAATTGCTTGCTCACTGTGACACTAGAAAATAAATGACCTTGAACTCTTTGCCCTTGGAAGTCCTACCTCAACACTTACATAAGAAATCAAGTGCCCACAGCAAGAGTGAAAGCCTCACTGCACACCTGTGGAAGTAAAGTAGTGAATTTTTCCAGTACAATTTTGGGGAATGCTGTCAGACATTTTAAGAGAGACTGAATTCTTCAGGCATGTAGTGATGTACTTTTTCCAGCTTATGTTGTGAATTTATGCAATTGGATTAAATTTGGCATCTATTTCAGCTGACAGCTTATAAATGGACATTTATACATGTAAGCAAGGAGAGAAAGGTTAGAAAAAGCAAAACAGATGCCTAAAACACTAGAAAAAGGCTTATTTCAGCACTAACGGCTGAGAAACAGATAGATTTGGATAGAAAAATGTTAACTACTTTCAAATGCAGACTGAAAAATGTGGGGTTTCATTGTAACGTAAATACAAGTCTGTGCCAGGTGCCTGGGATTTAGAAAAAATTAACTCAGAGTTGAGTTTTATGCAAAGCTAGAAAATAAATTCTAAAGGTAAGATATAACAAATCTATACTTATTAGAAGTGAGGCAATAAAACATTCATATCTTAGAGATACAGAGGTGGGAAGTAATCTAGCAAAGCTGTGATATGTTTCTAGATTTTAATTAGGAACATACTTGAATATGTATGTTTCATGTAAATGCAGATATGTATGTATGTATTTATTTACTTACGAAACATCTGAAGTCGTCTCTCTGTGTTCATTGTTTAACAGGTATTTAGAGATTGTTCATATTGAAGTAGTGTCCAGAGATCTTCCCTAGGACTGAGTCTTTTCATGCCAGTCACTACAAACACAAAATAATAGGCAGTTCCAGACCCAGAAAGAAATAGAAAGGAAGTAATGACTTACTCAAAGTCACCGAACAGGTCAAGGGTAGAAAAGAGAACAAAACCTGAATCTGTCAAGTTCCAGCTGAGATTTGTCCTCTCTTCATACTGCATAGCTACTTATTTACAGCATTTAGCTTTAGATGTTGTAGTTGGTTTATTTCTGCATTAATATGGGTATTTTAAATTTCATGCTCAGCAGCCTAGAATGGGAGTTTACCTAATTTCTTTCAGACTGAAAGCTTATAAAAGTGATTTTAAAAAGTGAAAGAAAATTCAAGTGGCTGGCCCTGCATGGTGTGAGCCTCCAGGTTTGAGTTTGCTTGTCTTTGCTGTTGAATTCCCTTAGTCGTAGCACGAACTCGTAGCTCCAAGGTCCACTGCTCAGCACGTCTCAACAGTGTGTGTGACAAGCATCACTCAGGCAGTAACAAGCAGCATTGTCACGCTGCATCGGGGCTGAGCTTGGCCCTGTTATACATGCACAGGGGAAGGGCAGGTTTCTCTTCTGGATTCACAGCTAGGTATTAATGGCTGTTGTTTTTTTAAGCCTGATTGTATCCTCCCCAAATCCGTTAGAGGTTAGTATGACTCTAAGCACATATGATATACTTCCAGCATGGTGACAAAAGGGAATAAGCAGATGAACAGCTGTGCTCTCTGTTTACGAAAAGTACTTGGCTTCAAAGTGCCTGAGCTATTTCCTTGGTCCCCTGAAAGAAAGAAAACCTTCCAGAAATGGCCACAGATAGGTAGAGGGGGCCATGGGTTAACATCACAAAAAGAAAAGAGCGTGCCCTCTTCTTAGTCTTGTGCTGCCATGCATGCTCGTTGCTGCAGGAGGGTTAGTGGCTGCCAGCTCCTGGGGCAGTAATGGGAAGGTGGAGATGGGGGCTTGAGTACTGGTCCCAAGGCAGGCTCGTGGGAACTCATCCAGTGCATTTTCCGCTGATAAGAAGGCAGGCAGAGGAATGAGCATGGGGTTTAGCCTGGCCTTGACTGGCAGAAACTGTTGAGACAGTAGTAAGAGCTAAAAGCAGAAACAGGTCCTTCACTTTACAAGCTGTGGTTAACCTCTGACCCAAATGTTATTTCCTGCGAAGCAGTGAGGAATAAGAGGAAGTCCAGAGGACAGTGTATGTGTGGAAATGCTCAGTTCCACCAGTTGCTGCTTCCACACTGTTTGTTAATGGCTTAGCTTATGGATTCACATGTTTTGAGGGATTTTTGCCTGGTCCCACACATGCACACATTGTATAGGCATATGTAGGCATATGCCTACAGCTCCACGTGTCTGTGGAGTTAAACAGAGAAGAGCGTGTGTGTGTACAAAGAAGTTTGGGACTGTGCAAATGTGGGAGTGAAGGAGGCCCAGAGAGACAGCTGTATGACTCCTTTGCCTCCTAGGCAGATCTGTCATTTCTGGCTATAGAATTGGTTTGTTATTCTGTGTAATGATGCTGACCTTTGTGTTGAATAGGTTGGCCTGTTGCAAAGCTAGGATTTGTGGCCTTTTGGGACTTTAGTTGTTCGGAAGACTGAGGATATTTTTTACAACATTGGGTCCAAAAAGGATGATTTCTGATGACCAAGCTGCCCTTATAACTCATTTGCCCTTTATCTTTTGACAGACAAAGTGACTTCAGACTTAGTCATATGTTAGAGGGTGTCTAAATCTGAAGAATATTCTGGAAATAAATGATGTCCTATGGCAAAGAAAAATTCAAAGTTGCTTTGAAAGTTCCTCTTTTTATTATGTATTGCATGGGAAAAACTAATATTGAATTTGCAGTATGAAGTTTTAGAAAGGATTTATTTTGAAAAGCAGAAAAAAAATAATTTGGATACATTGGAGGGAATTTTGCCTCAAATTGTATTGTCTTCCACAAGAGATCTTATGTCTCTGAATGAACAGTCAGTTTCTTAAGAAATTGTCCCCAAATCTTATTTGATTTTGGGCACCACAATTTGATTCCACAATCTATTTTAGCTAAGCAGATCCCTCAGGATTAGCACAGAAGGGTTCAAACCTGAGATGTTTTACAGCACATCAATGAACAGCTTCATCTGGTTTCCACTCCCTAGAATCTTAGTGGCCATTGTCCTGCAATTCTCATGGCTAGGATTAATTTTAAACTCAACTCTGTGGAGTTGAGCACATCAGCTGGCAGTGGGAAATCGGATTGTTTTGACTTGCAGGTCATCAGTGGCAGCAGCTTTGCAAGGTCTGCTGGTAGCTACAGCTCTTCACTGTCTGCAGCAGGAGGGTCATACTTGTCACAGACCAGAGTTCCACAAGCTGCCCAGGTGGCCCTAGAGTTCAGTTGGTAGTCACCTAAATACAAAAGCCAAAAATCCTGTCATGTTTGCTTCCCCCCTGCTGCACTGGTCCTCTTGGGTGAGAAGCAGTGAAGGGGGAAAAGGGAGATTTTAGTACTCTTTATGGTAAGTTAACGCTCTTTTTGACTTCACACAGGAAAGAGATCTGCTGAGTAAGAAAATGCTAATTTCACATCGTTGTTTTTCGCAGTAGAGCTACGTTGTAAGTACCAAGCCCAAGAGGAATGAGAGCATAGTCAAATTAATGAAAAATAGGTTATGATGATAAATTATTCAAGTGGATAAAATGACTTTGGATTCGGAAGACACTGAAACTTAAGGGCCAAATTCTTTTGTGGTGTAAAATGATTCAACTTCATCACTTTCAGGAAAGAGAGGGAACTTATATCATTCAAAGCAGAATCTGACTATGACTGGCAGCATAAGCAGTCATTTAAAACTCAGTGGCACATATTTCATCTACTTTGGGTGACAGCCATAAGGTGAATGTTTTAAATTCTGACGCGGCAAAGCCTGTCTTTTGAGATCTGTGGTGCAATTTTAAAGGAGATGAGATAAAAGCCATGCCTCTCCAAAGGCACATTTTCTCTGATGTTAAAGGAAACAATGTAAAAATATGCCCACTAAATAAATCATCAGGGATTTTCAGAATAGATCACATCCTTATGTCTTAAAACTTGTAATACAACTCAAGTTGTTCACCTTAACTCAGTTTCTTTTGTTCAGCAATTTTTCTCTACAAGGCGGCATGTGTAGGGAAGGCAAGTCTGGAGGAGACACCCCATCAGAAGAGGTTCCAGTGAACAAAGATAAAGAGGGTCCTCTTTTGACTTCTGGCACGGCACTTTCAGACGTTTAATCCTCAGTAATCCCTCTCACATTTCCAAGGACGTGTTAGTGGAGAACAGGCTGTTATGCTGCTAAAGGTGAATACCAGCAACCTGTGAATGTACTTGACTCCGTAGCCTAGCTTCTGATTTTTCAAGTACCTTAACCAACATAGCAGGGGAAGTGTGCTGATTTGACTTCTGCTGCTCTAGGATGAATTTTCAGTAACATTTTCCTTCAGTTTACATGCATGTAAGCATAAGCTCGTCATAGGCTGGTTCAAGAAGCTTTTAAGGACCATGTTTGAAGTTAGAACTTATAGTCAGTTGCACCTATACAGATTTTGCTGGCAAAATCTGGCAAGTTCATTTATCGTACTAAACTCTAAGGCTGAAATGTGTCCTACCAAGTAGCAGACACTGAAGTCATAGCTATGGCCCCCTCTAGTTCCCCGCTGTGATAAGTGGGGAGAGAAAGCCACATCTCCAGAGACTAGTTCATGGCTTAGGCAGGATGAATCACCCCTCTTGTCTGAGAACCAAAGGGTGACACCTCTTTTATCTTTCTGAACAGTCTAATGCCCATAGTTAAATGAGTTGAATCTAGGCTTTAAACATTTGTGTCATATAGCTATAATAAGACACAAGTGCTCACATTAAGCCGGCATGGCATGGCCTCCTTAACACTTCACATAGCCATTGCTGTGAGGAGAACACTTCTTATCCCCAGATGACTCTTTCAACCATCCCCCTATGTGCAGATGTGAGGAGGAGTGACAGTTTCTCCAAAGTGAGAGTATTTTCAAATGTCAAGAAGCTTTATTTTTTAATGTGTTAAACCATATAAAATCCCCAGATAATATACCTCATAAATGAAATGAGACTAATTAGTAGGAAAGTAATGAGGGAGCATTTACAGAGGTTACGTCCCGAGGTCTGGTCACAGCTATGGAAAATGCAGGAGAGGGGTAAAAACTGCACTCGACTTTGTTCCTCTAGCACTAGTTGTTAATTAACCCCAGCAAGGGCAACTTGAGAATGGCAAAATGAGGAGAAAAATGGTAAGGGACTGTGAACTTTGTCTTTTCTTTCTTTCCCCTTTGTCTTCTCTCAGTGTCCCTGGGCAGGCACAAGCTCCTTACTGCTGAGCCAACCTGCCCTTGTATCCATAGTAGTGCTGCGTCTCCACCCAGCTTTCTCTTTTGTTACAACCACACACTAGGAAACTTGTGTTCAAGTGCTTTTTCCAGGGAAAACTGAAGAGCTATTGGGTCCTTTTGGCACTGGTCACCATGGTTATGTAGGTGCCCAACTCCTTTTTAAATGAGAGTCAATTGTCCATCTGCAAAAGCAGAAAATAGCACTTCTTGACATTGTAGTATTGGAAGGGTAAGTATGTTACAGGGGTTTGAGCACTTGTATACAAAGGTATGGAGAGTTGTGTGAGGACTTAAAACAGACATTGGAATGCCATCTGTGATAGCAGAATTGGAGGCTATTTTACTGGCTGCACGGTAAAGGTTTCAAGTGGCAAATTTATGTCCTGGGTTACTTAAGTTTGAATAGAAGTATAAGGTCTCATTCTAAACTCATCTGAGTCAGTAGGATCTTTCCCTTGACCTTAATAAGCGTCTATATTGAGCTGAAAGTTGAACCTTGAAATGAAACCTTGGCATGCAAGTAACTAAGACTTTGAAATCATGAATTTACAGTTTGTCAAAATATCAAGGAGATACTGCTGAGGAAACAGCATCTATGCTGTGTCTTAATCATAATGTACTTAGTGAAACAGAGGTGTCTCTTGAAGGAAAAGGCCTATAGAAAACCTGCCCCCTGCTGAAAAAGGGTCATCCATTTCCACAGCTTTTAACAGTCATCTACACCTGAACAGCTACAGGCTTTCTTGGAACATGACAGAATTCAAAATGCTTGAGGCAAATGCAACTGAAGGAGCATACAGTCAAATCAGTGCTCACTGCAAAAGCAACGTGTCTATATACTTACTAGAGGAACTGGATGGAACGGGAACAAAATGATGAGATGAGGACATGTAGTGGCTGAAGTAAACTGATGAGATGTCACATAAGATAAAAGGAATGAAGAATAGGACTGATATCAGCTGTCACAAAAGAAAAAAACTATGAACAAGCAGGTATAATGAGAAAACAGGTATGTTGCAACTAACACAATTCGAACACAGTGCCAATCTGAAGTTGATCAGATCATTGTGGAGAAAAATCGCATATGGGATGCCAGGAAAGACTTTCTTCTTTGTTTCCTCTCAAAACTTAAATTTTACAGACTTATTCTCTTCATCATTTTATTTTTGGTCAAGTGTTCTTGAATATGTTCATTAATTGCACCTCAGCTATCTTCGACTTTTTCACTAGCATCATTACTCTTAGTTTTTTGCTCATGTTTAATCTAAACTTTTTCTTTCTTTGCTTATGGCCATTACTTCTCTGTTTTCTTCTGAGACTTGCTGTAATTTCCTGCTTTCATTTACATTGTTACCTTGAAGGTATTTACAGGGTATGTTCATTTTCTTCCTGAGGTTTCTTTTTTCCCCTGTGTCGGTCTTTTCAGTTCCTCTGTTTTTGCTTCTCTCTCCCTAATTTGTATGTTGCCCATCTCTAACTACTAGTACAGCCAACATTTTGACTAATTTTTCATGTGTTTTTTTTCCCTCATATATTTAAGATTATTAGTTAAGTAGCAGAACTGACCTTAAAAGCTGTGAGGCAAATTTTCATAAAAATACTGCCTAATATCTTTTTCACAGTGCTTCATGCTTTTAATGTCCATCAGCAGCAAGCCAGCTGTATTGCTAAGCCAGCTGCCACAGTTTTGCACATGCACACACACACACACACACACACACACACAAATAAGTATCTCTAGCTTTCATTTTTTCAAGTAGGACTTTATAGTCCCATTTTTTAATATCTCCCTGGTGCATATCTTGTTTTCAGCTGTCCAGACTTGCACAGGTTCTGCATAACTTGTGGTACATAAGTGAGACTACTGTGTACATTTGAACAAACATGCAGTTTGTTCTCAGCTAAGAAACACAGGAATGGCATTCAGCGACCTGCTTTGGATGCTTTTTAGATGCCTGTCCAGGTTTACAGATATATTTAAGTATACTGACCTGTATGTAGCTGTCTAACAGGATTTTCAGAAGTGACTAGGCAGGCTGAGTTCTTCATTTCCTGATTTTACTGTTTTACACACGAATTCCTTCAGAAGTTTGCTACCTATTCTGTGAATGTTTGCTGGCATGGGAATTTTCTCTATGCAGTACTGAGAACAGCAGAGCCCTGCTCTGATCAGTTCCTCAGCAGCACAAACCTGACAGTGCTTAACAGCAGCAGAACAAAACCAGAGCAATACAAAGGATATGCACAGTGGGAATTAATATGAAGTAGAAGGAGCCAGGTAAAAAGACACCATGCAATTGGTTAATCTGATAATGAGAGACTGAAGGAATGAGGATCAGAAATATCTTAGCAATTCAATTCAAATTCAATTTCTGTTCTTTGCAAGTAGACTGGTTAAAAGTACTCCCAAATAAAGGAAGAGGTTGGATGCATAACAAGTACAAGAATCTACTCTTTTCTTTTATTTGTTTATAAAAATTACCTACTAGAGGGACAGCTGCAGTCTAAGAATGTGTCTGTGCAGGTAATACGATGCCATGGAATGGGAATCTCTTGCCTGACAGAAGAAGAAATGTGTTTAACAACCCACGAGCTCAAGAAGATACAGTTCCTTCGCCCTGAAACTCCTGTTGTCACTGGCTGCTGTCAACTGGAGGGTTTGATTTCAGTGTTGTGAGAAACCTTGGGCAATCTCACACAGTGCAAGTGAGAAAATGACAGCCCTCTGATGATGCAGCCAGTTTTCCTGATCAGCGTGATTGTATGAGAGTGCTCTACTTAGTTATATCGATTTGTCTCTGAGAGCTCTTTCTGCCACATAAATCTCATTGAAAATCTTTAAAGATCTTGCCCCAGAAGGCCACTGTGTTTTCTTTCTCAGTAAAAAGAAGCAGAGCTAGGAATTCATTTCTCAAAGTTTTAACTAGAATGGTCCATTTATGAGGAAGGTCTGAATTCATCTGTTCTACATTTTGAAACATTTAAAAACAGCACCACACTTTATGATTAACCTTTACATCTAAGCAGTACTACAAAGAGCTGTATCTATCTCCTCTCCTTCTCTTTCTTAGTTCAAGAGGCTTGAATAAAGAAAATCACCTTTCTTTTTGATGGGAGAATTGGAAGGAGCATTGTGCCTATTGTAGCTCAAGCCTTAAGTACAATAGGCACCACATTATAAAGATATTATTTGTACCACTCTAGTTAAAAAGACTGCTAGTGCTTTCCTGATGGAATTTTTCTTTTAGAGTGTCTAAAATGATTTTTAAAATAAATAACCACTTTAAATTGAGAATCTAGTCTTTCCATTCAGCCAGAGATAAGGAAGCTCAAAATACGAATTCACATTAAGTCTCCATAGAATTATCAACAAGTCTGAGTCACAAAGTGTATCTTTATGCCTGGCAGACTCATTTTTTTCTAGCATATACAGAAGTAAATATGAGAAAACACAAGAAGTTTGGCCTTTTTTTCCTTGACAAAAACATTTTTTTTTTTAATAAGTGACTATTGAGTTTGAATTATCTGTAACACAGAACCTCAACACCTACATATGTGTGGTTTAGACTGTTCAGGTGAAGAATAGCTTGTATGATGGGGCTATAAATGTTTCAGAACACTAAATATTTGGTAACATCAGTATTTCTTCCTCTTTGATAGCATTGAAAATTATTCCTTGGCTTGCTCTGTCACTCTTCACAGATGCAGTGATCTCTGCACCCACTGTAAGAGTAGACTGAAGACTTAATTTCCTTTTCCTCTTTTCCTCTAAACAAACTAATTCCAAGACCTTTTACAACCAATATATGCCAAAGTGTCATTTAATCACTTAAACTGTGCAGCTTAGTGCAACTTAAATATAATTACCATACAACAGAACAAAGCTAACATCATAAAACCATGACATGGCAGCTAACATCTGATTAGACAAGCATTCTTCTACAGGTGCAGAACCACTGTCAACAAAGAAGGGTATTGCATTAATCCAGAACATAATAGGACATTAAGCAGAACATAATTTTGTCATTTATTGCAGAGAGTTACACCAGTACACTTGTTTGGAGTTGATTTCAAAGAAGTGAGCACTGTAGCCATCTCCTCAGTGGAGCAAGATTGTGAATATGGGTTCATTAACGCAATTAATGCCTAGAATATATTCCCGTTGTTGAGTTCTCTCCAAACCTTCTTTCTCTAAGTATTCTTGTTCTGACTTCATAGTAAACTACTTAAAGTTACTACAGGAAACAGATGAGAACTCTAATGCAGTAAAGCAGCAGGGTTTTTCAGGACAGGGATAGACAATGCTTAACAGTACCTTTGATAATTTTGTCACAAGTATGAACTCTCACACCTGAAGCATATCAGCATATCTTCACAAGTGTGAAAGTATTTTTTCAAATTATTTCAGATTTTCAAATGAACTGATTATCAAATCAGTTCAGACTGATTAGAGTTTGAATCCTTGTCCAAGACTTGAATAAACGGGGCATGAATCTTCTCTAGATTTATGTATATTTTTCATTTTTTGCACAAGGACTAGTGCCTTTAGTTTCACTGAACTCACAGACTAAATAATCATATGTAAAAAGGATCAAAGCCCATTTTTGAGCCCCCATCAGGTTCTAGAAGCCAACTCCATGGTGTTTTTGGAGCAGTCTTTGGATTTCTGAGCTCTCTTTGATTCCCCTTGTCCACAATATTAATGGTTCAGATGTATGGCAGAGATGTAAATGGCCACTAATGCTTTATGACAGTCCAAATTATATTCCATCAGGAACAATGCTTCTCTAGATGACCCTCAGCACTCCTTTACATTTTCTTCAGTGTTAACCCCTTTTGTCCTTACGTGAGACAAATACAGACTTCTGTCTCCCTCTTCCATGGTTGATAGTAAGGAGATGGAGGGGTAAGAAGCTGACCATTGTTTTCATAGGAAAAAGGTCTTCCTGAAGTTAGTTTTTGCATCTTCCTAAAGTTATTTTTTGTATCTTCCTTTCAGTGTTGGAGGGATGACATTTGTGTCTCTCTTCCCTAAACTCAACAACCCTCACACCAAATAAAAAACCGTGCCTTATTTGATAAGGCGCCTAGAAAGAGTTCTGGTGGTCTCTTACTCACTGCTGTCCCAAAGAGATAGGGCAGTGAGAAGGCAGTCTAAGTGGAAAGTGTTTTCCGTTGAGTAGTGAAAATATCTTCCAGGGTTTGTAATTTCTCACTTCATCACCATATTAGCTCCAGCAGTAAAGGGACTAACTTGTGCTGACAGTACTACACATATAGAAAAGAGCCTTTGGAATTTACCAATGATTAAAAGGAACCTAGTGAGTGCCCAGAACTACCTACATCAGTGAAATGCAAATAGTCCATTTCCACTTGCAGGGTAAATCAGAGCATAGGCTCAGTACCCATCAGGGTTTCAAGAGTCAAGAAAAAGTAAGATGATAAGACTAAGTAATCATCATCATAACAGCTTCATATATATATAAAATAGTTAGTATATAGTGCAAATGTTTATGAATGTATGTAAGCTACCCAGAGGATAAAAGAAAGGAGATGCAAGAACAAGAGCTGAATGAAATAAAGTTTGCAGTTCAGCTTTGGTCCAGTTTATCTGGAGGCTGGGTGTGCAGGAGGGGTTGCCAGAGCTGAAACAAAACAAACACTGCCTGCAGGAAGGATATGACCTTCTGGTGGAAAGGAATTGAGGGAGAGAAGTCAGAGAGCTGACGGGTTTTGATGATATCTCAGCTGACATACAATGAAGGTTTTGTTTCAGTTTTGCAAGGTAATTTTTAATGGGCAACAACATGAAATGCTGAATGTTTGGCACAATGCTTTATATGGTATGGTCTTCCTGCTAGAGATGTATATTTCACTGTAGTTTTTTTTATTTCATAGTCCACAACAGCAACATCTAGAATGCAAGTTCCTTTGTCCTCTGATGCACTTCGTGCTGGTCATCAAACAGTTAACCTGTATTGTCTTTCAGAAGTCCCATCTCCCTTCTGCCAGGATCAATGATAAAATTCTGACTGCAAAAGCGAGCAAGCCTGTGGGCCAGATGGATATTTGGTAGCAAAACATTTGAAAGGTTTTTACTGCGATAAAGAGCTATATGAAGTATTTGCTCTAAACACAAGTACCCATCTCTTGTCTCCAGGGTATTTGTAATCAATATTATATTACAGGTTGATTAAATACTAAGATATTGGAGCGGTGAATCTCAAAGTGTAGTTTTGAGTTTTCTTTGTTTCTCAAAAACAACTGTATAAATTGTTTAGAGAAATGTTGACAATATCAGAAAACAACAAAATCAAAATACCATCATAATCAATATTTCTGTACATGCAATTTTGGCAAGGAGGAAATATTCATCATTGGATCAGTACCTGGCAAATGCTGTAGGTGGGCAAGAATATTACAACTTTGTTAATGAAATATTTGGCCCATATATCCTGTGCTCTGTGCAAGTAGATAGTATTATGTGTGGAATAATTTCTACACATAGCTTCTTAAACTAGTATCCAGTGTGCGCATAAAAGGTGGAGGCCTCTCAAAAAGCTGATGACATCCATGGGAAGCCAAATAGAATGCTTGAAATCTATTTGTCTTCACAGATGTGTAATAAAGGATATGTCTGGTGTGGAAAACTGTAAATTTGGTGCATTTGACACTGTAACAAAAAAATGTGTAAGCAAAAGAATGAAGGCCAAGTGAAGAAGCACAGCTAACTGAGCCATAATTCACTGCAGTAATAGGGTTTGGCCCTCTTGTCACTGGGTTCCTTTTATCTCTTTAGGCTCTTTGTCTTTGGCAATAGGTATTAGATTCATGTCTATTTGAATGTGAGTGTTAAAGTCTGGGGCTAGTGTGAGAAGAAGGAGACAGAGAGAACCTGGCTCCAACTATAAAAAAAAGTTGGGCCATCAAAATGCTCAGCAGTGGCAAAACATAGGTGCACCTGTCTCTGTTTTTTAGTTTTGACAGGTACACTTTGGTATGTGAGGGGAGAAAAGTACATGAAATGAGTAAAACCTGAAGAGTGCTCCTTCTGTGAGCTGCCAGTAAACAGAATTACAGGAATGCTGTGTCAGAGACCAAGCCAGTTAGACACATACTAACTCCTTGCATCAGTACACCAGCTTCCTCATTCTTTTATTTACCAGAGTTCTTCTATTCAGTCCTCTTTTTAATGTCTTGTTACCAAAGTTTAGGTTTGTTCTTTGGGGGTGTTTTTTGTTTTATTTTATTAAAGGAGGTTTGAGAGTTTGTTTGTTCTAATAAGCTGGAGCTGTAATTGGAAAATGGGTTAAGCTTGCTTCCAATTAAGGAAGTTGACATGAAATAATTGCATTCTGAGAGAGAGAGAGAAATAAATTCCCCAGCTGAGCTGTAGAAAAGTGCAGCTTTGTCTAACAATGAAGGTAGAAGCAGATGTTTAGAAATAATGTAAAAGCAATCAAGGGGGATTTATACATTTGGTTATTAATTAAGATGTATGCATTTTAAGTTTGTTTCTCTTGTGCTTAAATAAAGCATACATGATAAGGTCCTATCAGGCCATGACTGTGTCCACAGCTAGTAAAAATATATATGGTCTTCTGCACTCTCTGGTTTGTCAAGGTTAAAAAACATGTAATGTATAGTGGAGTGATTAGAAATAGTGAGAGACTGAGGACTTCTGACAATGCTCATGTTTGCTTTTTAATTTGTGGGGAACAAGGGAAGTGGAATCAGCCTTTCTGATTGGAAGGACAGATGTGCTTGAGGATCTGATGTGGGGACAGACAGCTGCTGAGAAACTATTAGTTGTTGCAGTCAGTTTGGAGAAAAGAAAGAGAGTGGGTATTTGCTAGATAATCGTCTGTGCTATAGTCAGGCAAAGATGTACTAGTGTGGGTAAGAGAGAGTAAAGGCTTCAAAGCTTTGGTTAAAAATATGTACTTTTTAAAAAAAAAAAAATCTGTGCCTTATCCAACAAACTCAGATTTCATTTACAGCATTAAAAGTAACATTATCTGAAATTAAAATTGGAAGAACCAACACTGAACTCACTTGGCTGTTCATGTAAGTGATCATTCCTGCAATTTTTATGCAAGCATTATAGTATTAGTTAAATGGTTTCTCTTTTCTTTGTTCCCTTGTTTCAGCTGTCCTTGACATTTATAGAATCATAGAATCATTTGGACTGGAAGGGACCTTGAAGATCATCTAATTCCAATGTCCCTGCCATGGTTAGGGATACCTTCCACTGGACCAGGTTGCTCAGGGCCCCATCCAACCTGCCCTTGAACACTTCCAGAACATGTCTGCGTCCACAACTATACAACTTCTCTGGGCAACCTGTTCCAGTGCCTCACTATCCTCACAGTAAAGAATTTCTTTCTAATACCCAATATAAACCTACTCTTTTTCAGTTTGAAGCCATTCCCCCCCTTGTCCTGTCACATGTCCCTGTAAAAAGTCCCTCTTCATCTTTCTTTTAGGCTCCCTTCAGGTACTGGAAGGCTGCAATTAAGTCATGCCAAAGCCTTCTCTTCTCCAGGCTGAACAAGCTCAGCTCTCTCAGCCGTTCCTCACAGAACAGGAGCTCCATCCCTCTAATAATCTTGGTGTCCCTCCTCTGAACTCACTTCAACAGGCCAATGTCCTTCCTGTGTTGGAGACCACAGAACTGATGGGGTCTCATGAGAGCGAAGTAGAGGGGTGGAATTCAACACGAACTTCAAAAAAGTAACAGACTTGGCTTTAATGGCTTCTCTACTTGACTTGTCTCTGTGGTAACTTTGACAGTATTCATGAAAGATGAATATTGGCAGGGGTTATGATTGGTGTGTTGCTTGTTGTGAGGAGATGTTATTTTACGCAGATAAACCTGGTAAATTAATATCTGAGAATCAAATACATATTCTGGCTGAAATGCTACCCTTTAGTTGACTTTTATTTGTGATTAAAGTGCTCTTTGATATAGCAAATCAAATAAGCAGTAATATGATGGATTCCTGTTTCGTGTAAATAAAAGTGGTTCTGCTCTTGGAGCCTCAGTAACGTGGAGGGTTGCAGAGTCTGGATCACCTTTCAGCAAGTGGACAACCAGCCTTCCTGCTGCTGCTGCTGCTACTGTTTTCACTTAGAGGATGTAAAGCCCAAGCTGATGCTTTATGAAATCTTGTAGGGCTGCTCTGATGCATGAAGTCACAGAGCTGAGAGGTGGGATAACTGCAGCCTCCCTGTGCTTGCATCTGCAAGCATGTGTGTGTGCCTGTGTGTTCTTAGTGGAGGGTGTGGAGGGAAAGTAGATACAGCTTCCATTTATAGGGTGGTGCTTAGTTCTGTGACTTGGTGTTCAGATAATGAGATCCTTAAAAATAAACACTTATAATTACTACTTAGACTTACGTATTTATAGCCTTGTGATCTACTAGTGTTTTTAAAAGCTGGGGTTTTTTGGCTATTCATACGGAGGCTTTCTTCTGGAGGTTCACCAAAGATTAAAGTGGATGTTTGGCTCATTTGTCCTTGGTTACAAAAGTTACTCAGTTGTGTCATAAACCACATACGGATTCCAGTGTTAAACTGTTTGCTTTTTGTGGTTCATTCTAATGCTCTTGATGAAGTACCACTTCGCTGTGACCTTTCCCACTCTTTTCTTTGTCCTTGTCCTTTAAATATGATGGAATTTCTGGAGATTGAGACAGGTCTTTTATTAAGGAAGTGTTAAAATGAAGAATTTTCTCTGGAGGTTGCGCTCCTTATGTAAAAGGATATTGCAAATGATATTTGGACTTTCCATAAGTGAACTGAGACTTTAAATCTTTTTTGAGCCTCATACAACGAAAGACAAATAACTGAACACTGTTATTATAAATTATGTGAACTTCATATGCTTCAAGAAGGGAATTCTACATGCTTGACTTTGAGAAAGCTTCTGCTGCCTTCCTGGTTAACCTCAGCAAGTCAAAATCTGGCTTGTGATCACAGACTAATCCTCTTCATAGTAAGCATCACTAAATGCTGCCTTCTGAAATTATATCACTCTTGGGAGGCCTCACTGATCACAGAATAGTGATCCTACTGCTCTTATAGCATGTTGCGAGCCAGTCACTTACGAATGGCATTTCAAAGACTGAGTTAATTTAACCCTTCTTCTTAAAGTGATCAGAGAATCTCTTCAAAGGCTTATCTTTATGATAGTGTTGTAAATACATAACATAGATTAAGAGAATTAGGAAAAAAAAACAAGTTAGAAAAAACAATTTATTAAGTAGTATCATATAAATAACTCGTTACAAAAATCAATTTGCAAAAAGGCAAATTCACTCTGTCTGTGAGAAATTGCTGTTCAAATTGGTTTCTCGTCAAATCTCTAAATTTCATTTCCCCTGCCCCCCAACCCCCAAAAAGAAGCCAGTACAATGAACAGGAAAGGTAAGAGAGAGAGTGCACACTTTCCATCCGACCATAACAAATTGCCCATTCACACTGCAGAAGAGATAATCATTCCAGCATGGGTCCCTTTGCAAAACAGGTAAGTTTCTAAGAGTAAATCTCTTGGATGACAAAAATATTATCGCTCACGAGTCCCTCTGTGCTGAGCATTGACCAGATTCCATCCAATGCTGAGTCTCCCTTGGCACAACCAGGGGATGATATCATGAGAGACTGTGTGGCTGGAGCATGCCGGCAAGTAAATCTTCCCAGGTGGAGATCTCAGTTTCAATTTATGCTTGGAAGTATTTTTAATTAAAAAAAAATCAATACCAAAAAGCATTTATTTTAAAGGGTTTAAAAAAGATCACAAATCTCAATAGGAGTTTGCCAGATTGATTTTGCTCAGTAACACAGTTAATATGCACATAGCATTTATTATAAGGCCTTTGTTTTAAGTTTAATTTTTCAAAGCAATGAAAGTAATCACAGAATTAAAACAATACAGTGATTCTAAAGTTTTTTACTTGTCAAAATCCAGAACAATTTTGTATTTGCCATGTTGTTTCTTTGTTGTGTTGACCTGAATGCTTAATAATTCTATACATTTGTATCCTTAATAAACACTAAAGTGGTAGATTATAGAAAACTAAAAGCTTATAGAAAGTGTCTCCAAGTATATTTATACAAATAGTGCAGTCTCATAGGAAAGGTCAAAAGCCCGTGGGAGCAGAAAGGAGGTTTCTATATGCTGGACTTATGCCTTATCCATCAAATCGACTTTGTGGAAGGAGAAATTTAAAGATAGCAGCTTCTTTTTTTGTTTTGTTTGGGGTTTTTTTTGTTTTGGTTTGGTTTTTTCCTTCTTTCTTCTTTTTTTTAAAATTTATTTTTCAAGAAAGCAAAAGATACATGCAGAAAGAAAGTCCATAAGGGCAGGTTCTGTAAAAAACTCCTTTGAAATCTATGCATGATAACTTTGTGGCTTTTAAGTACCATGGGCGAGCCTTGCATATGACTAATTACCTCCCCTCACCCTCCCATGCAATTCACTTTCTGTTCTTCTGCCTGAAATTCTCAGTTCTCTGACACTTGTACTCCCTGTAACCCCAGCCATAGCCTTTGGATACTACCACTGAACTTTATGAACTGTTCAGGAAAGTGTTTAGTGTATGACAAACACAGTTTTGGGCTCAAAAGTGTAGTATTGCAAAATGATGGG
This sequence comes from Pachyramphus minor, assembly GCA_013397135.1. Lineage (NCBI taxonomy): Eukaryota > Metazoa > Chordata > Aves > Passeriformes > Tyrannidae > Pachyramphus > Pachyramphus minor. The sequence continues at coordinate 254,149 of VYXB01008722.1, forward strand.
CAGAATCAAGATTGTTTCAGCTGGCTTAAATAAAGCTACTGAGGGGAGAGACTGGTATTAAAGCACTATGTTGGCTGTTGTGGTTTTTTTCTTTCTTTCTGGATCAATGCATGGGTCTGTAGACATTAAATATACTTTTGTTCTTAAAGTACAGAAAGAATCTCTGAGAAAAGAAGTTTTTCTGAAGACTAAACTGAAAACAAAAAAACCCCCACATTGTGGCTTTGACATTTATTGGAAGAGGCTGCTGTTTCACAGGTCTAAAGGGGTTGGAAAAAACCTGCCTTTCACAGCTTATGTCATAGTTCATTTTCATTGGAAGTAGTGTAATGACTGTTAATTTGTCAACTCTCATTTGACAAGGGAGCTCAGACTGCAGAATTAATTGAAATGCAAATGGGCAGGGGATGGCAGCATCCAATTGGGACAGTGTTTTTTCTGAAATATTTTAATACTACTTATAGCCAAAAGAAACATGGAGAAAATTCTAACAGATGGTGGCAAGTAGAGCTAACAGTGGTGCTTGCAGAAAGTTACTGCTTATAACCACTGTCAGTAATTCACCCTGTATCAAGATAGTTCTGCTGCAGAAATTTAACATGCTACTTTCTTTCCTAGAGATCTGCATAGAAATGGCTTGCTTGGATTTAATTTGCTTGGTCTGAAAAAGATGATGTCTTTCTTCCTATCCATGCAAATCTCCCTCTTGCTGCAGTAGGAAATCTGAAAGTGTTAGAAGTGGCTGTGTAGAGTTGGTTATGCTCAACATGGATAATTCTGGTTCTGAAACACGGGCAGCTTCCAATATTCATTATTTCCCTTCTTTTTTAATCATACTGTACACATGTAGACATATATTTCTAAAGCCATTTCTTTCTGCTCTACTTCTTTATGACTGTTCTGCTTTTTTATGATACTGCAGTTATTTGGTTACTTGGCTTTGTGGGATTTTTGTGATGTCATGTATCCTGCTACTTCCAAAAGTGGATTATTTGAAGGTTGCCTCTCCCATTCACATTTAACAGCTAAGAAGTACCTGTCCATACAATGAATTAAGACCAGAAAAATATATCCTTTTCTTAGGAAAAATTTAGAAAATATTGGTGTTGGTACAGGTGAAGTGTTCTTTTTCTACTAGGTATCTTAGCCAGCAATTTTTTTACTAGAAATAACCGAAAATTAGAGACAACTTTTTTTTCTCATGGTTAGACCATCTATGTCAGGTTTGGGAACACATCCCAGTCCTGTGATCCTGTTGGTAGAAACACCCAAATTCCCTTGTGCAGAGCTTTCTGCAAGTGTTTGCCTCATATTTCTACCATGCACTTGTCTACACAGGGAGATGTCCTGGCACAACTGTATTGGAGGCATGGGCTGCTGTGTCTCCATATACTGGTGCTGCTGTAGGATATAATTGGGTTTAACCTGAAATAATCATTTTACTGGAATAAAAAAACCCCAAACAAACACAAACCAAAACCACCACCTCCCCCCAGTTTTTCTGAGATAAAGTGGCTCTTTTGGGAGTTGGGATGAAATAGCTACAGTAGAAATCTTATTTCAAATGTAGAGATACTACTGTTCTGCAGTAGCACAGCTGGAATAATCTCCCAGGTCCCTGTTTCATCTTGACTCCACTGAATTCCTTGGCATCTTTTAATAGGTCTCCTGCTGTTAGGTCAGATGCTTTTCCAAATTAAAGCCAACTACACTGCTATCTCTCTACCTGGCTTAGCTAAACTTCCTAATAATATTACTTCTTCTTAAATAAGTGTGGTTGTAAGAAGAGCAGGCTTAAAACAGCCCTGAAACCCACTTCATAGCCCATAGTCCAACACTTGTTTATCTGTAAATGACAACTGTAGCACTGTGTGAAAGCATTGTTAAATACTCATTTCTATCATCTAGCACGCTGCCATGCAATAAAGTGCAAAGAAATACTACTGCAAAGTTTTGTACTCACTGCAATATGGCACTTTCAATATTTAATATGCAGTACTTTTTATAAATTGCACTTTGTGGTACTGCCAAACAAGAAGAAAAGGAAGAATTGAACTCTTCTTGCTGTGTGAGAGATGCTAAATTTGTGTAATTTGCAGGAAAAAAATAGACCTTAAAACCTAGATGCATAAATAATAATCTGGATGCAAGTTTGTCTCAAATTTTCTTAGAAGAATGCATTTGCTATTCAGGCACCATATTTGTGGTGATGTAACATAATTTTATATATATAATATATTTACATAACAGGCACGAGTAGCCACTCTCTATTATTTACTGTGTCACTCAATGGACAAGAAAAAACCAGCTTTGAATTAAAAGGAAAGAAATCAAACCAATCCAAAACTCGCGCTTGGACTGCTACTAACAATCACTAAATCAGACAAAATCACTATACAAACATAGGAAAGTACTTACAAGTTATCCTCCTGTCTCATTATCCCACCCCAAGAAGTGACTAATGCAGGCTGACTCGCAGGGTAGCCCAGCCCCTTCAGGGCGCAGGGTCTGTCTTCAGTAAAGTGCCAGTGATTCCCTCTTCCCACTGAGCAGGGTGGCTCACAGGGCCGAATACCTGTGCAGTTTCACAGCCATCTCTGCCATCCCCTCCACACATAAATCTATTTCTCGGGGCTTAAGCAGAGGAAAGGACAGTTCACTGGCTCGCTTTGGGCATCCAGCTGCAAACTGAGCTTGAGGTTATTTGCTGGAGGCAACCCCACAGTGAAGGGTGAGAGAGGCGCATGTTAAGGAGCCCCTGGAGGGATAGGCTGGCCCCACTGACTGTATGAGGGGAGCAGCAGAAGTGAGGGACTTGTGGCAGGTGGTGCTGAGCATCTGCTGCTCCTCCGCATATCTGAGATCCAGATGGTCTCACTGTCTGCCAGAGCCAGCTTTTGGACAGATTGCTTCCTAGAAACTCTGATTTCAAGGAATCCATGAAGGGCTAGGCTTTCAAAGGCTTTTATCATCTTAAATTACTTAGGGGCCTTCAGGAGGACATAATTAGGGTCTAGCTGTGCCATTACCATCATGATGGGTACCATGGGCTCAGGCCCTCTAAGTGGGAGTTGGGAACTGCTCTGCTGAACTTAAAACACTGTGAGAGGCCTGCCTCAGGTAGGCTGGAGGCTCAGGACCCTTGGAAACTCTGAGCTCCTCTGCTCTGTAAATCCATCCAATCTATCATTCTGGGCATCTGCAAGCCATTAGCTGCTCTGCCCTACATCCATAGGTGTGCAGTTCTTCCCACTGCAAAGGAGTCCTTTCTCGCCCCAGCCAGGCATCACAGCATGGCCAGCTCATCCTCTTCCATGTGAGCCAGCTTGCAAAACCCAAAATTACATTGTTGTGGTTGTAAAAGTCTAATACTTGGTACTCTTAACTGCTCTCTTTAACTCACAAGGAGTAATGAATCCCAGGGATTAACTCTTAGTCCCTCTTAATTTTCTCTTTGTTAACTTCTTTTCCCATCTCTCTTTATTTCTGGAGTAAATTGGAGCTATTTAGTTTTCAGACTGATTCACTTAAGGTTTGGGGGAGAGGGAATAGATCCATTCCTGTAATTCTGGTATTAAATACTGTTTTAAAATGAAATAGATGAGAATATTTACATATGAGGTATATTAAAAAAAAATAATTCCTTCTTTCCTTGACACAGAGCCATGGGTGGTTCCCTACTTTGGGACACAGGGTGGCTTTTAGCTCCTGGAAACTGGATATGCCTCATGGCAGCCCCTTAGGATTCTCTCCAGAAAGTCTCTCCTAAATGGCTGAATTTGAAGAGCAGCCATTACACATTTGATGAACCAACTGAAATACTGAGTGGTGTGCAAGCTATAATGAAAATAGTTTCTGGCCCAAGATTACAGTGTCTCCCACCACCCCACCCCTGGACAAAAATTACTTAGCTTAGCAAAGTACATAAACACACACACGGAGACTTGTTGTAAGGTGACAGATAAGACCACACAAAAGAAGGGAAAAAACCCTCCTTATGGATTCCTGGAAAATTCCAGCACCTGGGGATACATTCCCAGAAACTGATAATAGGATTAAAATGAAGAAAGGAGTGTTATGGAGATAACATGGCCTTTTTTTCAGACACCCTGGCTTGCTGGGAATGTTCAGGAAGCAGACCCTTGGGCCTATTTCATCTATCACCCCAAAATTAGTTTACTGACTATAGCCACTCAAATTTCCTAAAGAAAAAAGGTATAAAAAAAAGATTGGACCCAAGCAAAAATTGTGCAGAAGTTCCATCAACTCTGCAGAGGTAACCTACGGGCTACCTTTTCTTCCTCCACCTTCTTGGGATGCCTTCGGCTGAGTGATTGCTTTATACACATATACTAATTTTACTTTTGCTCCATAGTACTTTACATTTTTTCCTTATTAATTCATTGTAAGTTGCTTTTGCTTTATAATGTGTACTTATGTTTTTTGCTTTACTTCGTCTTTGTAAGTTGTCTTACTTATTTGTAAGTTGCTTTTGCTTTAGTGTGTGTGCCTATGCTTTGCATTATTGTTATTACTACATAGTTTAATGAGGTTTTTTGCAGTTAGACCCTATTCCAGGCACAGCAAACCCCATAAATCGTCACAAATTTGCATTAATACATGTGTTATTTCATGAACTGTTACAGTGAGTCCGTTCTTAGATGCTGACAGTTTCAACAACGGTGAAACAACTCATAGGAGAAATCTGCTGAGGGGGTTTTCTGCTGCTATATATAAAAGGTATCAAATGTCCTGTCCCTCTCAGTGAATCTGTTAGTGAAGGATCTCATTAGGTGAGACACTACCAGACTGTTTTGGACATTAAAAGGCTTTGATCTCCTGGAGGAGGGACACTGATAGACAAAAAATAAATTAACAGAGGTTGGGCAGAAAATTCTTCTTTTCTGTCCCTTTTAACATGACAGAAAATGGTACCAAGAAAGTGGAGTGTCATGAATATTCTTCTGCAAAGATGCAGATTTACCTCTTCTCAAGAGGAGGAAGAGTGCACTGATATGTTTAAAAAAGCTAAACGAAAAGTTCTGAAATGCATGGACCACCTTAAAGCTCTGCTTGCGAACCGCAAAGAGAAACAACTGCTAATAAAACAAACTCCTGTTGGAGTCAAACAACCCCAATAGTCACTAACTCATGCAGATATGGGAATCTGGAAAGGAGATATTTGCTATGATAAAACCACAAAACCCTGTAATTCTAGTGAAAATGAATGTACTGTTTTGCGCAATGATTCCTGCTCTGCAATAGAGGTGGCAAAAATGCAAGAAAATATAGAGAAACTGGAATTAAAATTCGAACAACGAAGTGTGTTTTGTGCACAACAAAAATATAAAACTTCATCTGCTTCCAAACTGATTAGTGATGTTAAATATATGGTTTTGAAAACAGAAAATAAAGTATTAAAGTGATCGTTATCCTGTAAGAGGGGAAACAGGAGAACAACTGAAAACTCCGGTTTCTGAACTTGTTGCTAAAACCAAGTTGTTTAGAACTGAAGCGAACAACCTTAAATTTTCACTTGCTACAGCAGGCTTCGAACAAAAAGAGGTGAAGGTAAAAAAGTTGCTATATGCTAAAAAAGAAAAAAAAAAAGCCAGCGAAACTGCTTGCTGTTAAATGCAATCAAAGCAAGCTGTGGAATGTGCATATATTAAAGAAAAAACTACAAAGTGTTAAACTCACTAAAATTTGCCAAGCTACTAAAATTCACCTAAATAAACAGTTGTTTGCTGCTAGGCTTGCGATTAAAAACTCTGCATCTGCATGGTGAAATAGAATTTTCGTAGTTGATACTAACTCGGAAAACCAATTAATATTAACTCTTTATTGCAGGCACTTGTAGGCCAACACATTTCTACTAGCAGCTGCTGTGCTTAATATCGTAAACTTAACAACTAAAATACACTAAATCTACTCAGGTATTCACAGCATGGTAACAACTCTCCAAATAAAAAAAGTTATCACTCACTCCGGCTTTGTTAATTTCCCTGTCTGTCTGGGAAAAACGGTAGAGAGAAAATCGTGGATTATCTTTTGCTGCAAAAAATTGCATACTAATTTTTTAACTTCTATTAGACTATCAAAATCTAACCATAAATCAAGCAGGCTTGAATTCCAGTCAAATACTAATGCAGTGGGATGCTGAGAAGCTGCATCCACTTTCCAGAGAGCATCCAGCCACTGAAGTAAATGGAACAAGTGTTACCTAGCAAACTGATAAAGTTAACTCATGGTCCAGGGCAAGAGGCAGAAGCCTGCAAAAAATCCTAAAAGAAACTCAGCTCAAACTGAGTCGAATTTTCACAAGCAGTCTTGCCTGATCAAAGAGGAGATCCACCCCAGACTTAGAGACAAACTGTAAAAACTAAGTGGCAAACACCTTGTGAAACAGAAGTTGAAACTTTTTTTTTTTTAATCTTAAACACCTCTTTCTAAGCAACCTCACTAGTTCAAGAGTGAACCAAACATATTTCCTTTTTTAGCTTCTGTTTCACAGGAATACGCATAAAAAGAAGAAAGCAAAACCGATGTGATCTTACACTTCCTCTTTGTTTCTCTTACCTAGCTGGTTTATTGTAAACAATTAAATATCAGTGCTTGACTTTAACCACTGTGTTAAACAACTTGACTCACTAAGTGATAACCTGTAAGAGAAAGCCCTTTGGGACGTGTGTTTGTTTTTTTTCTTTTCTTCTTTCTCTAGGAATGCAACACACACACACTGATAACTGAGTGAAGAGACTGCCATCAAACTTCTCTTGAATTCTTTTAACTTTTGTAATATATACAGAAATTAAGTCAACACTTGAATTATGCCTTCATTTGTTTTTTTTTTAATGATTAATTTATAGTAGGCTGAATTTTCACCTTATCTTTTTACATGAACAAGCTATGAGTGAATCAGAACTGCCTGAGATTGATGAAACTTTTAATAATTAATTATTAGTTTATTAATTCTTGTAATTTGTTTGTGTTTTCATCAGGAACTATTTGTTGGAAGACCAACTATTAACCAAGTTATATAAAACAAACCATTTTATGTATTGTTTAAATTTTAATAAGTTCACTTTGCCTTTTCCTTTTACTAAATAAGAGAAGAGGGTGGAAAAAACTTTTACCTTACGAATATATACCTTTATTTCAATTAAATAAAAAATTTAAAAATTCAACCAATTCAACTTGGAAGTAGATACCAGGATTTATGCATATCTGAAATTATATAAATATGTATTAACCTTTCCAATTCTTCCTCAGGAGACTTTGGATTTATTAAAATGATTTAACTACTTTTTCTTCCCGTCTGAAAGGAAAGACAGCTATAGAATGCAAACAAGACCTGCAAATAAAACCAAACCAAACCAAACCAAAAAACCTATCACCATTTTTTAAGAAATACTTATATTCTCCTAAGTACTTTTTACTTTACCTTACTTCTCTTATCTCTTCTAATCAATCATTGTTAAAAGAATGTGATAAGAGCAATTTACCCACTGAAGAAAAAAAAAGGGGAAAAACAATTTTACTTTAACACAACCTATGCTGCATCTTGTTTAAAACAGAAAAATGGTATAAAATTATCATTTAATTTTATAAAATTTATGTGATGAGGTGGTCATAAATAAGAAACGTGTACTTCTACATATACTTATGCTTAAACTGCTTTTTATAAACAGAAATGGATCATCACAAATAAGAATGGAAATCAACACTTTCTATCTCTAAAAGGAATTAACAAAAACATCATCTCAATAGGACACTAAATTAAAAATAATGCTCTAAATGCATGACAACAATGTTACACATTGTTGTAAACTATACTAAAAAAGAAAAAATAGATATTCCTGCTTTTTTAAGCATGAATACTAACATAACTTTAAAATATACCTTTAAATAGACCCCAACTCTCAAGCAAGCTTGGGTTTTCAATTCTCAAATGAGTCAAGCTGTGGATACCAAATAATATTTCCACAATTACACCACCCCTGACAACCTTATATGTGGAATGCAATTAATATAACAGGATTGAAATTTTTAATAATGTGATTTCTCAAATATTAATATATTAATTAATAAACTGTTTACAGGTACCACTGATCTAAGTAAATCAAAACAACCATCTACAAGTTTCCCCTTTTACCTTCGGAAACTAATCAATGGTCTTTAACAAACCTGTTATTGCAATGAGAGGGAATTGATTAAAAAAAAAGAAAAAAATAAATCATGAATCGAGCAGAGATGCATTTAGCATCTTCCAAAACAATGTCTCTTTGACTCTCAGGTGTATCCAGACACACCGATGGATACAGTCAGTAACAACTACCATCATAAAAGAAAGGTGAAGGAAAAACACCTTACCTATTAAAATTCAAAACATGATTTGGAATAATACAATTAATTTAAAAAAATATATATATT